>CAWUFW010000057.1:5297500-5830000 GCA_963921515.1 Calotriton arnoldi
CAGTCTATCAAAAGCTGCAAACCATTAGCTGTACGCGCCATGAGAACTGTACCATCTGCGTATAAAGGCGGGAACCAGCTTCTTCCCAACCCTTGGTACATCTTTACAATGAGTTATTAAAAACTTCTCCAACTGGTTAATATATAAAATAAAAAGTAAAGGGGTGAGAATACAGCCCTGGTGGATACCTCTCCCCAACGGAAAGTGTCTAGTGCATACCCCATTGGGGTCAAACCTCACTGAGGCTTCCAGCCTGGCATGCAAATCGAACAGAAACGTTATAAGGGCTCCATCTACCTCCATGTTCAATCAATCAATCAATCAGCGATTTGTAGAGCGCACTACTCACCCGTGAGGGTCTCAAGGCGCAAGGGGGGGTATCAGGCAGCTCTGGTCATGCGAAAAGCCAGGTCTTGAGGCTCTTCCTGAATGCTTGCAGTGTGGGGCTTCGTCTGATGTTGAGGGGGGGGGTTCGTTCCAGGTCTTGGCCGCGAGGTAGGAGAAGGATCTGCCTCCCATTCTGGTTCTGAGGATGAAGGAGATTTCGGACAAGGCTGGGTCAGCGGAGCGGAGGTTTCTCTAGGGGGCATAGAAGGAGATTCTTTTGTTGAGGTACTGGGGTCTGGTGTTGTGGAGCGCTTTGTAGGTGTATGAGAGCAGCTTGAAGGTCACTCTTTTTTCGACGGGGAGCCAGTGGAGGTCTTGTAGGTGCTGGGTGATGTGGTCTTGTCGTGGGATGCTGAGGATGCGTCTGGCTGCGGCGTTCTGGATGGTCTGGAGTTTGTGGAGTAGAGATTAGTTGATTATGGCGCAGAGGGCGTTTCCGTAGTCCAGCCTGCTGGTGATGAGTGCGTGGGTGATGGTCTTCCTGGATTTGGGGGGGGGATCCATTTGAAGGTCTTGCGGGGAATGCGGAGGGAGTTGAAGCATGTGGAGGATACGGCGTTGATCTGTCAGGTCATGGTGAGGAAGGAGTCGAGAATGATGCCGAGTTTTTGGGCGTGGTCTGTCTGTGTGGGAGGGTTGCCGAGGGCGGTGGTGGGCCACCAGGTGTCATCCCATGCGCATGTTCCACAGCAGAGCCCATAACTTAGATCTATCTACTGTATCAAAAGTTGTGCTGAGGTCCATGAAGGCCAGGTGAGTTGACTCTTTCCCTACTAGTGTGCACTTAGAAATCAAAAGGTAAAGGTTAAGGAACAAGTTACTTACCTTCGGTAATGATATATCAGTAAGGGACATAGATTAGTTATGGATTCCTCACCTTAGAATTACCCCCAGGCGTCAGACTGGATCCGGAGAATTGTTTTCCCCTCAGCAGTACCTCTGCGCGTCGATAGGTGGCGTCGGTCGACTACGCGTTAGTCGTTGGCGTCCTGGTCGCCGGAATGACGTCGCGGTATCTACTTAGACGCCGCCCTCGCGCGCTGACGTCAGTTCTTTACACGACATTCCACGCCAGAAGCGCAGAGCCATGCAAGACACTGACAACTGGTGCATGAAAACTAGGGCCCTGAAAGGGAGTCCCTTACCCTAGAAGTCAGTTCACAGAACGGGGAGGATGGATGGGGCGGTGAGGAATCCATAACTAATCTATGTCTCTTACAGATATATCGTTACTGAAGGTAAGTAACTTCTTCATCTGAAAGAGACAATTAGTTATGGATTCCTCACCTTAGAATAGATACCCCAGCAATACCAACCCCGGTGGTGGGTCTGTGAACCAAGTTCACACCAGAAAGTCCTGGAGAACTGAACGGCCGAAGAAGCCGTCTCTCCGGACTTGGCTGTCCAGGCAGTAGTGTTTGGTAAACATGTGCAGTGAAGCACACGTAGCTGCCTGGCAGATGTCAAGAAGGGGGACTCCACGTCCCAAAGCAGTAATGGCTGCCGTCGCCCTGTTGGAATGGGAGTGCAACCCAACTGGAGATTCCTTTTTTGCTAAGCAATAGCAGATTTTGATGCAAAGAACGACCTATCGGGAGATGGTTCATTTTTGCACGGCCAGACCTTTCTTGGCGCCCACATAACCAACAAAGAGCTGGTCATCCACCCGGAATTGTTTTGTGCGATCCAGACAGAACAAAAGAGCACGTTTTGAATCCAGACGGTGGAGCCTCTCTTCCTCTTTAGAAGGATGCGGAAAGAAGGTGGGCAAAGTGATGATCTGTCCTATATGGAAAGAGGTAACCACTTTGGGAAGGAAAGAAGGCCTAGTGCGGAGGACAACTTTGTCCGGATGAACAGCCAGGAAAGGAGGCTTAGAAGAAAGGGCTTGTAGCTCACTCGCCCTGCGAGCAGAGGCGATGGCAACCAGAAAGGCAGTTTTAAGAGTCAGGAGCCTGAGAGGACAATTATGTAGCGGCTCGAAAGATAAGTAAAAACCAGGTTCAAGTCCCACTGGGGCATCACGAAAGGAGTTGGAGGAAACAAGTGAGTAATGCCCTTAAGGAAGCGATTTACAATGGGGGACTTGAAAAGAGAAGGCTGGTCAGGCAGGCGAAGGAAGGCCGGAATGGCGAAAGATAGCCTTTGAGAGTGCCCAGAGCAGAGCCCTGCTGGGCCAAAGAAAGAATGAAGAGAAGAACCTCTGAAAGGGGGGCAGAAAGGGGATCCACAGCCTTTGCTGCGCACCATGCCACAAACTTGTTCCATCTACAGGCGTATACCGTTTTGGTGGAGGGACGCCTGGCTGCCAAGATAACATTAAGGACTTCGGGAGGAAGGTTGAATGCTGTCAACTGTCGCCGCTCAATCTCCACGCAAGGAGGTGGAGGCTGGACAGGTTCGGGTGGAGGACCGTCCCCTACTACTGTGACAGAAGATCCTCCCGAAGAAGCAGTCTGATCGGAGGATCGATGGCCATGTGTAATAGCTCGGGATACCAGACTCTTCGTGCCTAATCCGGGGCCTGAAGAATGACTTGAGCCCGGTCGCACCTGATCTTCTTCAGCACTCTGGGCAAAAGTGGTATAGGCGGAAAGGCGGATAGAAGACCGCAACTCCACTCGCGACGAAAAGCGTCTCAGAGCGAGTGACGCCTTGGAAATTCCAACACGCAGAACTGCTGACATTGCGTGTTCTCTTTGGTCGGCGAATAGATGTAACCAAGGCTCTCCCCACTGCTGAAAGAGACCTTGCACCACCTCCGAGTAAAGACGCCATTCGTGATCCATTATGCACCTGCGGGTGAGTTCGTCCGCCCTGGCGTTCAGAAAACCTGCCAGGTGTTGAACCACCAGAGATATGCCCTGATGTTCCAGCCATGTCCAAAGGCGGAGAGCCTCCTGACGTAGGGTCCACAACCCCACCCTGCCTTGTTTGTTGCAGTACCACATGGAGGTGGTGTTGTCTGTGAACACCTGCACTGCTCTTCCCTGACAGAGGGAAGGAATGCCTTTAGTGCAAGACGAATCGCCCGAAGCTCCAGAAGGTTGATATGGAGCCCGGACTCCGCCGGAGACCAGAGGCCTCTGATCTCCGCCTCTCCCATGTGGCCGCCCCACCCCAGCAGTGATGAATCTGTCACCAGTTTGAACTCTGGCTGGGGAAGGACGAGGGATCTGCCATTGACCCAATCCCCGTTCGTTAGCCACCACTGCAATTGATGTGCAGTGCCCTCTGAGATCTGGGCGCAATCGGAAAGATTCCCCGGATTCTGTTCCCAATGGAACTTCAGGTCCCACTGCAGAGCCCGCATATGCCACCTGGCATAGTCCACCAGCAGGATGCAGGAGGCCATGAGGCCCAGTAGCCTCAGGGTCATTCTGACCGTAACCCGGGATAGAGGCTGAAAGATCGGAATGAAAGCCCGAATATCCCGGACTCGCTGCTCGGGAGGATAAGCCCGAAACTGCGCTGTGTCCATAACCACTCCGATGAAAAGGAGCTTCTGAGAGGGGATCAGGTGTGACTTCGGCACATTGATGGTGAACCCCAGCGAATGCAGGAGGTCGGCCGTAGTCTGGAGGTGGGAGATGACAGCCTGGGGCGAGCCCGCCTTCCACAGCCAGTTGTCGAGATAGGGGAAGACTGGGACCCCTGATCTGCGCTGATGAGCTGCGACCACCGCCATCACTTTCTTGAAAACCCGAGGGGCGCTGGTAAGGACGAAAGGGGAGCACGGTAAACTTAAAGTGCTCGTGGCCTACTGTGAACCGTAGGTAACTCCGATGGGCCGGCAGGACGGGGATGTGAAAATAAGCGTCCTGCAAGTCCAACGCTACCATCCAGTCTCCAGGGTCGAGAGCAGACAGGACCTGAGCCAATGTCAACATCTTGAACTTCTCCTTCCGGAGGAAGCGGTTGACGTTCCGGAGATCCAAGATAGGATGCAGGCCCTTGTCCTTCTTGGGCACCAGAAAGTAGTGGGAATAACAACCACGACCTACTTCTGGGGCAGGAACTCGCTCGATGGCTCCCTTGGCCAAGAGAGCCGAACTTCCTGTTGGAGAAGGGCCAAGTGATCCGACATGCGATGGGTCTGAGGTGGCATGGATGGAGGGGTAGTCTCGAAGGGGAGGGAGTAGCCCCTTCGGACTATCTGCAAAAGCCACCTGTCCGACGTGATGTTGAGCCAGTGGGGGAGGTGATGGCGAATCCTGCCGCCCACTGCCAAAAGGTGGCCCTGAAAGGTCGGACTAGGAGGGCTTGGAGGCTGCTGCAGAGGGGGTGCTGGTGGACTGGCCTGCCCGCTGGCCCCCAGACCTACGACGGTGGGTCCAACGTCCCCGGCCAAGAAAGGGGCGAAAGGTAGACTACACTGGGCAGGAGTTGAAAGCGAGGTTCAGGAACCTGGCCGTAGCCCTGGAGTCCTTAAAGCGCTCAAGCGCGTTGTCCGCCATCAAAGGACATGTCCAAAAGCGTAGCTTGGACATCACCCGAAAAGTCAGTAGACCTCAACCAGGCGTAGCGTCTAAGGGCTACCGACGTGGAAATCGTCCTGCCTAGTGAGCCGGCGGGGTCCAGCCCACATCGGATGGTGAACTTTGCTGCGTCTCTCCCTTTGGCAACTGCATGGGAGAGCACGGCCCGGGCCTCCTCCAGGCACTGTGGCAGCACCTGCGAAACCGTGTCCCACACCGAGTGGGAGTAACGGCCCAATAGAAATGCGGTGTTCCCCGACCGCAGTCCCAAGCTGGAGGAAGAAAACATCTTCTTCCCAAGGTGGTCCAGCTTCTTGGATTCCCTATCAGGTGGTGCGTTAGGGAATGCGCCTTTGGATGTTGAGGCTTGGACTACCAAGCTCTCAGGGGTGGGATGGGTAGAGAGGAAAATGGGGTCGTCCGGGGCCGGGCGGTGGCGTCAGGCAATCATCCTATCCACAGGAGCCCCTGTGTTGGGCTTGGACCAAGTGCCCAAAAGGATGTCCGTAAGGGCTTCATTGAACGGCAGCAAGGGCTCCAAAGAGGCCGCTGCCGGCTGAAGCACCTCGGTCAGGAGGTTAGTCCTGACCGCCACCGTAGGAGGCTCGAGGTTTAAGGCCTCGGCCGCCCTACGCAACACCACTGCGTAAGATGCACCCTCCTCCGTAGCCATGGTAGGGGGAGAAAGCATGCTAAGGTCTGGGGAGGTGTCCAGACCACTGGCATCACCCAACTCCTCTCTCCAGTCCGGTTCCTCTAACTGGTCTGCAAGAGGGTCCATAGACCCCTCCCCGTCCTCCTCACCCTCTCCTGGTAGCCACTCAGGGCGGTAGGAAACATCAGGGGAGAACAGGGGTACAAAAGTACCAGTCGGCGTCAGTCCAGACGTCGGTCCAGCTCCGTGTCCTCATCGAGGGGGAGGCCGGGGCAGACGCCAGCTGAGGACACAACCGGCGTCGGAGGTGGCGGGGGTGTCGTCACTGGATTCGGCGCCGGAGGAGGTGTCACGAGGTCGACCGGCGCCGATCCGAATCCAGGCCTGGATCCTTGGGGGTCCTGCGGTGCCGAAGCCGCCGACATCGAAGGCCTAGAGCCCCCAACGTGTCCGTGGGGCCCGAGGGTGCGCCGGCGGAGTCGGGCTGCCCGAAAATGGAATGCAAGGCTTCGTAAAAGTTGCAAAGCTGGACAGGAGTCGCTTCGGCTTCTGGAAAAGGAGGGAGGGCCGGAGGCGACCCAACAGGCTCCGAGGTCGGAGCCGGACGACTACCTTCCGCTTCCCGCGTCGGCCGATGGACGGGGAGAACGAGAAGAGCG
The DNA here is from genome assembly GCA_963921515.1 of Calotriton arnoldi. Taxonomy (NCBI): domain Eukaryota; kingdom Metazoa; phylum Chordata; class Amphibia; order Caudata; family Salamandridae; genus Calotriton; species Calotriton arnoldi. The sequence goes on from CAWUFW010000057.1 coordinate 5,303,680, forward strand.
ACGATGCTTCTTCGCGTTCTACTTGTGCTTCGACTTACCCGAAGACGAAGACTTCGATGACGAGTGGTGGTGGTGGTGGCTCCGCGACCGGTCCCGCGACCTCCCTCTCGACCGGGAACTTGAACGGCGCAGAGCGGACTGCCGGGCCTCGAGAAGCTTTCGGGACCGCTCCCGCAAAGACTTCGGGTTCATGGCCCAGCAGTCGGAGCACGATATCGGGTCATGGTCACGCTCCAGGCACCAAAGGCACACGAGGTGCGGGTCCGTGACCGACATCAATTTGCGACAGTAGTCGCAAGCCTTGAAGCCGGTCCGATGTGACATCCCTCCGTGCACCAGGAGTCGAACGACTCAAAAAAGATGTCAACAAAAGTCACAAAAACGGAGTCAAAAAGTGACTCGAGGTACTGCTCTCTCCGGATCTGTGCTGGCTGGCGTGGAAAAAGAAAGAACTGACGTCAGCGCGCGAGGGCGGCATCTAAGTAGATACCGCGACGTCATTCCGGCGACCACGACGCCAACGACGAACGCGGAGTCGACCGACGCCACCTATCGACGCCCAGAGGTACTGCCGAGGGAAAAAAAATAATAATTCTCCGGATCCAGTCTGACGCCTGGGGGTAATTCTAAGGTGAGGAATCCATAACTAATTGTCTCTTTCAGATGCTCTGTTTAATCATCCCTCTGCTCAGCCTAAAGCCATATTGAATGTTATATAAAATCTTTCTATTTTCCACCCAGTCCATCAGTCAGTTCAGCAACACCCTACCAATAATCTTCACTTCAGCATCAATTAAGGAGATGGGACATAACAGGCTGGATCAGCACTGTTTCCTTGTTTGAAAACCGGTACGATTATTGATTTTTGCCAAAAGGAGGGGATATGCCCTCATGCTACTATGTTTAGATGTTGTGTGACTAGGGAAGCCCAAAGATCCACACAGGACTTAAAAAGGTCACCAGGGACCCCATCCGGACCAGGGGGTTTATTGGATGGCAGGGCCGCTATGGCTTCTGCGTCTTCTGCAACGTCAAACTGTAACTCACCTCCTCTGGAGAAAGAAGGTTAAATGATAGGGAGGGGATGACCTGCCGTAGAATAAATAGCTTCAAATTGGGTGACCAAATCCTTAGCCAGAATAGTGAGAACCACATCTGGTGCCACTACCTCATTTAAAAGAGGCTGGTTCACTATTTTGAGGGCTATCTCCTAACTTACAGGAAGTCACTAGCTGATCCCATGCCTCCTGTTTTACTGCCTTATTCCACCTCCTACAAGCCTTCTTATAACAGCCTCTACCCTCCACTACATCACCCTTAACTCTTGGTTTTTGATGCAGGGCCTTCATCAGGTCTGAGTGGGCCTATGAACAATCTTGGTCAAACCATTTGGGACCTAATCTCTCTGTCCTTCTCGTTTTCCTCATATGGGTCACCTATACTTTTCTACAGATATTTGAGAAGGAAGCAAGAATGTCTTGGTCAGGAGAGTCTGACTGTAAGCATACCTCAATGTCATTACTACATGACCGTATCAAGCCCCCGAGAAGATCTTTTGGGAAAATCTTGCCCCATCCAATTTTACGACCTTGCTCGTTTGCTCTAAGGTGCTCCTTATACGAGGTAATTCTCTTCTCCCCAGAGTTAATCCATCTAAATTCCGCCTTAAGTGGGTTGTGATCACTGTGGCCACTCCATTCTGTCTTAAACTTGTTAAGTAAAGGCACTAAAATGAGCCGATGCAAAAACAAAATCAATGACGGAATTAAGACCTACTGCATTAAACGTCGGTACTAAAGCCGGGGAGTTACACATAGGTTTAGTTAAGAGGTTAAAAAAATTATACTCTGTTAATAAGAGATTAAGGATATCTCCCGAATGGGAGTAAGTAAAATGAACCTGCTCGTACTCCTCATGGATGTCTTGCTTCTTATTACCTGGGCCACAAATGAAACAGGGGTGTATGTTAAAATCCCCCACTAACAAAATCGAAGGAGAGGAAGACCAAGACAGAAAAAAGACATCCAGAAATCTTTTTAGATTGGTCTCCAGTAGATACACATGAGGAGGGAGAATTGTAAACATTAATTATTAAGACGCTGGTGTTGTGAGAAAATGTTAGAAAAACAGCCAGGATGTTCGCCGAGTGAGAGGGAACTAACTCCATGTCACACCCTAAGCTTCAACTTACAGAAGTCACCAGCTATCCCCCTCCCCCACCTTTGCTTTACCATGTGTTGACGACATGGCTTGAGCATGGAAGGATACATAACCATCCAAGAATGCGGTCCCCATAACATCCCAGTCCTCTTGCAGACAAATGATTCCAAATGATTTTAGCATACTGTTTTCATAATCGTCATCTGAAAGGGAACTAACCCCGGCCACATCCCAACATATCAAACTAAGTGAATTAAGAATCCCTGCGGGGACACCTACCCCTCTGGGATCCCCCACTTTAGTATAATTGGTGGCCAGAAGTCAATCCTGCTCTTGTAATGCGGATAAGGCAGCAAATCTGTTGTTAAGCTGGACATCATGTACAGCCACCTTGGGTGTGAACGAGCGCCCTTCTGTCTGAAAGAAACCCTCATGTGTTCCCTGACCCCTAGTAAATCTACAAGGAGAATAGGAAAATCCCAGCGGGTGGATTACAATATCAGTCTTTGCTAAGGGGACATGCCTTGTGGTAAGTAGGATCTGTTCCGCCCACCTCAGGTTCCTAAAATTAACCACAATGCAATCACTGGTGCCTAGTTTGTTAGTATCACCCACCCAGCCAACCTTAAGCACCATGATGATCTCATTGTAAAGCTAACAATTTGCAATATCCAGTTGGCTCGAAAGTCAGTGTACAATTTTGTTTTTAATCTCGCTGAAACATTCTATTGTGCCCACTTTAAGTGGGGGAACATTCGCCAATACGCAAATGTAAGACTTGGCAGCAGGGGGCAACTGCAAAGTTGTCTTCGATGGGAGAAGATCAATTAAAGATACTGTGCTAGTAGGGCAGCTCTGTCTGTAGGAATTCCTGGGGGGGTTTGCCACCCCTGCTCCCCTCATAATTTTCCCGGCTGTAAGAAGTTTGGTGTAACTATAGGTTAGAGGTGCGTCCTCGGAGGGAGTTTGTAAATGGGGCATAACACTGGGATTCTGGCCAGGTAATTTGGAACTTGGGGCGGCCGGAGCGCTCCTTGTTGCAAAAGGGGTGGATCCCACCAAAGAGATGGGGGCTTGTAACATTGAGGGAGGAGTGCTAATTGAAGAAAGGGCACAAAAGCTCAATCTAGAGTCAAGGCTCTCCAAACGATAAACTACTTCGGCCAACCCCCCTACCACCTTGTCTATACTGTCCTCAAATGATTTAACTCCATAAGCAAGCCAGCATTCCATTTTTTCCAGCCTCTCCTACAGTCTGGCCATGCAGGTAACAAAAGGAATTTTAACAGCTGTGGTTGCATTAGAAGTTACCGAGGGAAGCCAGAGGGAATCCTTAACAACAGCCACACCTGTTTTCTGGGTGGCTGGATTCCTTCTCCTTCTCCCCGAGGGCTTCACCCCGGAGACTGAAAAGAGGGCATACAAGATTCATTCCTGGATTTCCCCGAGCCCTTGGATTCACTCTGAAGAATAACAGCTGTGGAGGGGTCGGGGGAGGGGGGGGCGTTGAATTAGAAACCTCCGGACTTGATGCAGCCTTGGGTGAGTGTCTGTCTTCATTCGGGGATAACGACTGAGCAGGGGCTTCTACTCGCTCTCCAACAACGAAAACATTTGAAGCAAATGTTGCCAATTGATCTTCCACCTGGGTGATCTCCTCTGACAGCACCACTACAGCATTTAGAAAGTCAGAATAGAGTTCTGTGTTCTAGGCCTTTTGTCCGTCGCAGTGACTGCTTCTCCCTTATGGTTTCCCATTTTTTAATATGGTCAAAAGCGCGTGCCCCAGGTCACTGCCCAAAGGCCAGGTAAATATATTACTTTTAAAGTTCAGCCGCCTGAGAAAGGTTGACCCTATACTCCTAGCCGAAGAATCTTTCTTTAGGGGGTGGCCCAGCCCAGCCTCGCCCGGCTGCGGACGGGCCCGCCCTGGGCCCAGGCTTTGGCCGGGTGCATCCCACACAGCGGGAGGCCAAATTGTGTTTTGAGCTAGCTTGGGATGGCCCTGCCCCCTTCTGTGACGATGCAGCGCCTTCGCGAGCAGAGAGTTATGGTGCTGGTGGTCCGAGGGCACCTTAGGGCATGAGTTATAGTTACTGCAGCTAACCATAGCAATAACTGGTGAATTTTAATGGTTTTGTATGAGTAAATTCAGAAACTAACTATAAGGCCCTGTAACCTTTGGTTTTTTTGAGTGAATTTTTATGTTTCTTTTAATTCTATTTCCTAACTATAACGTCCCTGCAACCTTTGTTTTTTTCAGTGAATTTCTCTGATTTTCTTAACATTAAGTAAGTTTAATTACTTTACGGTAATGCAACCAAGCCTTCGGGCGTGCGCGGTGGTTGTTGGTCGCAGGGCCTGCGGCCAACCTTTTATAAGCACCGGACCTCGTGCCAAGCACAGCCCTTAGCCATGCACAGTGGGTGTTGGCTACAGGGCCTGGAATCCACTATAAGCAGTAATTTTATTTATCTTATATATCAGACCAAGATGAATAAAATTATGAGATCCGAGTTAAATAATGCATAGAAAGATATACAGATAGCCTACAGGACATATGGTACATTGCAGTTAGAAATATATATATATATATATATATATATATATATCTTCAACAAAACTCCACACCTCCACTCGACGAGAGTTCCACGGCACCGGAGAGAGAGCCCACAGGTATTTTAAACCAAAGAAGTGTTTATTTAGTACACCATTCGTGCAAGCATGGACGGTCAACGCGTTTCGGCTCCTGCCTTCAACTGGACCAGAGTCCCGCTGTCTAGAACATCCATTTAAAGTGAACTTGTGCATTACGATCCCTTGTTTGTTTCCATTATTTACAATATACTAGACTGCTGACCCTCATTTTTTTCACAGAAAATGGTCACTCAAAGCTACCATTTTACTAACATTACTAGTGGTGAAGTACCATTATTACAAGGCAGTAAAAAGCAAAGTTTACATGAGTTCATAGTCGCTCCTAAGAGGTAAATAAAAAAGGGGAGCATTTTAGTTATTGGTGTACAAAATTGAGCAATAATTCTTTTTCTTTTTCCAAAGACGAAAGAACTAAAAAACATTTGCATTTAAGATGGTGACATTAGAAAACGGCGATTTCTTAAAGCAGCATAAATTCAGTAATTCAATGTCTGTAAAGTACACTATAAATGAATGATTTACTGTCCCAAGAGACGTCCTTTTCTAAAGTGCAATGTGCAATGGCTCAAAACCATATATCAGTTGAAAGTTCAAAGCAATAGTTCTTTTTTCAGAAACGGAAGAACTAAGAAACATCTGCATTTAGAATAGTGACATTAGAAAACGGCGATTTTAAAATTAACATAAGTTCAAATTCAATGTCTGTAAAGTACATTATAAATGATTGATTTACTGTCCCAAAAAAACGTCATTTTCTAAAGTGCAATGTGCAATGGCTCAAAACCATATATTGATTGAAAGTTCATTATAGTCTGTTTTAAAATTTTTATATTTTCTTCCGGTGATATTGATCCAAAAGTTGTGAATAGCAGCTCTATAAAAGAAAAAGTGCTCAGTGCAGTGTGCAAGTTGTGTCCCAACTTGTCCTTTCCCTCTTTTTTATCTTCTAAAGTAGAGATGTATTTTGATGATTATATCACAACTTGGATCAATGGAGTAATAAGTTCAATCAACAGACCTGGTTCCATTGCACTTGTCATGTTTTTGCACAGGATGTTGTATTTTTCTTTTGATCTTCTTCCTTTGCATGATTTGCCATTCTTCAACTAATATTCTCCTTTTTGTACATTTCCTCTATTATTCTCTCATTGCATGTGTTTTGGACATGTCCTTTTCATGTGCTGGTACCCGTTTAGTTTACTCCTTTTCATTAGTTTTTTATTGCAGATGTACGTGCAATTCGGCATCCAGATTGTGACCAAAAGGATTTTCCGTCCCAATGTCTAAAATGAATCTTGACTCAGTTTTTCTCAGGTCTAGGGTTCTATCCCCTCATCTTTCATTTTGTTTCACCACTTTTACACCAAAGTATGTTAGTGCTTGGTTGTCTCCTGAGTGTTTTTCCGCAAAGTCTTTCGCCATGGGATAAGAAAGATCTTTATTCTTTATCGCTCTGAGATGCTGGAGTATCCGTAGTTTCAATTTATTGATGGTACTCCCAACATATTGTTTCTTGCAGGGACATTCCAAAATATATTTCACATACTTGGATTCACATGTGATATGGTCAGTGATTTGCTCCACCTTACCATTCTGCAGTCGATATGAGCGTGTGTTTCGACCATGTTCACATGCTCTACATTTGGAACACTTCCAAAATCCGGGTGTAGTTAGCCATGATGTTACTCCTGGTTTTTTAATCTCCAGGTGGCTGTGTGTTAGAAGATCGCCTAAAGAAGCTGTTTTCCTATATGTCATTTTAGGCATTGGTGGTAATTTCCTCAGTGTTTCATCGAGCATTAAGATGCTCCAATTTTTCTTTATGATGGTTCTTAGAATCTTGTTTTCGACATTGAAGTCCATGATCAAGCGTGTTACATCATCCCCTTCATGGTTCTCATTAGCTTCCAATAATTCTGATCTTGTTTTGAGATTTACCTTAGCTGTGGCACCTCTGATCACTTCTGATGGATAGCCCCTCTCCAGGAATCGTCCACTCATTTCATCAAGATTTTGCTCGATGTCTGATGTTTCAGAACAATTTCTTTTAGCGCGGAGCATTTCTCCATAAGGAATGCTCCACTTCAAATGTTGTGGATGCCCGCTGTTGGCGTGGAGAATGCTATTACTGGCAGTTGGTTTCCGGTGCATCCTCGTGCATATTTTGTCATCTTTGGTGAATACTTCCACATCTAGAAATATTACTTGATGTTTGCTGCATGTAGATGTGAAGGACAGGTTATAGTTGTTGTCATTTAATGTCTGGATGAAGGTTTCAAGATCTGATGACTCCCCTTCCCATATCACGAAAAGGTCATCTATAAACCTCGTCCAGATTTTGATGTTTGACTTGTACCTGCCTTTCAATACGTCGGCTTCCCAAACTGCCATGATAGATTTGCGTATGTGGGGGCGAAAGATGTTCCCATCGCCGTTCCCTGCTTTTGGAGAAATATTTCTCCCTTGAAGAGGAAGACGTTATGTGTCAGACAATAATTCAACATTTCCATGAGCATTTCTGAATGTTCCAGGAAGCTTAATGATCTTGTTTTCAGAAATTGTCTGACCGCCGCTAATCCGTCTGAATGAAGAATTGATGTGTACAGAGATGTCACATCTATGGTGACCATGGTTAAGCGTTCGTTCCAATTCAAGTCTTGTATCTGTTTTAGGAAGTCCGTTGTATCTTTTAGGTACGAGAGAGATGTTACATATTCCATTAAGAAGACGTCTATATAACAAGAGGTTTTCTCGAGAAGGGATCCTATTGAGCTCACTATAGGTCTCCCCGGGGGGTTGATGATTGACTTGTGCACCTTTGGTAAAAAGTAGATGGTTGCTGTTACAGGATGATCAACCTTGAGGTACATATATTCTTCAAAGTCAATCAATCCCCTATCCTTCCATGTCTGTAGCTGCATGTGGTATTCCTTAGTCCATAGCTCCATTGGGTTTTTCTCCAATTTTTCATAATGTTCTTTGTTCCCCAATTGTCTATTGGCCTCTGCTATATATTGCTCCAGATCTTGCACAACAATATTGCCGCCCTTATCGGCGGCTTTTATAATGATTTTCGGATTTTCTCTTAGATCTTTTAGGGCTTTTTGTTCCCCCAGTGTTAAGTTCCATGATCTTCTCTTTTTCTCTTATATCTTGATAATTTATTGAGCCACTCCACTATGACTTCATGAAAGAGGTCCACCTTATTCCCTGGGGGGAGTTGTGGACAAATTTAGATTGAGTTCTCAGTCCACTTCCTCCACCCTTGCATGTTGTTATGCATTCATCCTGGCATAGTTGTATGTCCTCCTCTATTCTTGAAGTCGTTGTTGTGCTTATATCTGTGGCAGTATTCCCTAATCTTCTAAGGGTTCTCAGGGTTGTGAGATCGTCTTGATTCAATGGGGATATAGTAGTGTATGTTTGATTGGAGTTTTGTGCGTTTGGTGGCTTGTCCTCATAGTATTTCTTAAGTTTTACTTTGCGACAAAACTTGTATAGATCAATTCGGAGGTTTGGAATGTCCATGTTGTAATTTGGGCAGAAGGTTAGTCCTTTATTTAATAAACTTATTTGATCGGAGTACAAAGTTGTACTGGAGATGTTAATTACCAGATCTTTTTGATGACATTTTTTCATTATTTTTGCTTTTTCTTTTCTCCTCCTCTTTTGGATTTTACTCCGTCTCCTGCTTCTTCGGGTTGGGGTTTGCTTTTCTCCCCTTCCCCGCGTTGTTCCCCTTCCTCTTTGTCGCGTCACCATTTCCGCAAGCCTCATCTCCCGCAAAAATCCAATTTAGATGTACTTGCTTCTTCTTCTGCTGAGCTTAAGTCTGAGCTATCGACTGTGCCCATGGTCTCATAGCCCATGCATCTGTCCATTGCAGCTCTATTTCTCAAGGAATCATACTTTCTTGCAAAAGTGTATATTCGGCCACCAGCGTAATCAATTCGATCACGGTTGAATTTATTGGCCTTCCTCTTTTCTACGTCCATCTCATGTTTGTTGATCTTTTTCTCCATTGTGTCAATCAGTTCCTTCTTTTCATCATTATCCGGAAGTTTGTCAAGTTCTTCTTCCAACTGGTTTATTTTTAGAAGTGTGGCCTCTAGTTTCCGTTCTGCATGAATGATCAGGGTTCTCATCAGTTTCAAAGAACATTCATTGGTGTCAGTTTGCCACTGCTTAATTAAGTCCAGATCTAAATCATTTAGTGTTGGCATGATTAGAATTCTTAGGCCTCTTGGCACTCTCTTGAATTCTATATATTTCTCCAAGGTCGTTTTCTCCCACCATTTATTGACCTCGACGATTCTAGTTTGTTGTAATTCTCTGATGACGTTATGAATTGTTCTTCTTCTTCCTTCTGTTTGTGTATCCCTGGGGTTGGAGTTCTCACTGGTCGCCATGTTATCATCCAGTAGTTCATTAGCTCTTTGAGCTCGATTTTTGCTTTTTTCTGCCATGTTTAAATCTATTTTCTGGTTCAATGTAGTAAATCTTTGCTTGCACCGGTTGTACAATTCGTTTATATGATTTCTGCTCTATTTTTTCTTTTTTTCCTATTCTTTTGTGTAGTTATTTCTCTCTTTTATGTACTGATTTTATAAAATCATGTACGTTCTTCCAGACAAATGTCACATTAATCTTGCGGGATTTCCTGATTTATTGAACGTCTCTGGGACTGTCTCGGGGAGCGGTATCAAGTAAGAACCGCTACAGGTCTCCCGAACGGCTACAGGCTTTGGCGCCTTTCGGCGAAGTCAGCGTCAGCTGTGAGGCGTGCCTTCCGCGCTGCACACGCAACGTGATTGGCCGTCACTCACAATGCCTCCCCCGTCTCCCGTACTCACCGCCAAGCTTTCGCCGATATCAGTCTCCGTCTCGTTTCTTCACCTCGGATGCCTCGCAGCGTTTCTTTTCCTTCTTTGTGGCAGAGGCGTCGGCCCGAAAATTCTGTCGCTCAAAAGGGGCTGAATAGACGGAACGCATCCGCTTCGCCTCAGTCGTGGAGTGCTCGTGGTGTGCAGACCAGCCGCTGCATGAATATCTTCAACAAAACTCCACACCTCCACTCGACGAGAGTTCCACGGCACCGGAGAGAGAGCCCACAGGTATTGTAAACCAAAGAAGTGTTTATTTAGTACACCATTCGTGCAAGCATGGACGGTCAACGCGTTTCAGCTCCTGCCTTCAACTGGACAATAGAGTCCCGCAGTCTAGAACATCCATTTAAAGTGAACTTGTGCATTACGATCCCTTGTTTGTTTCCGTTATTTACAATATACTAGACTGCTGACCCTCATTTTTTTCACAGAAAATGGTCACTCATAGCTACCATTTTACGTTACATTTTATGTACATTTATATATTTTCACTGAAAAAACCATAGGTTTCAGGCACGTTATAGTTAGTTGGACATTTCTCTCGACAAAACCATAGAAATTGCCCCGTTATAGTTAGTTCAGCTAACTATAACTCGCGCACCCGCAATGCACTTCTGATGACGTCACATATTACATCATTCATGACATGGTCAGTGACGTCACTGATGACATCACTGATGACATCTCAAATGACATCACTGATGACATCACTCAGTGACTGTGTTTCTGTAAAGTTTAAATATGTTTTATATATATATATGCCAAGGTGTATTGAAGAATGAGTGGGTGTATAAGTGTGTGGATGGAGGATTTTGTAGGTGCGTGACTGTATAAGTGAGTGATTAAACGTGTCTTACTGAATGCATGGGTTAGTGACTAAACTGTGTGAATGTCTGTATCAGTCTGTCTGTTGTTGTGTAAGCTGCTGCATGGGTTGGTCAGTAGCTACATGAGTGTCTATATGGGCTATTTATTGATTGGTTGCCTGAGTATTTGTATGGGTGCCTGAGTGTGTGTGTGGGTGGGTGGGAGGTGTGCGACTCTGTGCATAGATGTGTGTGGTTGATTCACTGGGTGCATGGGTTCAAGAGTGCATGTGCAAACAGCTGTATGGGTGGGTGAGTGTGTGTATGGGTGTGTTGGTGAGAGAATGGATGTCTCAGTGGTACATGTCCAAGTAACTACATATGTAAAAGGCAGTGTATGTGAGAGTTGGAGTATATAAATGACTATACGCGAGAGTCAGTGATTGTGAGAGTGGCTGTATGGATGAGTGTGTACTTGTATCAGTGATTGTATAAGAGAGTAAGTATGCGTTTGTTTCTGTTTGAATAAGTGATGTGGTGTGTGTATAACTGTATAGGTCAGTAAATGGAAGTGTGATTGATTCTTTGCATGACTGACTAGCTGTGTGAGTAACTCCATGGATGAGTGGTGGTGTGTGAGTGTCTGTATAGGTGTATGAGTGCTTATGATAGTGTTGTATTGATGAGTGACTGCATGTATGAGTGACTTTATGGGTGAATGAGTGGATGTGTGTGTAGACCTAGGAAATCAGTGAGTGCGTATGTAGTAACTGGTATTGGTGTGTCGATGGTTTCGAAAATGGTAGTCTGTATTTTACAGTGGGTGTATCAAAGGTTATATTCGAGTGTGAGGAGGTGCATCAGATATTCACCTGGATGATGTCATCAGTGATGTCACTGACCATGTCATGAATGATGTAATATGGTTTTTTCAGTGAATTTCAATGGTTTTTTAAATGCTAATTTCTAACTATAACATACCAGTCGCGTTTCCAGAGTGGTGGAGAAAGGTGAGCGTGGCCTCCGAAACACCTCTTAGCAATCCCACTGTGTGGTATTTACTGGAGGTAACAGGAGGAGTAGTTAGCCCCCAACGTCAACCTTGGGGGCCAACTATCCCTTTTATTACCACCAGTAAGTCCCACACAGCAGGATTGCTAACTTCTTATATCAGGCCCCGCCCCCTCCCTGCACCACTGTGCAAATGTGCCCCCTAGCACGTTGTAAGTTGGGGGATTAAGTCCCCTTGAAATCTGAGGGTCCCTGGGGGCCAACTAGCCCACCAGGTACCTCCAGGAAGCGGCACAGAGCTGTGTTGCAGAGAGGTGTTCCGAGGCCACGCCCCTTTTTACACCTCTGCAACGCAGCTGATGGACGCTTACTGGAGGTACCTGGTGGGCTAGTTGGACCCAAGGGACCCTCAGGATTCAAGGGGACTTAATCCCCCAACTTACAACGCGCCAGAGGGCCCGTTTGCACAGTGGTGCAGGGAGGGGGCGGGGCCTGATGTGACAAGTGTGCAAACATGCCCTGTGGCGCGTTTTAAGTTGGGGGGATTAAGTCCCCTTGAATCCTGAGGTTCCCTGGGGGCCAACTAGCCCACCAGGAACCTCCAGTAAGCGCCACAGGGCTGCGTTGCAGAGAGGTGGTCCGAGGCCACGCCCCTTTTTACACCTCTCTGCAACGCAACTCTGTGGTGCTTACTGGCGGTACCTGGTGGGCTAGATAGCCCCCAGGACTTCTCAGGAAGGGGAAAGGCGATTTCAGTGCGTTTGCACTGAGCTGCGATTTTGGATATTTGAAACAACCCCTACCCGCTAAGTGTTCTTATCCGATACAGGAACTCACCGTGAAAGACGAGACAGGACAAGCTGATCGTCTGAGGCACTTGTGCTTTCAGGGAATGAGCAAAGGTATCGTGTGTGAAAGTGATTGACACGTAGCAGACGGCTGGCGAGACTGTGTTTTAAACGTAAATGCAGCCTCGCTTCAGTAAGCAGTAACGCAGTAATCGCGTACATTTTGTAACAGCAGAGAATATGGCAACGAGGAATGACAAGCGCTCGGAGGCAGCGGGCAGAATGTTTGACAATTGTACGAAGAATGACACAACAGAAAGAATTACTGCATCAGGCAGTGGAATTACCACGCCGAATAAAAGAGCATTATGGGATCAAATGTGGAGAGCACTCAAAACAGAACAGAACAAATGGTGGGAGGCAACCACTCTTCAAAAATACATCGACGTCGGTAGAATACCGAGAGGATTGCGTATTTTATTACGCCAACGTTTAATGATCCGGACCCCGAACTGGTGAACGACTGGGCTAGTAATAATCATCAATGCTCAACCAATATGCTGACAATGTTGGTCAAACATGCCAGGAAGGATTGTGAAAAACTAACTGTCACTATTGAAGATATCACGCAACAACTAAAATCGCTTTGTGGAGTAGAAGAATTCCAGAGGGAAATGGATAAAATGGAAAAAAGTTTGGACAAGATTGAAGAAGAAATAAAAACGAAAAAACAACGAAAATTCCAACGAGACTTGGTCGATTATCAAAGAGGTCAGATTTTAACTTTTGCAAAGAAATATGACCAATTGCGAGGAGGTACAGTTACATCAGCCTCCAAAACTGCTAACCCTTCAGTATTAGCAAGCAATCTTGAAGACCAGTCCAGTATAGAGAATCAATCAGATGGGAGTGTGACTAGTGGCAGTGATTTTTCTAACATCGTAGACCACGAAGTAGTAAAAACCAGCATTTTAACAGAGTTCAGCCTAGTTGCCAAAGGAAGACAGGTGGGCAACAGGCAGGGAGGATTTCAAAATCGTGGAAGAGGAAACAAAGGAGGAAGAAAAGGAAACATTTCGACGCTAGGAGAACTAGGAAGCCCAGTGGGAAGCCGTACAAGGGGCCAAACGAAGGTGAAATAATGGACAGAAAAACCGTAGTCAACTTATCAGATCGTATACTCAGCGATGTTGAGGTAGAACTTTTATCTTTGGGTCTTACCTTTTGTCCTTCTAATGATTTTAATTATACTCAGAGTCGTATTGATTTATTTTATTTCACAAGAAAATTACGTATTAAAAAATGGTACGCAACAAAAGTAGCAAGAGATGTTGATGTGCAGCAAGAGTATCCTAGTGATGTGAAGATTGCAGATGTTGAGTTGCTCCACATCATGAATGTCTTAGCTGATGAAGAAGATGTAGAGAGTGATCCCTTTGTGAATTTGATTAATGAAAATGTTCCCTTAGACTTAAGTGCCCGAAGTAATTTCAAACCTAAGTCTATTTTTGTTCCTCAAATTAAGAACGAAGCTATTGATGTCTTTGAAAAAGGAGTAACTCAGGAATTGCTTAGACTTTCCAACCGTAAAAAATGGCATGGGTGGAGCAATGTTACAAAAATGCAGAGAGAAGCTATTGAAAATTTGAAAAATGATAAAACAATAGTCATTAAAAAATCAGACAAGGGAAGTAACGTAGTGATTTTGTCTAAACAAAAATACATTGATGAGGGGATGAGACAACTATCAGAAAAAGACAAGTACAATAGGAGTAATAGAATGGAATATGAACACTCCATTAAGATTTGTCAAAATCAGCTGGCAGAATGGAGGGATAAGGGATTACTTGAACAGGAAGAGTTTAAGTTCTTAGAATGTAAATTTCCCAAACTTCCGGCGCTATACCTACTGCCTAAAATCCATAAAAACCAACAGAATCCCCGGGGAGACCCATTGTCTCATCCCGGGGAAGCTGCTTGGAAAACATCTCCAGGTATGTGGATTTTTCTTGCAAAGTTTGGTAAAAAACTTCCATCGTATGTCAAGGATACCGGAGATTTTTGAGATGTCTTGAGAACCTTCAATGGAAAAGCAGTTACTCCTTGTTATCATTAGACGTCATGAGCTTAAACACCTGCATCCCCCATGATCTGGGCTTACAAGCAAGTAGATATTTTCTCAATGAAAGATCCATCTCGTATCTCTTTCACACAGAGATGTTGATGGAAATGATGTCCGTCTGTCTTAAACAGAACTACTTTCTCTTTGATAATAAAATCTTTAAACAGACCCTCGGAACATCAATGGGGACCTGCTTTGCTCCTTGCTTTGCAGGTCTTTATCTAGGGCACTGGGAAGAAAAAGTAGTTAGAGAATTTCCTGTTTTCAAAGATAAAGTGGCTTTGTGGATACGTTACATAGACGACATCTTCTGCGTGTGGGAGGGCACTGAGTATGAAGCCAATGAGTTTGTACACACTCTTAACACTAATGACTGTAATTTACAATTTACCAGTCAGTGGTCAAAAGAGTCATTGGAGTTTTTGGATCTTAGACTCACAGTGCAGGGAGACTCCCTAGAAAGTGCGCTATTTAGGAAAACCACTGCAGGGAACAGTCTCCTACATGCCCGGAGCTGTCACCCCAGTTCGTTGATCAATAGTATACCACTGGGAGAGCTATTAAGGGCTAAACGGAGCTGCAGTACAGTGGAGAGTTTTGATAAAGAAGAGAGAACAATGACCAAGAGGTTCCTTGAGAGAGGATATCCACAATCAGTGATCAATAAGGCTAGAATGGAAGTTGCAAAAAGAACAAGAGCTTCTCTAGTAGTTGAGAAAGAAAAAGATAAGGAAGAGGGTAAGTCTCAAGAAAAGATAAGGTTTATTACTACCTTTAATAGACAGGCTAAAGAGGTACGAAAAAGCTTAAACAAATTTTGGCCAGTGTTATTAACAGACAAAGACATAGCAGACAGCGTAGAAAATTTCCCTCAGATCACTTTTAAGAAAGCCAAATCACTTAAGGACACTTTATGTAGAGCGGTAGAGCCCTCTATCATAAAGCACGTAGGAATACAGGGATTTTTTACATGTAGAAACTGCAAAGCTTGTAAGAACAGCAAAAACAGAAAGGAATGTAGACTATCCCCTGACTGTAAGCCATTTCGAATTTTGAAACACACGTCATGCAACACTGATTATGCAGTCTATGCTCTTTTTTGCCCCTGTCAGAAGGCATATATAGGCAGCACAATTCACAAGGCGAAGAAAAGGGTGTTGGAACATCTTCGCGCAATAAAACATGGAGATAAACAGTACCCAGTTGCGCGACATTTTCAAAGTCACCATGATCAAAACAGCGACCTTTTAAGCTTTTGCGTACTTGATACAGTCAAAATGAATGAGAGAGGAGGGAACAGAGTGCAAAATCTACGACGTTTAGAATCTAAATTGATCATTCACTATAAAACACTTACGCCGTTAGGTCATAACTGTGATGAAGAACTAGCAGTACATTCAGGTTAGATGTAGATTTGATAGTGGTTAAGGTAAGGAGCAGCGACTCTTTACTGATCTTTCACCTGTGAAGGAGTTTACCGTTTATTAATTAATTATTTTATCTTGTGTTCTAAAGTGATGCATATTAGTGAATTGAAGTGGATTGAGTAAATCTGTTGTACAATGATGAATTAACTCTGCCAATGCTGAAGAGATTCTTGTGTTTTTAATGTCACTGTGGTGTTAAGTTTATTGGTTTTGAAGATGTGATATTTATTTAGTTTTGCTTTGTTTTGTTTTTATTACAGATATCTGTTGTTGCTGTTATAATGAAGAAATGCCAAAGAGCGAAAATATCTTCTTGTAGTTGGTAGGCCCACTAGGGCATGATAACTTGATTAAAGATGAGAGATACATCAGTAATCGATTCTGCTAAAGAAGGCTAGGACATTAAAAACATGAAATTCTTTAATCTACAGTATAAAAACAGTACAGGCACTGAATTTTGAAGAAGTGGTTTCTATTCCAAAATTGTTTGCAGATTACATTTATGCCCACTTGGGCTTAGATGAAATACAGTAAATTTCGAGCAGTTCCACTATTCAAAAATAATGAAATGAAATTAATGATTTTTTTAAAAAAAAGCTTTGAAAAAGCATTGAGATATAAAGATTTTAGGACGTGCTAACTGTAGAAGTCTTTTTATGTATTTTTTCGTATTTTTTCATGCCTTTTGTCCTAACATATGAGTAGGCACTTTAAAAAGTCATTTTTTATTTTAAACATGCCAAATGTTTAGAACTGCTATATAGACCTGTCGCTCGTGTAAAGATATAATTAGACCGATATTTGTAATAATTAACTTGCAAGCACATTTGGGTGAGGTAGGAGTGAGTTAACTCCTCTTTTCATGATAAGTCTGTTTTCAGGCTCTATTATGGTGGTGGTCACATGTTTATTTAAACGTAATTGAAAGTAAGTCACAGTACTCGTGAACAAGGGACTGGGTCCCGAAACGCGTCGAGTTTGTTCGTATCTGCTGAATAAATAACTGCTTGAAAGACGTTTGGTGTCCGCGGCTGCTGTAATGTTACGAGGTAACAGCTTTCTGTTTGATATATATATATATATCCATCCTCCAAATCGCTCCTGCAGCTTGAAGCAGCACTCGACAACCAGGTAAGTGAACAAACACTTTATTGCAGAGATGAAGATGTCATTTCACCCGTTATTTTTCCTTTCAGCCTACGCGTTTCGGAGCTGTGCGCTCCTTCTTCTTGGGCTAATTGGTGGAAAGCGGGATCGGCAGTCCTCAATGGTTTCCCATGATTCGTTGCACTTAGTAGTGAGCAAATCCAGTTCAAGCTTAAGTAGCTGCAGTTCAAGCTTAAGTAGCTGAAAGGAAAAATAACGGGTGAAATAACATCTTCATCTCTGCAATAAAGTGTTTGTTCACTTACCTGGTTGTCGAGTGCTGCTTCAAGCTGCAGGAGCGATTTGGAGGATATATATAGATATAGATATATATAGACCACTCAGTAAAAGTAATCAGAGGACACAGCGGGGAAATACACGGAATCCCTTTAATTGATCACTCTCGGCATAATGCATTTCGGTGTAACAAGCCTTCCTCAGATGCCATTAACTCCGGGGTTACGCCCCCGCCCTGCTATGTAAGTCCTGTAGCACTCCCATTGGTGGGAGTTCAGCTGGCTCCACCTCGTTGTTCAAAGCCCCAGCTGTAGTCCAAGTCCATCGACTACAGCTCCCAGCATACAGTTCGACCGGGTAAGTGCTAGTGGCGGGGCCCAATATTCCCTAACTGGGCGCTGTTTATTCCGGGCAAAGTAGGGCTTCGTGTCGATGGTAAAGCCCGGTTGAAGGAGTGACCCGGAATTCCTTGGGTCCCCAACGTCCTGCCTCAAATATGAGTGTCAGCCGGGCCATGAAACTCCGATGCAATGATCTATATATATCAAGATAGATTTTTTTTAAATGTATTTTAATGCAATATTCAGCCAGACAAGTAAACCTGAAGAGATTAAACCAAGAATTAATAAAGTGCTCATTTTCTAACCCTTGAATCTGTCAGCAGGGGTAATCAACAAGAAAGTCCTTGCTTACAAATGTAATCTGAGAATTCATGTTTACAATAACAATTAACACTATCGTTTTAAACATATGTTTCATGATAAATTAGGCTTCTCATATTTGTTGCTATTTATCAGAACTATGGCATCTGGCATTTTTCGCAATTAACAAATCAGGCCAATAGCCTTTATCTCTGGCTTGCCATCATACTCCGATCTACAGTATTGATCATAAACGTTCCCAGAAGGTAACCATCAGGTATACATTAATCAAATTACCAATCTGTGCAAAAATACGGTTGCCAAAACCACATAAAATCCCTCTTAAGAGAGCCTAATAAACAGTATAACATTGCAAATCTTCTATCTACATGGTTTGTTTGAGTAGGTCACCAACACCAAAACCATTGCTTACTATGGTAATCTGTGAGATTCTATTTAACAAAATATCTGCCCAATGGCTTTACCACAGTGTAAAAACAATCCACCCTAAAAGCGTATTGCCTTTAACACATGCTTTTCACAATAAGTAAGTCATGCCTATGGCTTTCTCATAACATTTCATAATAAACAGATCAAACCTATGAAATCTGACAAAACGCTTCCCAATGAACCAGTAAGGCCTAGAGCCTTTAAAATTGGCTGGACACCATGACCAACACAGGCGTACTGAAGTGCGCATATGGTAGCAACCATCGTGCATACAGTTAAAAAATTACAAATGTGTGCAAAATTAGAGTTGCTAAAACAACATACAACCCTTCTTCAAAGGGCCTAATAAAGATTATTGCAATGAAAATCATCTACCCCCAGGGTTCATCAAAGGGGATAACAAACACCAAGACCCTTGCCCACTATGGTAATCTGTGAGTTTGCATGTAACAAAATACCTGTATAAAACCTGCAATAAAGAATGATAGCAATCCACAGTTAAAAGCCTACAAGCTTTAACAAAAGCCTTTTCATAATAAATAAGTGAATTCTATTTCCCTCATAATAACATTTTATAATAAAGAGATCAGACCTATGGCTTTGAACATAACTTTTACCAGTGGGCCAATCAGGCTTGTACTCTTCATCACTGGCTTGTCACCTCAAGCAATTCAGGTCTACTGCATTGAGCATAATATTTCCACTAAGGCAGCCATCAGGCACACAATCACAAATGTAGAAATGTAAACACAATTACAGTTGGCAAAGCAACATACTAGGCCACTTAAGGGAATTAACAAGGATTATCATAGTGTAAATCTTCTATACCTAAATACCTCGGAATCTGTGTGGCTCTGCTTCCTGACCTTGCGTGGTCGCTTAACATAACCCCACTGGTGAGGAGAGCCCGTGCTGACCTCCACAGATGGCAGACGTTACCGCTGAACCCTCTGGGGAGAGTCGCTCTCTTCAAAATGATGATACTGCCCAGGTTTTTATACATAATTCAAAATACACCCTTTTGTTTCCCACGAACTAGATAGCCTGGCCACCAAATTCCTTTGGAACGGTCGGAGACCTCGTTTGGCCCTCTCCCAATGCCGGATCCCATCCTTCGATGGAGGAATGGGCATGACTAACCTATACCTGTATTACTTGGCGACCCGCTTACTTACGATACACGATTGGTTCATTGGAGGCTGGTCGGATCCAGCATACAGGGTGGAACTGAGTATCTTGGGCCTACCCAGGATCCAGGAGATGATGTACGGGGGGCCTGTCTCTAGATCTTTGCCCATGGTGACACGGGGGATTCTCCTGGCCTGGTGCACCTCCTTGCACCATACCCAATGGTCGAACAAGCTAACCCAATACACGCCGCTCTGGCAAGGCTCCTGGCTTCAGGAGGTCAGCAGCCTAGAAGGATTCAGGGCTTGGGACCTTATTGGCATCTCGCAACTCGGAGACGTATGGGGAGGTGACCACATGCGCACTCTTCAAGACTTACAAACCCGATACTCCCTACACTCCTCTCAGTTTTACAGGCATCTGCAGCTGCGTCACACCCTCCACAGCCACATATCAAATATAATCCTCCCGAGGCGCAAACCATGACAGGTAACTTGGGGAAGGGAGGGATCTCCCATATCTACAGATCCTTAACAAACAACACCCCCAACACGTTGAACCGACTTAGGGATCAGTGGGAGGGATGGATCGGGCCTCTGGAGGAAGAAGACTGGAGAGACGCACTGATGGCACCCAAAACAGTCACCACTTCCGCTAGGCTCCGTTTGGTCCAGCTATACTACTTACATACCGCATACCTAACACCAAAACGCCTCCACAGCGCAGGGCTACGACCCAATGCATCATGCTCACGCTGCAATCAGGATCAGGCAGATTTCTTTCACATGGTATGGAACAGCCCCGTCATCACACGATACTGGGACTCCATAGAGAAGGAGCTCACAGAGGTTCTGGGCTGAGAGGTCCCACATGAGCCGTTAAATGTGCTCCTGGGAATCACTGACGGGTTGGACGGGTCTAGAGCCGACAAATTATTTTTTAAACACAGCCATGATGGTGGCCAAGAGGGACATTGCGGCCAACTGGTTGAATCCTACCTCACCTACCATAACGAAGTGGCGTAGAGGAGTGGACTGGTGCGCAGCACAGGAGAGACCTCTGTACGAGGCGAGAGGGTGTCCGACGAAATATCGCAAAGTTTGGGGCAAATGGTTGGAGCCACTAGAATAATACCTCATTCACGGGATTGTGAGCTATGTGCGAGACTTTGTTTTGTCATCTTCTTTGTAACTATGCACTCCAAGGGCCTTATCTGTATGGGTAACATGACGACGCCCTACAATTGCTGCGAAATGCTGTATTTGATTAATGCTGGGTTTTTTCCCCGTTTTAAAAACCAATAAAGTTGATTATAAAAAAAAAATCTTCTATACCTACGGTTTGTCAGAGGGTATAACCAACACTAAAACCTTTGTGTACTATGGTAAATTGTGAGATCACATACACGAAATACCTCTCTGCAGATTTTAATTTAGTCGTAAAAATCCACCCATAAATGCCTATTCACTTTACCATATCCTTTTCACTTTAAATAAGTCAGACACACTGATTTGATTATTAGAACTTTTCATAACAAACAGACCTAGCTTACAGCCTTGGTCGTTGGCTTGTCACTATAACCAACAAAGCCCTGCTGTATTGAGGATAAGCTCTCACAAATGGCAAGCAGAGAAGAACAAACACCAAAATTACCCAATTAGCTAGGAAAAGCTGTTTAATAGTATCGCAGTGGCATCTGTTTGACCGTAAAGGGCACGCTCCATTCATTACAGTGGCAAGGTTAAACACAATGGCTTTGTTTGACAAAAGAGCCAGGCTCAAGCATCTGGATAAGTTATCACAACTGTCTGGAGGGTAAGCACTCTTTCTGTGGAAGCACACCGCTTTCAACAAATCAAACGTTATACTCAGATAAATCAACATCTGTTCAGAGCAAAAGTCTACCCACCTATTAATATCAATACAACAGAATACTTTTCAGGGTATTTCTGCCATAGAATGCCCACTGCTTACCTTCACCAAGAGTTACTCGCTTAACCCACCTTGTCGCCCCGTCCTTCCATCGTACTTCATTTCAACATTTACACTAAACTTTGTCTTCTCTTGATGCAATCTCTAGCTCTCTCGTTGCGAATTCGGCTCATTGAGTCCTAAAACTCATCTTTTTTACACTAAGGGACTATTTAACATAATGGAGTCGATCACAAGCGTTTCCTTTAATACACCTTAAAATAAATGGTTAAAAGTAACAAAAACACTCCATTGTTCCTCCAACTTTCAAAGAAAGGGCGGTTTGTTATTGTTAGACATGTCCCTGAGGTAATTTATGCTGATCTCATTCTACTATTTCTTTGTGGTCTTGCAAATGTCACAAGGAATTATTCGGTGTCCTTGTAACACTGAAAAGGATCGTACTGTCGCAATTTCAGGTGAGGCTTGCTTTATGGAGCCACCATTCAGGTATAAGCGAGCAGTTAACCCCTATGTCAGAGCTTTGTTTCGGCAGGAGGTTCAGTGTTCTGTCTTGAAAGCCACAAGTGGTCTAAAAACATTTCACTCGGT
Source organism: Calotriton arnoldi (assembly GCA_963921515.1). Lineage (NCBI taxonomy): Eukaryota > Metazoa > Chordata > Amphibia > Caudata > Salamandridae > Calotriton > Calotriton arnoldi. The sequence goes on from CAWUFW010000057.1 coordinate 5,325,663, forward strand.
AAATATTCAAATATGAACCCCGCCTCTCTTCCCTCTGACTTGCTCTAAGATTGTGTGAAAGGTGGTCTGTACCTAGTATGCTCATTTGGGCAGTTTAAACCGGACCTCTGCACGGAGCCAACTAAGTTCCATCCTATTTAGCCTTTTTACTTAATTTTCGCGAAGCCATTTCAGCCCAACTGTTTGACGTGAAACCTTGAAGAAAGAACAGAAAATGAGCAGCGTTCACAAGTTGTGCCAGGGGCACAGGACGTGCGCATACCAAGGGTGTCGAATAAATACCAAAACCAGTCAGACAAGCTTGTTCCTTCTAACCCGGTTTGTTACCAGGAAATAACGTAGAAGACGTGGCCCAATAATAACGCAGGAAGGACCGAGAAGCACTTTGGCCTGACCGTGACTATGACAACAGCGGATACTACCTCATGCAAGGCCGGGAGCTGGCGGGTCTGTGGAAGCGCCATTCATCATCCACTGCAATGTAAAGGGCAGAACACAAGTGCAGCTAAATACAGTGTGGCAAACTCTCAACAAATTATTCTGAACTACTCTACCTCCTGGATCCCCTCCCTGCTCCCCAAAGCTCACACACTGCGTGGTAAACGAACGTATTTTAGGTCAACCCTGTGTTAATTAGTCACAAAACATTTCAGAAAATTATTGGTTTCCGTGCTGTCGTTGCCTCTCCAGCCTCACTTTGTGGTTGTGTAGGACGACACAGAGGTGTGATAGTGGGCATCTGGGTCAGCTAACTTGTTCAACAGCACCAGACCCGAATGAGAAAGCAGACATCTCAATCAATCAATCAATCAATCAGGTCACTTATAAAGTGCACTACATACCCGCGAGGGTCTCAAGGCGCTGGGGGAAGAGGGGGGGTTGCTGCTACTGATCGAAGAGCCAGGTCTTGAGGAGTCTTCTGAAGGCCAGTAGGTCTTGGGTGTGCAGAAGGTTGGTGGGGAGGGTGTTCCAGGTCTTGGCGGCGAGGTGGGAGAAGGATCTGCCTCCGGCGGTCGTTTTCCGGATGCGGGGGACTGTGGCGAGGGCGTGGCTGGTGGAGCGGAGCTGGCGGGTGGGGGTGTAGAAGCTGAGTCGTCTGTTGAGGTAGGCTGGTCCGGAGTTGTGGAGGCTTTGTGTGCGTGGGCGAGGAGCTTGAAGGTTATCCTCTTGTTGACAGGGAGCCAGTGCAGGTCTCTCAGGTGGGGTGTGATGTGGCTGCGGTGGGGGATGTCGAGGATAAGACGTGCAGAGGCGTTCTGGATGCGTTGCAGCCGTCTCAGGAGCTTAGCCGTCGTTCCTGCGTAGAGGGCGTTTCCGTAGTCCAGCCTGCTGGTGACGAGGGCCTGGGTGACTGTTTTTCTTGTTTCGGTGGGGATCCACTTGAAGATCCTGCGGAGCATTCGGAGGGTGTTGAAGCAGGATGAGGAAACGGCGTTGACCTGCTTAGTCATGGAGAGGGTGGGGTCGAGGATGACCCCTAGGTTGCGTGCGTGGTCGGTGGGTGTCGGGGCTGTTCCCAGTGATGTCGGCCACCAGGAGTCGTCCCAGGCTGAAGGGTTGGAACCAAGGATGAGGACCTCCGTCTTGTCCGAGTTCAGCTTCAGGCGGCTGGTCCTCATCCATTCGGCGACGGCCTTCATTCCTTCGTGGAGGTGGGCTTTGGCGGTGTGAGGGTCTTTGGTGAGGGAGAGGATCAGCTGGGTGTCGTCGGCGTAGGAGATGATGTTGAGGTTGTGCCGTCCGGCGACGTGGGCGAGGAGTGCCATGTAGATGTTGAACAGCGTCGGGCTGAGGGAGGAGCCTTGGGGTACGCCGCAGATGATCTTGGTGGCCTTGGATCGGAAGGGGGCGAGGCGGACGCTTTGAGTTCTGCCGGAAAGGAAGGATCTGGTCCAGTCCAGGGCCTTCTCTTGGATCCCGGCATGGTGAAGGCGTGTTCGTAGTGTGTGGTGGCAGACCGTGTCGAAGGTGGCTGATAGGTCCAGGAGGATGAGGGCTGCTGTTTCTCCGTTGTCTAGCAGGGTCCTGATGTCATCGGTGGCGGCGATGAGGGCGGTTTCGGTGCTGTGGTTGCTGCGGAAGCCGGACTGGGAAGGGTCCAGGATGTTGTTCTCCTCGAGGTAGCGGGTCAGTTGTTTGTTGACGATTTCCTCGGTGACCTTCGCGGGGAACGGGAGCAGAGAGATGGGTCGGAAGTTCTTGAGGTCCTTGGGGTCTGCCTTGGGTTTCTTGAGTAAGGCGGTGATCTCGGCGTGCTTCCAGCTTTCCGGGAAGGTTGCTGTCTCGAAGGAGATGTTGATTATTTTCCGGAGATGGGGCGCGATGGCTGTACTGGCTTTGTTGAAGACGTGGTGAGGGCACAGGTCTAGCGGTGAACCGGAGTGGATGGTGTTCATGATCTCGCTGGTGTACTCGTCGTTGATGTTGGTCCAGGAGAGCAGGCGGTTGGTGGTCGTGGGGGCAGTGGTCTTGGTGGTTGCCGGGGCGGTCGTGGTGTTGAAGCTGTCGTGGATGTCGGCGATTTTGCGGTGGAAGAAGGTGGCCAGTGAGTCGCACAGGTCTCGCGACGGCGGGATGTCGTTGGTGTTGGAGCTGGTGTTGGAGAGTTCCTTCACGATGTTGAAGAGCTCTTTGCATCTAGGTAAGAACATATAAAAAGCATCTTGCAGCTTTAAGAACAGGGTAATCTTTACAGTTCTGATCATGGATTCATCCTCCACCAGTAAATGCCCAAGGCCTCTACCCAGCAAACACACCGCCATTCTATGATATTGTTCACGCTCACCGTTCCAGACACCAGCTCCCATCCACAGTGGTAGGAAAACATTAGGTTAAAAAAGTGAATGCTTTGGAATCCTTAGCACAGGGTGACCAGGCGCCCCGATTTGCAGGGACAGTCCTGGTCTCTCACCAGCAGTCCCAGCAGAATTCGACAAATATGGCTCATGTCCCGGTTTTCAGAGAGGATCAACTGAAAACAGAGGTAGGCACATTTTTGTGTGTTTCAAATCGGGCCTATTTAGCAGCTCTTAACACAGAGCAATTTAATCAACAGGTAAGATACTCTGCTGAAAAATTGCAGCTTTAGTACCATTGTTTGCACCTCTGTGTTAATGAGCACTGTCATTGTGTGCCCCTCAGCTGATGTAAAATTGTATTCCTTCAGCTATTTTTGCGAAATATCCAAGTTTTTTGTTTTTCAAAATCTGGTCACTCTAGCTTAAAAAGAACCCAAATGTTCTTAGAATTTAAGAGGCTGAGAGCCCCTTCCTCCTCGTGATTTGCGTGGTGCCGACAGAGCTCCTGTGACGTGCCACAACAAGCAGAAGCAACGAAATACTGAGGCACAATGTCATAGCAAGAGAAAGCCTCCAGGCCTGTCAAGGTGCTGAAGACAGGTCAGGAAGACGCAGTATGCCACCAACTTCCACCCTGCCACCAGCCCTTCTGGTCTCCAAGGTGAGCGGTGCCGTGAATCACGGGCCTCCAAGAATGCAGCCCATGGGCTGGCAAACAGCTGTATCAACATAAAGCCCTGCATCTGGGGAAAAAACTATTTAACTTTCCAAGCTCCTCAAACCTTGGCAGGCCAAATGGACCTCAGAAGATTAATTGCCCTTAAGCAGGAAGCTCCTCTTTTAAAACTCCAACACAAAGAAGCATACCTTTTCAGGCACAGCCAGCTCTCTCCGTAACTCACTGCCTCTTGATATACATCTCTATCCTCAAGTTCAGGTGACATTTAAAAACTCATCTATTTTACCTCACCATGATTCCTTATTCTGTACTTGATGACCAAGCAGCCAGCCTGTTCCATCAGGCCTATTGCAATGTATTTTTCCAAGTTCTTAATAAGTTCTCTGTAAAGCACCTTAACACTTCTTGGGGAGTTGCTGCACTATATAAATATGTCAAACAAATAAATCATGTAAATACCAAATACTTGGAACATAACCTAAACAAGCATTAAGGATCACGCGAAACACACTGTATAACTCATATTTCTCACAGCATAAAAAACCAGGAAGATACCATTTTTGAAACAAAAAGACTGTGCACTGCCAGCATAAATCAGAAATTATTTTTAAAACATGGCACATTAACCTATACAAAATAATATTATGCAGTCCCAAGTGTAATCTACCACTCCCATCGTTATATTATATTGCAATGGCAGTTTCAACATATAAATCACTTCAATTTCTCTTACATTTTTGTCTTTCTTTTAACAGCACCACTGTCTTTGAACAGTATTTTTACAGACATCAGGAACAGTTTTATACTTCAGAGACCTGTACATGGTAAAATTCTGGGGAAAGCATCAGTCGAGGCATATTCCCCTACAAATACCCTCAAGACTACTCAGATTCATCTAACACAAATTGAGGCTCAGCTCCTGCACTTTGAGTGCCAGGGGGAGGGGAGGGACTCGTGGCGCCTAGCCAGAGCCTTTGCTACTTGCTGTGGTCTATAAATGTTTCCGCAGGAGTCTATATATAACACGAAGCATGACCCCCTATGCGCCGGCGATACCGTTAGAGGGTACCCCTACAGGGCGAACGGTACTTTCAGCACTTACACTCAGGGAGTGGCAGGAACGTGACATCCACACCTTTGGAGACCTATACCATGAGGGGGCGCTTAGGTCATACGCCTCGCTGAGGGATTACCGCCTGGTCAGTTTCTCACCCACCGGGCACTGGTGGCCTCGCTTACGGCTAAATGGGGGGATATCGCCACAGAGCCGCGGACACACCTTACTATGCAATACCTGCACGTCATGGGACAGCGTAGGCACCTGACACACTGGTTTGCAGCTTCGCTCAGAGCCCACGCAGCGGTCAGTCTTGATACACTACGCCGTAAATGTGAGCAGGATCTGGGTCGTCCTTACACTGACAAAGAATGGGTCCAAGTACTAGAGAGCTCGACGCGTATCCCTAGGAACATGCGCTTCCGGCAGATACAGCTGTATATTATACATAGGGCATACCTCACGCCGGCGAAAATCAACCGATACTTTAATTGCGGAGATGCTAAATGCCCAAGATGCGGGAAACTGGGGGCTGACTTACTTCACATGTTCTGGAGCTGCCATAGAGTGGGTGCATACTGGAGGGAGGTGGCCACATTGTTACATATCTGCACTGGTCGGGAGCTGCCGTTCGAATGGCCTGCATACCTATTACATAAGTTCCGCAGGACACCCGCCACGAAAGTCACGTCCAGGTTCCTAGATCTGGGATTGATAGTGGCCAAGAGGCTGATTAGTAAGAAGTGGAAGGCGTCTGACCCTCCCCACATACGCGCTTGGCGTAACTCTATGCTTGCATGGGCCAAAGCGGAGAGTTTCGCAATTAAACGCGAGGAAACTCTGGGGCTACGTAAGATCCCCATCGCCACGTACTGGGATGCCATATACGCTGAGCTGCAACATGCTGCAGACACGCCACCTGTAGACCTATCCGAGGCCCCAGCTACAGACCACTAGGGCATGTATCACTTGTCGCAGCATATGCACCACGCCATGTTCTCTAAGGCAAGAACACACTGGTTCACATAGCGCATGTATGTAAAGCCTGGAAATGGGGAGGCAGCTTGTAGTTGTACATTGTCCGGATCACACGAAACACTGTCCACGCAGCTATGGGGGGATTACGGGTTATATAAATGTTTGATATGTTCTGTTGCACACGTTAACTACCTGCTTATCTGTGAATCTTTTGTCGACACCCAACGGTACATGAGCACCCGTGCAACCAAGGACTCTGCAGGGTGGCACGTGCACACGCATGCTCAGGCCAGCAACCACCAAGATCCACGCTCCAATGGACACTTAAGACTGCGATACATGAAGGGACTACTATGCCCATACGACCCCCTTCTCCCCTTCCCTCTCCCCACCCCTTACCTCTGCATGGGGCATGCGCTGGAAATGCACATATTGTTAGGTTGCTTAAGCTGATCTGTGACATGTATTGCCATTATGTAAGAACCTGCATGCAGTGCGAATTGTAAAACTCTGAAATGCCCAACAATACGCAAATATATAATCGTCGGGATGTATCTATGTGAAAACTTAATAAAAACAGATTCACAAAAAAAAAAAGACTACTCAGATTCATTTTTTTTCTTTCTTTGGTCAATGACACTGCAGACAATTTGCATCAGCTGGCCTTTTTTTTCCATTGTCTGTGTCCATGCTGAGACTGCACAAATTCCCAGATGCCTACCACCCCACCTGTCTGTCATCATACACAACCACCAAATGAGGCAGGAGCGACAAAGACAGCACTGAAGAACGTTTGTGACCCCAGATTTGTGAACCTCAAGAGAACACACTGACAAGTATGATGTGCTTCCCCTACTCATTGGGAAGTTGCCTTTCCAGTTTCAGAAGGTCCATCTCCATCAGACCTTAAGACTGGAGGGAGGTTGTTCACAGATGAGACAAGAGTAACTTCGTTAGAGGTTGCTATTTTTGAATTTTAGTGTCTTAAGTAGAGCGTCATCTGTACAGATGAGGTTTTCATCTTCCCATCTGTCACAGGCCTCCAACCAGCGCTCTCTCGCTCTACCCATCTACCTATCTCTATATATCTATATAGATACATTGTTGGGTTTACTTCTTGTTTATACTCTGTGTTCCATGTTCTATGCATGGTATCCAGCTCCTGTTCCACGTCAGAGATTCTATTCTAGATCTCTGACAGTGGACGTTAGGAGCTGGGTTAAGGTAGAAGGGTTTCTTCTTCTTGCTGCATACCAGTGTGTCTTACTAAATGAAGGAACTTGTTCTACTTCAACTGTGTCCGGCTCGACTTTACAAGTGGCGACAAGCGAAATACTGGTGAACCTATGCGTGATTTGCGCCTCCTGTTAAGAGGTTGTGCGGAGGATCGTTCAGAGGAACAGGGCGAATTACACCTTCGAGAATTTGTGCTGGAGTATTGTTTGAAAGCTACTCCTACATCCATCGATGCTATTCTGCACTTCAAGAGTTCATTTGCAGGTCGCATTACAGTGTACTATCTTTACGTGATACCCCACCGTTGTGCATGCAGCCATTGGAGTTTAAATGTCACGTGTGCTCGTGCGTACCGTAAAGTTCTTTAGCACGCTGACATTTTGCCTCCATGATCCGTGGAAACTTTAAGCCGCCGAACGCTGGTGCTTTCATTCAGGCAGTTCTCCTCTGCTGTGCATTGTGGGGCGCGCTCATCCTGATCGAGGTCACACAGCGTGACCGTACGTGCCGCCATCTTGGGTGGTCAATTTGGAGCGTCATTCACAGAGATTACAACTGTTGCTTCTCTCGTCAGTGCGAGAACCAACAGTACCGCGCGGTGACGCGCACACCTTAACTGTGGTTTAAGGTGCTTCCGTGACAACACACAGTGACACGCACACCTCAGTTTTAAATATAAAGAATCAACACGCGGTGATGCACACACCTCAGCAGGGGTCCTTAATGTTCCAGTGGTAACGCGCGGTGATGCGCAGATAAAGTATGTAATTTTACTGTTTAGCATGATGTTGCACACGCATGGAATTGTGACGGGCTCACTTCGCAAGTAGTCCTATTTAAAATTTTTTTTATTTAAGTTAGGACACTGCAGACTCTCCTCGGCGCATATTGTTTTAATCCTTACAGTGAACTAGTCCGTCTTAAGGTGAAGAAAGGACACTTTTTTTAATCCTTTTCCATCTTCCTTGTTCTCCTGGTACAGTGGTCACTGCTCTGACATGGCTAGTCAATACTTTTCCCTGCAACCACCTCAAACATTCTGGCCAGCCGGAGGGAATCCTTGCATGAAATGGACTAAGTGGAAGGCTTATTTTTTGAATTTTATATACACCATTGATGAAGATGGAAAGATGACACCAGAAAGGAAAAAAAGATTTTATTACATTCTGTTGGTCCAGGTGGATTGAAAGCATATGAGGAAATGACTAAAGCTCTAGGGAGTGGTGATGTCAATGTTTTTGATGCCATTATGAACAATTTTGATAATTATTTTGCACCTAAAGTGTGCATCGGTATCGTTAGGTACAAATTCTTTCATAGAAAACAAGAGGTGAGTAAAACTGTGAATGAGTATGTGTCGGCTCTGAGGAAGTTAGCTGCTGATTGAAAATTTGATCATTTACAGGATCAATTTATCAGAGATCAGGTGGTGATCCATGCGAAAGATCCTGCTATCCAGGAGAGGTTATGGATAAATGGGGATGCCGATTTAAAATATATTTTAAACATTGCTAGGAAGGCTGAAATGTCTAGCTGCAGTGCTAAATTACTCAAGCAAGAAGCCAGAGAAATCTCAGATGAGGTTGTTAGTAAAATTAAAGCTAAAGGTACGATCAAGTCCAAGAAAGAGACAGTTAAGAACCAAGACTTCATCAGAAGAGGCAATTTGAGATGTCCCCGCTGTTATAACGCGTCACACTTAGCTTCCAGTAAATCCTGTCCTGCTATCAAGCAGTAGTGTTCTAGTTGCGGCGTGGTTGGTCACTTTGCCAAAGTTTGTAGGAGGAAGGGGGGCAGGAGAGTGAAGTGTGTGGATGATGCAGAAAGTAGTTCAAGTGATGAGGAGTCCAGAATTAAAAAACTTACTTTAAGTGGTCGTAGTATTGAAATGCAGAACTTTGATTCCAAAGAATTGTTTATTTTAAACATTAGTGACAGTGGTGACATGCACAGAAAGAAGCCCCTATGTCCCATGTCTATTGGTGGGGTTGTGCAAATGTATACAGACTCTGGTTCTCCATATACCATTGTTGATGAGGAAACATGGAAGTTCTTATTTGTCAAACGTTTAGGTGACAGACTGTTGGAACCTGATACTCATCCGGAAGGGTTTTCTGGAGAGGAGATTGACATTGTGGGTTACAGATTGTTAGTCTTCAGATTTAAAAACAGAGAGTCGATAGGCAAATTGTATGTCGCTAAAAGAGGACCTGCAGTTCTAGGCTGGAAGGATCAAGGGAATTTGGACATAATTCTAAACCCTAATAACCCTGATCCTGTCATGGTTTTAAATGACAGCGAGTTGCTTTGCAATGAGATTTTGAGGAAATGTCCCAAAGTTTTTAGTGGAGGTATTGGCAATCTTAATGACTTTGAGCATTGCATTGTTTTAAAACCTGACGCATGCCCTAAGGTACATAAAGTGAGACACATTCTTGTTTTACTTAGAGAGGATGTGGAAAAGGAGTTAGGGAGTTTAGTTGGAACAGATATTATCGAACCCATTGAATCTGCTGAATGGACTTCTCTGATTGTCGTAGCCAGACGTAGTATTGGGAAGCTGAGATTGTGCACTGACTTAAGGCATCTCAATAACAACATTGTGGAGGACAAATTTCCCCTTCCTAAAATTTCAGAGATGTTATCCCTTGTCAAGAATGCCAAATGGTTTTCGTCCATTGATCTATCTGCTGCTTATCACCAGATTTCATTAAGTGAGGGGAGTAAACCGTATACAGGGTTCATTACACCTTTCGGGTGTTTCCAGTACAAGAGGCTTCCTTTCGGTTTAGCCTCTGCTGCCTCAATTTTCCAAAGGCTAATGTATCAATTATTTAGTAAGAGTAAGTATGTGAGGTGTTTCCAGGATGATATCTTAATATTTGGAGAAGACAGGCAAGAACACGATAGGATTTTGGAAGAGGTTTTAGGAATTTTGGAAGCGAAGGGCTTGACAGTGGAACATTCGAAGTGCAAGTTTGCTGTGAAGTCCATCACATATTTAGGTCATACTTAGTGGTGATGGTGTTTCTCCTAAGCCCTCGTTAATAGATGCAATTCAGAATGCACCTAGTCCGAAGAATAGAGAGGAAGTGCGATCCTTCCTTGGACTTGTGAAATTGTATTCCAAATTTGTAAAGGATTTTTCTAGCAAGTTTTTTTGCATTAGGAAATTGCTTAAGAGTAGAGTAAGATTTTTATGGTGTGAGGAGTGGCAACAGGAATTTGAAGATATTAAGAAAGCAATTGTTCAAGCTCCTGCGCTTAAAGGATTCAATCAAGAGTTGGATAACATTGTTACTGTAGATGCTAGTAATAAGGGGCTTGGGGGGTGTCTTACCTCAAATAAATGTTGATGAAAAGGAGAACATAATAGCATACGCTTCCCGTGCTTTATTTCCCCACTGAAGGAAATTTTTTGTTATTGAGAAAGAAACCCTAGCATGCGTTTGGGCTTTAGAGCATTTCCGCTCATTCGTGTGGGAAAAACCTTGCGAGGTACGTAGCGACCACAAACCATTGGTTAATCTTTTGACTACAGATTGGACTTTTTAATGCATCTGCTAGGATTGCGAGAATGTCGATGCGTTTGTAAGGGTTTATCTATAAGGTTGCATATGTTCCAGGGAAGAAAAACGTCATTTCTGATTTTTTGTCACGGTTGCCAATTGATTTACAGGAATGTGATGGTGACAACTGGAATGATATGCAGATTGCATTAATTCATGATCAAGGGTTGCATAATATTAATGGCAAAGATTGGGAAAGACAATACATCTTGGACAGAGATTTACAAAAACTGTTGGAGTTTGTAGAATGTGGTTGGCAAAAGAAATCAGGAGTCTCTGAAGTTTTGAAATCCTTTTGGGAAATTCGACATGAGCTCTCTGTGACCAAAGGTTCTACCCATAGGGGTGACAGGATAGTACCTCCTACCTCTTGAGATTTGACATTGTAAAACTGTCACGATGAACATTGTGGAATTGTCAAGACCAAGCAAAGAGTGAATTAATGGTATTGGTGGCCAGGCATGGATGTGTATATTGAGTGGATTGTGAGGGAATGTGTATGGTGCGCTAATTCAGATAAGCCATTAGTCACCTAAGGCCAAACATGTGTGAATCCATTGTTCCCACCAAGACATGGCACGCCGTGGCTGTAGATATTATGGGGCCCATTGGAGATGAGGTGAAGTATAGCATTGCTCTCATTGATGTGTTTTCAAGGTGGCCTATTTTGAAAATTGTGAACAAGATAACCTCAGAAGACGTTTTGAAATTTCTTGACAGGGTGTTCATTGAGGAAGGACTACCAGTACAAATCGTATCTGATAATAGGGTTCAATTCTTGTCAAATACCTCCAGGAGTATTTTGACAGAGTGGGGATCAAACACAGGACAACTTCTTTATATAATCTAAGTGGCAATGGCATGATTGAGATATTTAACAGAGTGTTGAAGAATGCTATACAAATGGCTGTCAAGAATGGCAGTGATTGGGAAGTTCAGGTTTTCGGGACTTTGTGGATGTACACTACGCCCCATGATGCGTTAGAAGTTTCCCCGTTTGAGGCCATGAGAGGTCGTGGTGCAAGGACTAAGTGTAACCCTGAGTAGATGTTGTTAGCACAGTTCCTGTGGAGGTTGTAAGATCCAGAATTGTAAATAAACAAGAAATATAAGGAGACATTTGATCTAAAACGTGGCTCAAAGGGAGCAGTTATCAATGTGGGATGCTGGATCAAGATAAAAAAAAAACTTGGAAAATAAAGAAAGGTGAGAGTCAATTCTCCGAACCTCTGAAGGGGACGAAAGTGCAGAGAAATGCTGTTCAGTTAAGTGATGGCAAGGTCTGGAATTTGAGACACGTAGCTATTTTTCACAATGGTTTGAGTCCCGTGGGGAATTGTGACAGCAGAAGTGATTGCAATAATGTTACTAGGAGTGCGAATTTGGATTGGGATGAGTGTGCGGATGGTGTTGAAGATGGTATGAGTGCGCATTCAGGTTTGGTTGATTGTGCCAACAATAACAATAATGAAGATTTGGTGAGGGCCAGGAGTGAAGGAGTAGAGGGTGGTGCCGTTGGAGATGGTGGAGCAGTGGAGGATCTAGGTATGGAAGGGGGTTCTGAAAGTGAGTTTGTTGAAGAGGGCAAGTGTATAGAAGGTCGTGACAAACATGTACGTTCGAAACCTAAATCGATGTCTATCTGTGAGGAGGTATTTAGATAGGTTTCTTATAGTTGTCTTAATTAAAAAAAAATGTTTTGTTGGGGGGAAGGGGGAGATGTGTTGTGTTTACTTCTTGTTTATACTGTGTGTTCCATGGTCTGTGCAAAGTATCCAGCTCCTGGTCCACGTCAGAGATTCTATTCTAGATCTCGGACAGTGGACGTTAGGAGCTGGACGAAGATAGAAGGGTTTCCCCTTCTTGCTACATACCATTGTTTCTTACTAAATAAAGGAACTTGTTCTACTTCAACTGTGTCCGGCTCGACTTTATATGTATGTGTGTGTGTGTGTATATACACATTATCATTCACTCTTCATTCCGGGAACTAGTCTGTTATTCGGGTGGACAGAGGGTTGCCCTGGACACACTGAGAAACCCAATCATAGAGGGTGGTGGAAGTCGCAGATTATGATCTTTATTACCTTACGGCACGCGGCCAGCAAGTGGAGGAGATGGGAGTGGATGGTGGAGCGTAGAATCAGTGGGCGTTAATTGCCCTCCTGCTGCGTAAGTGGACAAAACACCAGAGAATGCCTATATTACTATCAGTGACCCTACAATGTTGGAGGAAATGTGTCAAGTTTGACATTGGACTTTCCTAATACGCTCCCACACTGGGACTGGAATTCCTTTTTATGGCACACCAGTTGGCACAATGGACAGAAGTTGGCCTGCTGACGGTTGGAGATTGCTTTGCTGGAGGTACCCTAAAACAACTGGACCAACTAATTTCGGATTATAGCATAGCACCGGCGCAATTCCTGAATTACAGAGCTCTGACCTAAAAGTTATCACATTTATGGCATGCGAGGACACAGGACCCTTCACACCACAAGGTGCTGCAGCTGCTCGTATCATTGGGGAACAGTGACCTATGGATCACTTGGCTTTACAGGGCACTGTATGGGATTTAATGGAGAGTCTGACAAAGGCCAAAGGAAGGTGAGAGGCAGACCTAGGTCCTGAGATGCAGACAAGAAATGGGAGAGGATCTTGGCCTACACTCAAAGTGTCACAGTACACCTGACTAAAGTTCAGGCAATGTAATGTTTTGCACCAAACATACATATCTCCCGTGAAGACAGCAGACATTTATGGGGGAAACCCGAGGCCATGCCTGAGATGTGGGTCATTGTTGATGACTTTCTTTCACATGGTCTGGTCTGCCCGGTAGTACAAGCTTATTGGTTGCAAATAGTTCACCACCAAGGGGACACCTTAGGAGGTCAACTGGAAGTGACACCAGAGATCTGCCTTTTGAGGGGTTTCTCCCAACCCGCGCCTAAGAAGGCAGGAAATAGTCTGCTGGACCTTGCTCTGGCCCCGGCTAGGAAATTGACTGCCAGGACCTGGAAAGCGAGAGCGGTTCCCACATACAATAGGTGGCTGGCTGAAGTGCAACACTGGTCAAAGGTGGAGAATGAAGCATTGATAAATGAGGAGGAATGCAGGTTACATAGACGCCCTCACTCAGAAATGTGGGGGGGGTGGGGGGAGAGATCCAGAGTTTTATAGAACACTCAGAACAACGTGGAACACGGACTCGACGTGACACACAATAGTGCATGCTGTAGCAACAACTTATTATTAATTGTCCAGAATCCAGACATGTCTCTTACCCACAAAACCTGAATGGAGGAGTGGGTGGGAGGGGAAGAAGGATGTGGCGCTACGAATAAAGATGCAGACTTCAGAACTGAGGAACAAAGGGTTTGAGTCTCGGCGTCTCCTCAACAGCCTGTGATGCTGGGCAAATCACTTAATCTATAGGTGCCTAAAGAAACCGAATGTGAACTTGTGTACTGTAACTAATACTCATGTAAAGCGCCTCAAAATGTTTTTTTTTTTTTTAAAAGATGATCTAGTACCTCAATCAGAGCTGATGGACACTAGTTAAGGTATATCAATCTGTGCCTGGTCCATGCTCCACACAAAGAGCAAGAAGTGAAGGCACTGTGCGCAATGCCGAATTAAAAAACAGCAAAGAAGATTGATAATGATGCCAACAAATGTTAAGCAATGGATGGGCTAAAAACCCTTTATAGAGAGGTTATTTTTTAGATACTACAGAGTGTTACCAAAGCGACAGCGCATGTGCGCTGCCTGCAGACTCAACCTAATAAAAACGTTTTTGAAAAAAAACTGTGACGGATAGCCCGTCTGCCGTGTCTCAAATGCCATAGGCTATAAGGCACTTCTAATATGGCAGATGGAACATCTGCAACTTAGTGTCCTGTACTACAAACTAATTAAAGCATCAAGCATTTAATATCTACCAAACATGACAACTGGGATCGTTCTAGATGGAAGTCTGAAATTCTTTCTTTTAGCCTATTTCCTACTTTTTTCTCCTTTTAATGTTCTTTCGTACTGTGCATTGTGTGGATTGTAGGTAGCCGTCTATTGTGTTGAAGGAATTGTGTATTTTCTATATGATATTTTTTGATAACGCTGTACTTCACCCATTGCAATTAATGTTTTCATAATTACGTAAGAAGGGAAAACGATGAACAGCAGTGAATGAGGGGTAACAAGTGAAAAGAATGGTCCAGGAAGGAAGAGACAAAAAAATTTACGATAGAAGGCTGCTCCAGAGGTTGTAGCATACCGTACTTATTCAATTATGTATGGAGCATAACTGTCAGATCCCGTTCAGGGGGCCATAGGGCAAGCAGTAGCTTCTGTGCCCCAGCCATGAGGTCTCGGGTTGTTTGCCTCGGATGTTCCAGGGTCCAACCTACTATGGCTCTGCAAAGTGGGTCAATTACAAATCCTTCAGCGCCAGACTCTTAGCTGTAGCGATGGCAAGCAGTCACGCTTCTCAGGGAGGTTAGCATGGGAGTAAAACAAGTGCAGCTCTCAACAAACAGCCAACTGACTGTCTAGCCCAGTGCTTACCTTTATAAAAGAGACATGCTTTAATAGACTGAAAAAACACAAAATTACACACTACAACAAGGGTCACAGATTCAGAGTCTCTAGCACAGGCCCACTGTTTTTGGGCGATGATGCCCCATCTGCTTCTCCCTCCTACACCCCCACCCCCATCTCCCCTTAGTCCTTAGCATTATGGACCCCTGTTGTCGGTCGCAGGCGCAGGTGAAATGCCTCTCTTACCCTCTACTCTTGAGTATTATCATGCACTCAGTCGCTCAGGTTCTGTTATCTCATTAATTGCAAGCAGACAGGGAGTGTGTATTCTCTATATGCACGTTTACAACCGTTTGGGTTGGTTCCCTTTTCATGTGTCCTAATGCCGTTTTCCAAACTCAGCATTTGGCTTCAGTGATGCTCTTCTAAGCAATGTAAGCATGGTTGTCATGGGGTTGGAAGACCCACAACAGAGGCAGAAAGAGGTGTGAACATCTTGCACCTGGCCTCAACTGCCACAATGAGAGTGATCAGGAAGACCGACAAAAGGCTGAACTCTTCTGAAGTATACTTCACACTCTGAACAGGGGGCTTCAGTTCGTCCCCTCACCCCACCTCTAGCAAATGGCAGTGCTCTTGACGATTCAGCAGCAATTCCTGTAGCCAGCAAAAGGACCTAATTAAATTTCTAAGGGAAAACCTGGCTGCTCTTTCCACATTTCAATGTCTAGGCCCCTTTCTCCACAAATGTCAACAATACACTTCCATTGGCTGGGAAAGTAACCTCTGCTCGATCTTGTGCTCATGAACATACCCTCGGCTTCCAAAGTGAAACCCATAGGCCAGCCTCGCTCTGGTTCATTCGGCCAATTAATATGTGTGCAACACACGGACCACACACATACATACAACCAAATATTCACTGAGATGTTAGCAAAAGGATCCAGGTTAGCTTGCAGCAGTGGAACCTTACAGAAACGGGCCGCCAGGTCACCACTTCAACTTCATTGGCCCAGGTAGAAAGATTTGGTCACATTATAGTATTACTAATACACACTCTATATGCAAAAAATGTGATAGAGACAGTAGACTACCTCCACTACGGAGAGTGAACTTGGTGCATCCCTCCAGGTTCAGGATCATGTTCATGTCAAGGGACAGGCCTAGTCCTCTGAGGGCACATTGGATTAACGTGTGGGTGGGGCCGAAGATCCAACAACCTGGACATCAGATACTTGCAGTTGGGCACTCAGAGCAGGGACACAACTGTATGCCATCCAACTGTGCGCCATGCAAGAAACATTCCCCTGACCCCCTCCGACCCCCCCACCCCAACAGTAACCCACTCCTTTCCCGAAAAGGAAGCCACAACAAAAAAGCGCCTCTGAATTTATTAGCGTCTATCTCAAGAAAGAACCAAACACACACAAGCTGCAATGGTTTTGTAATTCCTGGAGCTGGTTGCATGAACCAGAAGTAGGAATGCTTTCTAAGAAAGCATGACTAAAAGGCTTGTTTTCCACAAGGATTCAACAAAAGGGTCATCTTCTAGAAATACATAGTATATATGGAGATGTGCTGAGAGTATTATTTTAATATTTATTACCATTGTTGAATGTTGGGAGGGGTCATGACTCACGAGAGCCGAAGCCACAAGTGGGTCAATATGCCCCTACCTTCTCTCAACAATGCTAATAAATAACACATTGCATTCTGCACATTTGCATATATGCTTTATATAATATCATTTTTTTCAGGCGCATTTGTTTAAAAAAAATATATTTAACAAAAACTAGGATGCATGGTGGTAAAATCTGCGAAGTAAGTTAAAACGCAAACACAAAATTGGCATGTGACTATAAAGAGTTGTTTTAATGTGTAAATTAATTTTAACATAAAATTTGTGAGGAAGTAAACTTTTTTTCGCATGTAAATTTCCCTCTACTATGGTAATACCCTAGAAATGGAACTTTACACTGTAGTAATAAATCTGTAAACATAGATTTATTATTAAAGCTACTCTAAATTACGTGCTATTGGGAAACATTTGTTTTCACTGCCATGTCTGAAATATATTTATATCATGCTAGAGAAAGTAAATGTGGCCCACTAACATGTTATTTAGAGCAACTCTACCAATAAACACACATTTATAATTGTTTTATTACAAATTAAAGATTACACATTGTTACCACAGTACAGTAAAATTGATGTGATTAGTTCACAGCCTCACAGATAGCATTTTCTTTTCTTTTAATTTTTTACTGTGCATATATCATAACTACAGAAGCATATTGAGAAAACATTTTAAACCAACCCCCTCCCATCCGGGTGCTGCGGCATACAGATATCATTTTCGAAGGATTTTGGATAGGGAAATTACTTTGCTAACAAGGCCTGTGCAGTGTGATTTTACCTCATTACACGAATTTAACCCCATGAATCCTTGTTTTGATTAAATATATTTTTTTAAAGAAATACATATAAAAATGCCATGTCATAAACCATAAATGCAGATGTGTAGAATAAGCTAGTTATTAACATTGTTAAAGTACAGGAGGAGAGGGGACCATGACCCATTCGAGAAATTGCCTCTATAGAGTCACAGCCCCTTCCTACACTTAACCGTGGTAAATAGCATATTATACTACGCGCACAGTAGTGGATCTGTTTGAGGCTCCGAGTCAGGAAATAGTCAACCCTTTCAGTCAAACTTCTCAGTCTCCTTATCAGGAAATATTTGTGTAGTTAACATAGTGCCAATCAGCTCCTAAAGGATGTTACCACAGTGAATAAATGGACTTTGTGTTTTTAGGTCTCGCCTGGCGTCAGCAGCGCGCATGCGCTGCTCTCGCCATGCGAGGGCCTTTTGGAATCGATACGGATTCCAGATGTGCACGCGGACGGACAGAAGATGTGCACACGGGGACTGGATGCTTTACTCGCGGCGTGAGACGGACGCACTATATTTTTCACACTGGCGACAGCTTGTCTCACCTCCCAGCTCGTGTACAGTTTCGCCTGCACGCTGCCCCTTTCTCCTGCGACGCACTGACTAATGCTCTTCCTTCCACAGTCTCCCACCCACACACACCACCCACCCCTTTCCTTCTCCTCCCACCCACACACCGCCCACCCTGCCCTCCTCCTCCAACCACACCCACCCACCCCTTCCTCCTCCCAAGTATGCTATGCAGCGCCATCCGACTTCCTCTGAGTCAGACGGGAGACGAGAGCGGCACGTGTCTCGGGCGGCCATGCTCCTCCGCGGGACTGGTGCTCTCATGGAGGGAAAGGTGTGATATTCCTGGGAGTGCCATCTCTCCGGGGACTTGCGGCCACAGGCTGAGGGCGAGGCGGGACCTGCTCTGTACAGCGCGTGCCTCACCACAAGGAGGGGCTGTGGAAGGTAAGGGCGTGCGGGTTCGGCTTCTCCTAATTTATTTATTGTGTGTTGCCTTACATCACAGTTCAGTGTGAAATACAGTCAAAAGAATTGATGTTTAACTGTCAAATACACAGCATAGCTTCGGTCCCATGTAACTTCCACACGGTATATAGCTCCCCCTAGTCAGTTTTAGCATCGCGAGACCTCCCTTCTCGCCTCTCAAAATAAATCATCATGGTGTATGCGTGTCCCCATCTGACCTTTCCCTTTCATGCACCAGTATCTGTCCGACTGATACTTTTGTGATATGTTTTCACATATTTGCACACATCGGTGACTATTGAGAAAAAAACAGCTCTATCTAGCTCCTAGAAGTGCAACACGGGTTTAGTATGTGGGGATGTGACTTTATTAACTGGAAGTAGACTGTGTACGCAAATGAATTAAACATAAGTGCAATATTATCGTAGATGGTTGTGTCGCGAGGTATCAGATCAACACGCGCAGGACAATAGAAGCACATTAGGAGGGATGAGAACTGGTAATGGGTAGTTATTTTGGATAGTTTATTGCGATTAGTTTTAAAATTGCCTGGCCGACTTTCTCCTGGAGAAAAAAACGTCATAAGGGATTTAACACTGTCATATGCTGGAAATATACTGTTTCTCATCAGCGTGTTGTTAGGACGCCGGTAAGCTTCGGGTGGCTTACATTTACTTATTGTTGTTTGCATTGGTATAAGTGAACTGACATATGTTACAGTTTTGTGCCGAGTCTAAATACATTTGCGTGACGTGAGCTCAGCTCCCCCTGTGCGAACGTCTTCGGAAGCCACGCCCACTTCCAGAGTCTGAGAGCAAGGAACCACAGGTGTTTGTTTTAAAAGCACACGTTGTTCATGTCACCCTACAGTGACCTCTGTTGCCTGAAATTAACCTGCTGCCGTGCTGGCAGGCTCCTCTGCGGCCTCTTTGGATCAGCAGCGCTGGGCGTAGAACCAAAACCAGTCATGGACGTGTTGCAGTCACACAGGGCATATTACAGCCAGTTATGAAGGGGAACATCGAAACTATTTCAACATTGTAGTGTCTTTCAGAGTAACATGATGCAAGGTCTGTCAGTGCCCGAAACAAAACGAGCCATGCAGAGGCCGTCATGTATTGGTGTAAAATAATATTCATTGCCTGCCTGACACAATAGGTTTGAAGGAACAAATGTCCCCAGAAAAATTATGTGAAAAAAAAGTACAAACAGTGATGCGGTGGATGCTTGAATTAATCTCAGCTACTGGCAATTACTGTGCACAGTATCCAAGTAACAAGCAGTAAAAATGCAATAGGTCTCGCCTTTCATTAAGTTAAAGCCATTTGCTTTGCTATACAATACCATTAGCAAAGCAAATGGCTTTAACTTAATCAAAGGCGAGACCTATTGCATTTTTTAAAAAGTTGTTTTATGACACGTCACGCAAAGACAACGCCAAGAGGCCTGCTAACATATTTCTATAGTAACGCATCCTTTAGCGATAAACTTCCAGACATAGAATATGGTTCAAGATGGCTGCCTCCATTAACTATAGCATCTATACCCTCGCCCTGCCCCGAATGAGACGATGCACATGGGCTGGACCCATTGGTGGGATCCTGGGAAGAGGAGGTGACTGGGCTCAAACAGGCAACGAAAATACCTCTCACAGCTAACGACACACCATTCCCTGCTGAGCGTTGTGCCCAAGATCAAACGGGGAAATGTCTCACAGATCCCAACCCTGGGCCTCCTATTGGCCCTCGCGGAAAAACTTCGATTACCAGTGCTTGAAATGAAAAAATAGAAGTGCAGGTACTCTGTACCAGAGTACCTGCTTGTTTCTGAGAAGTGCCAGTACTTTACAATTAAAAGTATTAAGACGCCTTTCTGGTGTGGAGTGGGCGGAGATATTAAATCGGTTGATCGATAATCCTGTAGTCCATAATCGGGGAGGGTGTCCGATGTGGCAGGATGTGCATGCCTGTGGGGATGGGGGCTTCTACGGGGCCCTTTGGAGCAAACTCCCGAAACCAGGCGGAGTGGAAGCAGGAAGGGCTCTGCAGTGCCACCGAGACTTGAGCCAGACCACAAAAAGGCAGCATGCAATCGGGAGCGCAAATACTGGGGGGACCCGGGGCAGGAACGTTAAGGATGTCGGTGTGCCTTGGCTATACAAACTCAACCGAACTATGTGCAGGAGCCGTTATTTCTATAGCATCTATAATATCATGGTGCTGGTTAAAAATGCAATAGGTCTCGCCTTTCATTAAGTTAAAGCCATTTGCTTTGCTATACAATACCATTAGCAAAGCAAATTGCTTTAACTTAATCAAAGGCGAGACCTATTGCATTTTCAATGCTTGTTTTGTTTGGTAGTGGAGACAGTTTAGAAATTAAGACAATATTAAAGATGTCAATGGATCTACAAAAGCCTCCGGAAGAGGATTGGGATGGTAGGAGACTGCTTGGACACCAGTTTAGAAATGATAACCCACTTTAGATTTACCTTCTTTTCTAGAGGAATTGCAAGTCCGTTAAACATATTGAACCACACACACTTAGATTACTCGGTGTCTGCACGAGCAAACCTGAACACGATCATGTGGGGTCCATCCTTGCTGCACAACAAATACCAGTAGTAAGTGGATCCTGTGTTATGGTCACTGATGCACTAAGGAGAGAAACCAGCCTGCACTGTGTTTAATAGGGTAGGGTAATTTGGTGACTGTACTCATAGAAGGTGAGAAAATATTATGTGCTGGGGATGGGAAGACTGTGTATATGGTGTCTGGGTAGCTGGGCAGCATTGCCACAAGTGTACTGCAGAATAAAGATTGCCCGTACGGTGTTTTGAGTAGTTGGGGCAGTATAATCACAAGTGTACAAGGGCTAGGAACCCTACACATAGTAGTGGGATGCAGCGGTATGCCATGGATGAGACGTCAGCTTGAACTGTGTTTGAGGAATTCGGATGGAACCATTGCAATGGGATTGGCAGGGAAGTCTGTGTCTACCATGTGTGAACAGCTAGGGCATCCAAATAGTTCTGGGTTTCTTGTTGCTAGGAGGAGGGAAGCACAGGTGGTTCAGTACTGAACTCTCCATAGAGGCCTTGGAGCATAATAAAGGGGAGCAAGAATGGAAGCCAATTAGAACAAAGGTATTGGATTTTAGGCAAATCTGTGAAGGTTAATTGATCTATTGCTAACAAGGAATAAACAGAAGCAAAAAACAATCAGGTGAAAACAGGAAGGATGAGATATCAGAGGAATGTCAGGTGTCTGAGAATTTGCATTTGTATTCGAGCTGACGCTTACAACAGACATTACCATATAACAATACACATAAATACAAAAAATGCCCAACAATTGAATACAGTGTTTGACTTGCAATAATCGATGATTCTACATTTCTCTAGAGAAAAAAAAATAAGCAACTGCAATGACCACAATTTAATCTTCTAAACTCAGTAAAAATTCAAATACTCTTCGCACTGTTCGAAGACTTGATGATCTTAAAATTGGCAAACGTAGTAGTTTCCTCAGTTCGAACTAATAAGGGCAAATAGTAGCAAATGCTACAGCATAGCCTTCCCATTGCTCTGTGCGGGAAGAAAAGGGAATAGTGGCAACTCATGGAAAAGAAACAAGCAATTCCCAAACTCACCCCTTAAATAACAGTGGCTGTCACCCCTTGCTGTTAATTTATTCTTTTTTGTTCACGTTTTACAAAGGTGTCTATTGAATCCTTAACAATTTTAATAAAAACTACCCAACTAGGAAAAAAATTACTGTTTCACAGTAAACATTTGTAAGCTTTTTAGATTTCCTCTGAGCCAATGTCTGGTGTAAGTTGAGTTGCCGACAGATATCTTTGGTCAGTTAATGGTGGGTCAAGGAATGCTGTGTATGTATTTTGCTCATAAGACGCTATGCGCCTTAATATGACCACAGACATATTTTTGTCTGGTATGGTTGCTATGTAATGCTATACTGAATCCTCAAGTTGTTCTTAATTTAGGGTAAGCCCACTGCTCTACTATAGACTGTATCATTACACTAAGATAATTCAGAATTTGCGTAGTTCTCTCAAGTAGGTATTATATGTCATGAATTCTCCCTGGCATCCCCCCAACCCATCTGTATTCCATCCATGGCCTCCCCTAATTGTTCGAGTAAGATTAAAATCAGAAAATCAAATAGTACTGCAAAATGAGAGAGCATAGTTTTACTATCATGGACCAATGGGATGCTGCAGGCTTAAACAGACTAATGGAAACACCTAGAAAAGATCAATTTCTGAACACAGCAGACATAATTTGAATGCAAGAAACTTAGCAAATTGAAGATGTTCCTTGTTAATCTATACAGCTAATACATGTATACTATTTTCCCTTTTTGTATACGCAGTACAGGTACAGAGCAATTCTTGTTCAGTTTTATGCATTATCATAGTGTCACTACATGCATTCCATCGCATTCCTCAAACTACATACATATTCTATCCCTAGGCAGGGTCACATAGTCTTCTCTGGGGCATTACGTGGCTAGACTCCCTTACCTTTCCGCCAGTGTATGAAGCATTTCAGCCCCACGGCCAAATCTTCTGCTGCTTCCTCATCAGTTCTAACCTCTAGCATTCTACATTTTTCAGCCAATCACCATTCAGTTACATCTTTAAACACGATATAACTTAAAAAGTGAGCCAGAAAAGAAATCACTTAAAGCACCTAACGTGCAGGCAAAATTAAATAGCTGGCATTTAAAGCTAGCATACAAAATAAAATAAAAAGTTGGCAGGCAAAAATGAAGGGAGCAAAGGGGTAATTTTAGGCTGACCTACTGTCCTATACTGTATGCTGTGGTGAGTGGAAGCAAAATGTGACTGACAACGTAAAAAACCAAGCCCTATGACCAAAAGCGCCCAAAAGTATATATGTCATGTATGGTTTGTTTTTTTGGGGGGGGGGGGAACACTCTGCCAAAACAGCAAATGGGGTCTGAAAAGCAAGCCCTAAAAATAGATGTTCCACTTTGGACGAGTGTATATATTTTATCGGTAGTAAACAGTGAAAACAATAAATGGCGGGGGGAGCGAAACTTGACGCTGATGTGAATGACCGCTCTCTGCTGAGGCTCAGAGGAGGACTGCGAGGCCCAAGCCAATTCTCGACTTCCCCGGCGTACTTCATCGGGATGCACCATCAGAAGTTTATGGCGGAAGGCAGGTGTGTCTGCTGCGCTAATTCCCAGCACAGTTCACCGTCCCATGTCGGCACCGGCTCTCCACAGAGGGTGGGGGGGGGGGGGAGGGGAGAAATAGGAGTATAAGGGAATACCGTCAACTGAGGTGTATACTGCCTGGAAATTTTCCACCTTTTTTCCCCTTTCTCGCTGTTCTACTACTGGCAGCCATTTTGGGTTGGGAATCACCTTCAAGCCAATTCTACCTCTTCCAACTGCCATCTTGGTCTGGCTCACTTTAAAAAGCATATAATAAACTCATATGCCAAGGAGAAGGATTACTTCCCTGTCCCTTTTACTTTTACCTCCATGTCAAAGTTTAAGCACGCTAGGTACTTAACGTATCCTGAATCTTTACTGACAAACTCAACTGCCAAAGATCCCTCACCTATCATGGCAACTTCGCAGGATATTCCTTTGTCATCAATGGATACTCTACTCAAAGAACTGTGGAACATTAAAAGCTCAATTACTTCAGTAAAGAATGCAATAACCGCAACTACCCTGGAAGTGCAATCTTTAAGGGGGGGGAGGCAGGGGGGGGTCAACCAACTTCAATCACGCATGCAAACAATGGACGATCGTCTCACAGACGTTGAAACGAGACTTGACAAACTCTCAGAACATAGTCATGACATCTGGTACCTCCAACACAAAACAATCGATTTGGAGGATTCCAGCACAAGGGATAACATCAGAATTATTGGACTCCCAGAACAATTGGACAAGGATGATATCCTTTAATTCCTCACTACTCTAATTCCTACACTGACGAAACGTACTTTTTCTTCCCAACTCGAATTTCAGCATGCCCACCGAGTACGCTCAAGAAACGCTACTCATACTGCACAACCTCGTCTCATCTAGGCTTGTTGCTTACACCACTAACAGGCGCAACAAGCCATTATAGAAGCAAGGAAACATGGCCCATGCTGCCACAAAAAGGCCCAGATCATTATTAATGCAGACTTCTCTGCTCCCACTAACCTCAAAAGGAAGCAATTTCTAGCCCTCTGTCCTAGGTTAAAGAAAGGGGAAATCAAATATGGGCTCTTGCAACCGGCAACAATGTTCATAACACACCAAGGAATATCTCGACCCACATGACCTGGAAACTTTTTAAAATGACTTGGATGACACAGACTCAGCGATGGAATACATGGAACCACTCCGCCAACTATATGTGAACCGAATAGTGGCACTACATCAGACTTAGACAAACATGGCAGATGAGAAACTGTTACTCATAATTGGTCCCATGGCAGCAAACAAAAGTCCTGCAAGTTGTGACACCGAGGGATAAATCAAGACCGCTATTAAATACATGAATATGAACAATTTATAGAATCACAATATCATATTACAAAGCTCTATAATGTATTACTTGCGTTATCCCTCTCTTTTCTACTTTTCTTCCGTATTGTTTGCTGTGACATGACTTATCAATATACTGTTCGCTGTTGTTTATCTTTGCAATTTTATTTCTGATATCCAATATTCAGTTTGTACACGGGGCATTGTTATTTGATCTTCTTAGGGCTGTTGGACTCGCTCCCCCTCGATCCCATGTCATCTTATACACCCCCCCTCCTCCCCAGCTAAAAGTTAAAAGTAGATTGTACACCCTTGTCTTAACACCTGGTGTTGGGCACACAACTAAATATTGTTCTTATATATTTTTACTAGAACATCCACTCTACGAAGTACCTTTTTGAGTGAAATAGTTTGTATTTCAAGTCTACTGTCTCACATCAACCATATGATCTGCACTATAATTAAGATTATATAATACAGTTTCAAATACAACACTTACTACGTATTCTTACTTCTTTTAATATATACATACACTCTCACCCTCCCATCTAATTTTAACAGTTTAACCAACAACATGAAATCAACTCGTACGAGGTCGCTAAAAGTTGCTTCTGTGAACATAAGTGGTTTGACACACTTTATCAAAATGAAAAAATACTTGCTTATATTGGCCTCACCAAACCAGATATTGCATTGTTGCAAGAAACCCACCTTACCCCACAGGAAAGTGAAAAATTAAAACAAGACTGGGTAGGTCAAATTGTACACCTACGTATTACATCCAATAAGAAAACCAAAGACACGACCCCTTAAAGAAAATATGGAGTCACCATTCTTTTTAACAAGCACTTGCCTTACAAATTTGGGAAGATACAGAGGGGAGATAGATCTTTGCTAAACTTTACATTCGTAACACCTTTTTCAATAGTGGGGTCAACATACGCTCCAACGGACTCTAAAACTACCTTTATATCCCATTTTAACAGATTATTGACATCCTTCGGCTCCTCCCGAGTATTAATAGGGGAAGTCTGGAGTTTTATTATTGATCCGTTTATTGACAGATCGGGTAAACATGGTAGCCACCACAATAAAGATAGCCATGTGATTCTGAGCTTCATTAAAGATCATGCATGTTATATCCTAATGAAAGGGACTATACTTTCACTTCATGCCCACATTCTATACGTACAGGATTCAACTGTTTTTTGAGTCTTCTATTTTACAGCTAGTAACGAATACAAATATCATTCTGGTTACCATATCTGACCATGATCTCATAGAGTGATTACCAGTGGCTGAGAGCAATTCAAGCATTCGATTCATCACTGCTTTGTACACTTATTGGGTCCCCCCAAGTGGGACGGATATGCCCAGACGTGGGTCCCGTGCACACTGTCACTGCAATTAAGCTGTACCCGGCTGATGAGCCCATAACTAGGGTGAAACCGGTCCGGGGTTGCTTGTGCTCCAGTTCAAGGAGGACCTGGCTTGGCAGTTCAGGCTGGACTGTTCCTATTGGAGCAGAGTCAAGACTGATTTGCATATAGCTGGATCCAAAACTGAGGTGGCATGGTGTGCAAATTAACAATGGATTGGGATGCGGCCCGAGTGATTACCAGTGGCTGAGATTAATTTAACCATTCCATCCATCACTTTTTTGTATACCCATGAGAAGGCCAAACACAAGACCGACAAACAAACCATCAAACAGAAGAAGTGAAATCAGAGTGACACGAAAGCTAACCAATGATATGCAGCTGGCCACGTCGCCTGCAGTGCAATATAGAGGGGCCAGCATCTTAGAGCTGCTTCCCTGCTAGATAGAATCGGCAATTTGTCCTAAACAGATTACTGTAGGTCCACAGGGCTCCTCCTCTGTTCATTAACTTACAGCTTTGGGGGTTGGTGGGGGTGAGGCAATGGGTCTTATGTGGGGTTAGAACGTAGGACAAGGCTGGTTTTGTGGTCTGCATTTTCCGTTCAGCAGCAGAGAGCACTGTGGCAGCTGTCAGCGTAGTCCGGACATTATTAGTAGCAATAGACGTGGCAAGATAAGCTGTGGAGTATTCTCGGTCTTTGAGGGGTAGGGCTCCCTCCCCAAGCTAAGGAGCATCACACGACTCCTGTCTTCTGTCCATCTGCTGTCTGTGTGAATGTGTGGCACTCCGAGACATAAGGCCTCTCTTACCTCCACCGCCATATCCCTAAGCATTCTGTGCTCCTACCTGACCACTGGGAGGCTGTGGTGCTTGGTTAACTCTAAGCAAAGTTCATTTTTCCTGCGGTCCTTCCCCGTATAACCACAGGGAAATTCTGCAATCCTTCTTCGTACACACTAACATGTGGCAGTACTTTGCCTCTGGATCCTCTAACATGACACTGTAGAAGTTTTCTTATTGATATTCTGGATCGACTGTGCCCTATGTGCTGTGGATGGCAAACTGCTTTATATTTCCGTATGGTAGTGGGAATGTCTCTTTCAGTTTATCGGTGGGGGGGGTTATAAACGTTTACTAGTCAGGATTCATTCAAGGAACCATGCCTATGGTTGTAATCATGCATTAAAGATGAGGAGTTGAAGCCTGAAGTTTTTTATTTTCATATTTATTTTGGCTCTGCAGCTGCAAATAGTCTAGTGTAGTTTAACATTTGCCTAGCCGAAGAACGCAGACTCATAACTTCAGCTATGGAAACAGCCAAGTAGAATTGTTACCTGACCAGTATAGCAGCACCATAGAAATACAAATAGAAAGCAACACAATATAAAAACATGTTAAAGAAAGTACAGCTAGCTAAATACACCCAAATTAAGGGTGAAGTTCCCCATGGGAATTTTAAACAATACAACCAATTTTAAGACAGAAATACATGAATAGCAAAGTAATAGTATACAACAAACCTACGCACATTAGCAACTGTCAATTTTTATTCCAGACTGCAGTCATTAGAGACACGCAGAAGAACAAGTTACTTACCTTCTGTAATTCTGTAACGATGTATCTGTAAGAGAGCAATGTTAGTTATAGATTCCTTACCTTAGAATTACCCCCAGGCGTCAGACTGGATCCGGAGAATTTTTTCTTAGCAGTACCCCTGCGCGTCGGTAGGTGGCGTGGGTCGACACCGTGTCCGTCGTTGGCGTCGTGGTCGGCGGAATTACGTCGCGGTGTCTACTTAGACGCCGCCCCTGTGCGCTGATGTCAGTTCCGACACAACTTTCCACGCCAGAAGCGCAGAACCATGCAAGACACTGACCACTGGTGCACATAACTAGGGCCCGGGAAGAGAGTCCCTATCTCTAGAAGTCAGTTCGCAGAACGGGGAGGATGTGTGGGGCGGTAAGGAATCTATAACTAACATATGTCTCTTACAGATACTTTGTTACCGAAGGTAAGTAACTTGTTCATCTGAAAGAGACTGTTAGATATAGATTCCTTACATTAGAATAGATACCCCAGCAATGCCAGCCCGGGAAGTGGGTCTGCGAGCTAAGTTCACACCAGAAAATCCTGGAGAACAGAACGGCCAAAATAGCCGTCTCTCTGGACTTGGCTGTCTAGGCAATAATGTTTGGTGAACGTATGCAGGGATGCCTACGTGGCCGCCTGACAGATGTCAATGAGTGGGACTCCATGTCCAATGGCAGTAATAGCTGCCGTAGCCCTGGTGAAGTGGGCATGCAGTCCCACTGGAGCTTCCTTTTTCGCTAGGGAATAGCAGATTTTAATGCATAGGACAACCCATCGGGAGATGGTGCGTTTTTGCACAGCCCGACTTTTCTTAGCGCCCACATAGCCAACAAAGAGTTGATCATCCGCCCGGAAAACTTTTGTGGGGTCTAGATAGAAGACAGCGCACGTTTTGGGTCCAGACGGTGCAGTCTCTCCTCCTTGGAAAGGTGCGGAGGTGGGAAGAAGGTGTGCAAAGTGATGGTCTGTCCTATATGGAAAGAGGTAATCTCTTTTGGAAGAAAAGAGGGCCTCGTGCGAAGGACTACTTTGTCCGGATGAACAGCAAGAAAAGGAGGTTTTGAGGACAGAGCTTGAAGCTCACTCGCTCTGCGAGCAGAGGTGATGGTGACAAGGAAGGCATTCTTCAGAGGAAGGAGTCTGATAGGGCAGTTATGTAGAGGCTCGAAGGGAGCACACATAAGGTACGACAAGACAAGATTCAAGTCCCACTGGGGCATTATGAAAGGAGAAGGTGGAAAGAGATGAGTAATGCCCTTTAGAAATCTATTTACAATAGGGGACTTGAAAACAGAAGGCTGATCAGGAAGGCGAAGAAAGGCAGATATGGCCAAAAGGTAGCCTTTAAGAGTGCCCAGGGCAGAGCCCTGCTGGGCTAAAGAAAGGATGAACAAGAGTACCTCCGAAAGAGGGGCTGAAAGGGGATCCACAGCCTTTGCTGTGCACCATGCCACGAACTTGTTCCATCTACAGGCGTATACAGACTTCGTTGAGGGACGCCTGGCTGCCAAGATGACATTATAGACTTCGGGTGGAAGGTCAAAAGCTGTCAACTGCAGTCGCTCAATTTCCACGCAAGGAGGTGGAGGCTGGACAGGTTCGGGTGGAGTACCGTCCTGCTGCTGCAACAGAAGATCCTCCCTAAGAGGCAGTCTGATTGGAGGATCGATGGCCATGCTCAAGAGCTCAGGGTACCAGACTCTTCGTGCCCAGTCCGGAGCCACAAGAATGACTTGGGCCCGGTCATGCTTGATCTTCCTCAGCACTCTGGGCAGAAGTGGCACAGGTGGAAAGGTGTACCGGAGGCCGCAGTTCCACTCGCGACGAAAAGCGTCGCCGAGCGAGTGCCGCCTTGAAAATTCCAAGGCGCAGAACTGCTGGCACTGCGCATTCTCTTCGGTGGCGAATAGATCTAACCAAGGTTCTCCCCACTGCTGAAAGAGACTTTGCACCACCTCCAAGTGAAGATGCCATTCGTGATCCATCATGAACCGACTGCTGAGCTCGTCCGCCCTGGCGTTCAGAGATCCTGCCAGGTGTTGAACCACCAGGGACATGCCCTGATGTTCCAGCCATGTCCACAACCCCACCCTGCCCTGTTTGTTGCAGTAGCACATAGCGGTGGTGTTGTCTGTGAACACCTGCACTAATCTTCCTTTGATAGAGGGAAGGAATGCCTTCAGTGCCAGACGAATCGCCCGGAGCCCCAAGAAGGTTGATGTGGAGGCCGGACTCAGCCGGAGACCAGAGTCCTCTGATCTCCGCCTCTCCCAGGTGGCCGCCCCATCCCAGGAGTGACGCATCTGTCACAACTGTGAACTCCGGCTGGGGAGGGGAGATGGATCTGCCACTGATCCAATCTTGGTTTGTTAACCACCACTGCAATTGACGTGCAGTCCCCTCCGAGATCTGGACGATGTCAGAAAGATTGCCCTGATGCTGCGCCCACTGGAACTTCAGGTCCCACTGCAGAGCCCGCATATGCCACCTGGCATGATCCATCAGCAGGATGCAGGAGGCCATGAGGGCCAGCAGCCTCAGGGTCATTCTCACTGAAAGCCGGGATAGAGGCTGAAACATCGGTATCATAGCCTGAATATCCCGGACTCGCTGTTCGGGAGGATAAGCCCGAAACTGCACCATATCCAGACCTGCTCCGATGAAGAGGAGCTTCTGAGAGGGAGTCAGGTGTGACCTTGGCACGTCGGTAGTGAACCCCAGCGAATCAGGAAGTCCGCCGTAGTCTGGAGGTGGGAGACGACAGCCTGGGGCTAGCTCGCCTTCAACAGCCAGTCGTCGAGATGGGGGAAGACTGGAACCCCTGATCTGCGCCATCACTTTCGTGAACACCCGAGGGGCGCTGGTAAGGCCAAAGGGTAGCACGGTGAATTGAAAATGCTCGTGGCCTACCGTGAACCGTAGGTAACGGTAGGCGGGCTGGCAGGATGGGGATATGGAAATATGCGTCCTGCAAGTCCAACGCTACCATCCAGTCTCCGAGGTCGAGGGCAGACAGGAACTGAGCCAACGTGAGCATCTTGAACTCTTTCCGGAGGAAGCGGTTAAGGGCCCTGAGGTCTAAGATAGGACGCAAGCCTTTGTCCTCCTTTGTCCTCCTTGGGTACCACGACCTACTTCTGGCACAGGGACCCTTTCGATAGCTACCTTGGCCAAGAGAGCTGCAACTTCCTGGCGGAGAAGGGCCAAGTGATTCTCCGACATGCGATGGAAGGATGGTGGCATGGAGGGAGAGGTAGTCTAGAAGGGGAGGGAGTAGCCCTTTCGGACTATCTGCAAAACCCACCTGTCCGACATGATCGTGTGTCAGTGGGGGAGGTGATGGCGAATCCTGCCGCCCACTGGCCTTTGGTGGCCCTGAACGGACTAGGAGGATTTGGAGGCTGCTGCAGGGGGGTTATGGGTGGACTGGCCCACCCGCTGGCCCCCAGACCCACAAGGTCACTGGGTCCCGTGGCCACGCACAAGCTGGACAGCTTGCATGAACCGGTGGCTAGACTGGGCCGAACGTGGTGGTGCACCCCTTCGGTAGCCACGAAAGGGGCAAACAGCAGACTGCATGGGGCGAGAGGTTGCCGCAAGGCCCAAGGATCTGGCTGTAGCCCTAGAATCCTTAAAGCGCTCGAGCGCCGAGTTAGGCTTATCACCAAAAAGGTGACGGCCATCAAAGGACATGTCCAGTAAGGTGAATTGGACATCCCCAGAAAAACCAGACGTCCTCAATCAGGCATAGCGCCTCAGGGCTACTGACGTGGAAACCGTTCTGCTCAGTGAGTCGGCGGTATCCAGCCCACATCTGATTGTGAATTTGGCTGCATCTCTACCCTCTGCCACTGCACGGGTGAGAACGACCCGGGCCTCCTCCGGGGACTGTGGCAGCACTTGCGCAACCGTTTCCCACACTGTATGGGTATAACGCCCCAAAGGCATGCAGTATTCACAGAACGCAGTGCTAAGCTGGCGGAAGAAAACATCTTCTTCCCAAGATGGTCCAGCTTCTTGGATTTCCTATCTGGGGGAGCAGTAAGGAATGCGCCCTTAGAGGTCGAGGCTTGGACCACCAAACTCTCGGAGGCCGGTGTTGGGAGAGGAAAAGTGGGTAGACCGGGCTGTGGCGTCGGGCACTCATCCTGTCAACAGGAGCCCCTGTGCTGGGCCTGGACCAAGTGCCCGGAAGGACATCCGTGAGGGCTTCATTGAAAGGCAGAAGGGGTTCAGAAGAAGCCACCGCCGGTTGAAGCACTTCTGTCAGGAGACTCCTCCCAGTCCTCCTCACCCTCCTCTGGTCGCCAATCAGGCCTAAAAGAAACACCAGGGATGAACAGTGGCACAAATGTGCCCTCCGGCGATGGTTCTGACGTTGACCAACGTCAGTCCGACGCCAGGTCCAAGTCGGGGGTGATGCTGGGGTCAGGGGCACGACTGGCGCCGGGGGCGTCTTCGCCGGGATAGGTACCGTGAGGTCGACCGCGTCTTGGGGGCCATCCGGCGCCAAAGCAGCTGGCATCGAAATCCCAGGGCCTCCAACCGAGTTCGAAGGGCCCGAAGGTGCGCCAGCGGAGTCGGGCTGCCCAAAAATGTTGTGAAGCGATTCATAGAAAGCTCGAAGCTGGGCAGGGGACACTCTGACACCGGGAAAAGGAGGGAAGCTCGGAGCCGTCCCTGGAACAGGCTTCAAAGACAGAGCTGGAGAGCGACGACGCTCCGGGTCCTGCGTCGCTTCTGGCCTACGGACGGGGAGAAGGTGACGAGCGACACTGCTTCTTCGCCTTCTTCTTGTGCTTCGACTTACCGGAAGACCTCGAAGACTTGGATGATGAATGATGGTGGTGGCTCTGTGACCGGTCCCAAGACCTTCCCCTCGAGAGGGACCTCTAGCGACGCGGAGCCGACTGCCGGGCCTCCAACAACTTTCGGGACCGCTCCCGCAAAGACTTCAGATTCATGGCCCGGCAGTCGGAGCACGACTTCGGGTCGTGGTCGCGCTCCAGGCACCAAATGCACACGAGGTGGTGGTCAATAACCGACATCAGGCGGTTACAGGCTTTGCATGGCTAAACCCGCTCTGTCGATGGGACATCCCTCGTACACCAGGAGTCGGAAGACTCAAAAAAGAATTCGACAAAAGTCGAGAAAAAACTTAGCCAAAAAATGACTAAAGGGGTAGCTCTATCCGGATCTGGAGAAAGGACCGACGTCAGCGCGCAGGAGCGGCGTCTAAGTAGACACCGCAACGTCATTCCGGCAACCACGGCGCCAACGGCAGACGTGGAGTCGACCGACGCCGCCTACCAACGAGCAGCGGTACTGCTAAGAAAAAATTCTCCGGATCCAGTCTGACACCTGGGAGTAATTCTAAGGTAAGGAATCTATAACTAACAGTCTCTTTCAGATATACCTGGTAACTTTTCTTTGCAAAAGATGGATGCCCCGAAGCCAAATGCAATGCACTAGAGATACTGTGAGATAGGACAAATTAGTGTACATTTGGAATTATTTAAAGGAACTGTGTACATTTCCATTTCTTTCTTTACATGTCCATGTGCGGTTACCCAGCAGAAAATTTAGTCTCGTAGTCTCGGTTCTCAGAAGGGACAGATGCTCAGAGTATCACAGCTGTGAGGTTTCTGTCAGTGGTCATTACACAGCCCTAGACAGGCATTACAAAGAGCTGGCTGACAAGCATATATTCATGCCCTAGTGCAAGATCAGCCCGCAAACACCATATTCTGAGTTACTTGGCTCACTATCTAGATTCAAACACAGACCAGTGTTTGATATTAATACATGAGAAGGGAGATTCTGTGACTTACTACTCTGCATGAAAAGGGGGCTGTATACAGCTACTCATTGTGGTTTTGGGGACTACACCTCTTATGTGACATACTTAGTGACCATGTTGATATGGCATGGCATGGCTGCTTGGGTACTTACTATGTCTGTTAAAGTCACGAGGATAGTTACTATTGATGCAGTCTTCATGACCTTTTAACACTACTGTTGAATTAGAAGACCAGAGCAGGCAGGCAAAATGAAGGCGCCCATCTATGGACTAATACAAAAAGCAGTGTTTCACTGTTGCATGGTGATAGGGTCGCCTACGTTTGGTGACGTGTAGGGTTAGTTATTTATTGCTCTGAAGAATGTTTTTCATGGACACTGAGTTCTTACACAGCTGTATGCATACTTGTCTGCGTTCAAGCATACGAGATTTGAATAAAACCTGTAGTTAACCAAATACAATGACCCCCAAACTCTACATTATGGGGCGGGGTCAGGCCACCATTTAAACAAGATTACTCATGGTGGGTTACATAGGGTCACGAGGCGCTCTTTGTCACTAGCATATGGCTTTGTTGTAGCACTGGGTTAAGGAATGAACATTTATGTCTGTATGCTGAAGATAAAAGTTTACTAAATCATTGGGCTGAATCAGGCAGTCCCCTCCAGATATTCTGGCAGTATGATAACAAGGATTATCAAGCTGTAAATAGAATTTTTCAAACTTGCATGCTCGCCATGATGAACATTTGATTCTTAGCTGGTTAGCAAACCTATTACTAAAATCATAAGCCCACTCCTTATCTGCAAGAAGCACATGTAAGCCGCATTGTAACCCGGTCAGGTGGCGCTGCAGATGTAATAATCCAGTGCAGGGCACAATGTTTAACCTCTATGGCACAGGTTAGCATCCAGTCAGGTCCACTTTGCCTTTTATCCTCATTGAGTTGATGAAATGTATACCATAAATTGTAAAAAAACAGATAATACAAATACACCTCCAAATGTTGCCTCTCCATCCCAGTTCACACAGCTTCAGACATCTTTGCCTTCATTCTCAGCATTGTTGCCGACACCAAACAAGGCAGTACTCAGATTGTGCACAATTAACTGCTATTCCAACAGTGGCCAGGATGGTGCCTATAGGTTTAGCATTCATTGAGTACAAAGACACAAGTCCTCAAGCACATGCAAATAAGGTTGAAGGTTGACTTTGCAACAATTCAAATGAGCGATCGCAGCGCTCATTTTATCAGGAGCCTTATTTGCAGATTCTGGGATGCATTTGGCTCTGCAGAATGTGCAGGATTCACAGAATAAGGTAAATGCTTAACAATTTAGCATAGTATCTAGGGTGAAGCTCTGGTGAAATAAGCTCGTAACCATCACATAGAAGACGTAAGTTACATTTAGAATTTGTTAGTACCATATTTTAGTTACCAACAGCGTTAACCCTAATCTAAGCAAGCAGCATCGATATGGTTACTTTGGTGTGGCCCTCAGATGATATGGTGCAGGTTTTTTGCGCATCCACTTCCCACTACTATTTTTAGGTCTCGCCTAGCGTCGCAGCGCATGTGCTGCTCGCTCTGCGAGATCTATTGTCGTCGGTTTTCTGTCGGGTTTCTTTGGAAGTGGGGTGGAAGCTCCGCCTCCGCTTTTCATTTGCGCGCGTCATACTTTATGTTAAACGCTCGCATTTCATTTGGAGAGAGGCTTTTTGGTCCCCTCCCTGTCTCCTTTCCGGCTCGCCCACCCGGACTGGAGATTTGGCTCGCGCACAGCACCAGTCAGTGCAGTCACGAGCAGTGGCTCTTTTGCATCACGCTTTCACTTAAAGTGAAAGCGCGATGCAAATATAAACAAGCGGCTGCCTTTCTCACTCGTATTGTATGCCTTTTATTACTTTAATGAGCGCGGCGTCCGCTAGGGACACCGCGCTCACTATATTTATTTATATTTAGCATTTCTGTTGAGCGCGGCGTCCACTTCAGGGACACCGCGCTCTGTTTGTTGTTTTTTTTTTTTACTTAAAACCAACCCGCGACTTAATTCGCACAAACAAAACGAATTGATTCTGGCATTTATTCGAAAGTGCGCGCGCGCTTTGTTTGAGATTAGCATAGGTCCGTTTTCATTCTTTGTTGTTGACAGTGCGCGGCCACATATTGATTTTTATTGAGGGGGAATGGAGATATGTTTTCACGGCTCCCCCTCACTTCCGCATTAGCGCTGCTCTGACGTGCAGTGTGCACGTGAGTATTGGGGTGCTTATGCTATATATAACAGTCGAAAGAACCTCTTGTCACCATTTTATTTCTGCTGCAGCTGCATAGGTTTCCATTATCAGCGAATCGGTGATTTAAGGTTTTGCTTCACATGTGTCACATTTTAGAAACACTTAAACGTGGTGCAGTGCGGAGGCGAACAGGCGGGCCACTAAGATTGGCAGCTTGGCTTCTACGGTATTGTGAATTTATATATCGCGTTGAAGCGCTCTGTGAACAGGTACGCGCTTCTCAGTGGAGCCCAGGGTTAGTCTGGCAGTATCCTACATTCCCGTCTGTACATTTAGCACTGTTTAATCGTGCACGTGTGTTTGTCTGCACACTGGCATGTCTGGGTGTGCGGCGCTTTCAGAACGCCGCATTCCGCCGCTTGTGTGCACGTGCGCGGCGTCCACTTCAGGGACACCGCGCTCTGTTTGTTTGTTTTTTTTTTAAACTTTAAAACTGAGCGCGGCGCCGCTTCTAAGACACCGCGCTCAGTTTCTTTATATATATTTTTAACTTTAACACTAAGCGCAGCGCCCGCTTCAAGGACACCGCGCTCAGTGTAAAGTTAAAAGAAACAAAAAACGAGCGCAGTGTCCTTGATGCGGCACCGCGCTCAGTTTTAAACTTAAGCATTTGCAATGCAATTGAACCTATTGCATTGCAAATGCTTGTTAGTGCTATGGTGTGCCTCTATTTAGTTAGCGCCTGGTATTGGATCTGTTTTCACACCCATTACATGTCTGTTGAATGGGAAAAGGACACAGACATCAGTCAACCCCGGGGCCCATCTGAAATACACACGAGTTAGCGCAAACTACCCTAATCTGTAATGGGTTCAGAAACTATTAGCGCTCGGCTTTCCTCTTGACATTTTTTTAAATGTTGTTAGCGTGAAATCTATTGACTGTTCGGAGTTACAGTAGTTGCGCACTGCTGGTCTGAACTTGCATATTTTAAAGGCAAAGTTGTTTGTGGACAATACCGTCATAGTTGCTGCAGAATCTACACTACAAGGCTCACACATCTCACTTTCAGCAGTTTCAAAGATGATGCAGAGTTAAAGACACCGGCATCTACAAAATGTTGACTTTTTATGCTTTTAGCCAGGGTTCATTTTTATTTTAATTACATTCCTAGCTCACAAACAACAATAACCGATTACTTTTTTAATGTAGCAATTTTCTTGTGCCGGTGACTAATGTTACTGGTGGGCTTTTGAATGTCTGCATCGTCTTTTAATTTTTATTAGATCATGGCCGTGTTTTCTATATAGGATGTTGTTTCACACAAAGGTCGCCGTTTATCCGACAGCACAGCTGACTGGCTGGCTATGCGAAAGACATCTTGGTGACTTTCAGAAAGTTGACCTGGTGATTCAATTCCGCCCATGGCTTGCTATTGGCTTTGTGGTTTCTAGCTCACGTCAGTATTCTTGCACGAACTCGTTTTCTGTAGTAAAAGGCCTCTAAATCTTATCTCGTCACATTTGCTGAGCATCCACAGACAGAGGTAAAATGTAAAGCTGTGGTTTCTTGTGCGCCTGGTGTTTATTTTGCTTTTGAGTTGCTTGAAAGTGAAAACGTTTATATAACAAGCATTTGCAATGCAATAGGTTTCGCATTTACGCGAGTTTAAGCTATTGGCATTGTAAATGACAATGCCTTTTTATTTATGTTTTTAAAACGAAAACAAAAATAAAAGGCATTGTTATTTGCAATGCCAATAGCTCAAACTCGCGTAAATCCGAGACCTATTCCATTGCAAATGCTTGTTTTTGTAAAGGTTGGATGCTGTGGACTGTAAGATGGACCACAGCCATCCGGGTAAGAGGATCATTAACGTATCCCACCAATCAGGTCTCTGTGCCACACTAAGGATCATTGCATTGCTGTAATATTCGCATCTGGTTAGGGTGTTTGTTCATGAGTGTCCTTGATAGTATGTTGGTTTGGTGTAACCTGCTGTAGTTCTAGGTTTTGCAGACTAGAGGTTACATTGAGGTACCTGGCACAGCAGACGCAGAGGGACTAGGGGCCAGATGTACATCGGTTTCCATTTGCGATTACCTAATAGCGAATTTTTGCGATTCGCTATTACAAAATCGCAAACAGCTATGTACAACAGTGTGTTTTAAACCGTTTGCGATTCCCAGTGGGTCGCAAATTGACCTACCTCATTAAAATTCATGAGGTAGGTCGCAATTTGCAAACCATTGAGAATTGCTAAAAACACAGGGATGGTGGCCTGCTGGGGCCAGCAGACCACCAGGTCTGTGTTTGCTTTTAAATAAAGCAATGATTTTTTTTAAAATGCAGCCCATCTTCCTGAAAGGAAAACGGGATGTGTTTCAAAAACAAAAATGAAAAGTTTTCTTTCATTTTTTAAGAGCAGGCAGTGGTCTATAGGACCACTGCCTGCTCTTAAAAAACGATTTTGTATACTTTCACAAAGGGGAAGAGGTCTCTTGGGGACTCCTTCCAATTTGCGAATGGGTTACCACCAACTTCAAGTTGGTGGTAAAATGCGAATGTTTTGCGACCACATTTCAGTCGCAAAACATTCTTACATATCACTGCGAGTAGCTATTAGCTACCACTGCGAATCAGACCGTTTGCGACAGCAAAAAAGCTGTGTACATCGGGCCCCAAGTCCTTAATTTGAGCCTGCATTTTGGGGCCTGGAACTTGATCTTTTACCTAG
The DNA here is from genome assembly GCA_963921515.1 of Calotriton arnoldi. NCBI lineage: Eukaryota > Metazoa > Chordata > Amphibia > Caudata > Salamandridae > Calotriton > Calotriton arnoldi. Next base: position 5,364,235 of record CAWUFW010000057.1, read on the forward strand.
AACAAGAGAGAGACAGAATAGGGGGGAAAAGGAGGAAGAAAAGACTGAGAACACTGACAGACGGATAAAGCTGGGATGGAACAGAACCTGCAAGAGTGAGATAAGGGGACAGAAAGTGTATGGTGCTGGATGAAAGAGACATGGTGGAATGACGGTTATACAGCTTTGGTATTCGGAAGGCTTAGGAGAAAAGTTTGGGCCCAGCACATGTTCTTTTACAAATTAAGCACTCGACTTATTAAATAGCTAATGAAAAATAAAAAGGACTATTGCACTGGTACTGACAGCCTTATCCAGCACAGATCATATTACAGGTCCACACGGCAGACCCCACCAACCCCTAAAGAAATGCACACTTGCTTATCCACATCAGTGGAAACCCGTTAATGAAGTACCATCTCAAACATAAGGAAGAGGAATCCACCAGAGACTTGGTATTATGGGAGAATTTTTCCACCCCACCCTGGGGTATAGGTGTTGCCGCAAATACGTCTCAAAGTGGTCACTCATTGGAAGTTAGGAGGAAATAGCATGTGGCAGTAGGACCATAAAAAAGGATATCTTCGATCCTTAACTCAGAGGAGGGTTACTTTTGAATCATTCATCAGCTAGACAGAGAAGAACTACAACTCACAAACGTGATGTTTTAAGAAACACTAATTTTGTTATCAAAGACAATCACTGAATCTAAAAAGCTACCAAGGTGTTGTAAATATAATAGAGTTCAAATTGGTCCTGTCGTAATTGGTATGCCTGAACCTGATTCGCAAAGAAGGGTTGGAGATCAGGTAATGCCCTTATGGTGGGCTACTATATTTAGCTTCCATTGATTGTTATGGAATCACTAATGAGTTGCAATTGCAGCAAATTACAAAGAACATACAAATTGTTCCAGCATCATTCATTTAATGCTGGGATTTCTAGAGTGTGCAGAGTTCATTATAGTGAATTACAACGCAGGGACGAGTTAGTCTAGGATGTGTTAGAACCCGATTCTCATAAGAGGGATGCCACTGTATCATATAGTGGGACTTGAATATAGCCGCCTTGATGGTGAAATGTTCTTAGTTTGCAGTGACACATGCTGAATCTCTATTGTGTACAATATTTGCTCGCAGTGAATTATGATGAATTTACAAACTAACGCTGTACCAGAGGGTATGTTAATACAGGCATCACAGAGGGCTACCATTGCATCCTCTGGTGGGAATCAGCTAGTGCCAGTAATACTGGAATTGTAATGTATGCATGTATGCTTGTCACAGGAAGCCTACCACACTGCTTATAGTGAGGGCCTGCCGAGGAGTACTACCATAAACAGGAAGGTGGCAGCGTGACCGATGTAAATTGGGTGAACCTGGAGCTAAAAGGAGGGCTGCTACTGCATCCTCTGGCAGGAACTAGGTAATGACAGAACCACCGTAACTCCTGTCTGCCAAAGAGCAACACTGAAGGAATGACGGTAATGCATAATGGTTTTGTTGCAGCACATTTCAACGAATGTACAATTTGAACCTGTTACAGATTGTATGTAGAAACCTGATTTTCAAAAGGGTTGCATTTGTATCTTCTGTCAAGATTTGGGTAACACCCTTAGTGCTGAATTATATTTTAGTTTCCAACTGCAATCATGGAGTCTCTAAAGCTATTGTGTGCAAGGCTAGTATACGGGAATTACAAACAAGATACAAACCCATTCCTGTTCATTCCAAATGACAAGCATGGAATTTCCTATTTTATTATGTGCAAGGTTCGTTGCATTGAAGTATCAAAATTGAAAATTTGAGCCTCCGTGTCCAAGGCACATTCAGGCTGGATCCTTACATTAATTACCATAAAAATAAATGTGTAACAAGGGTGATCACTTCTTGTCTAGTTGACAAGCAGAGGTGTCAATTATGGGGATGATCAGCGACTTATTGGTGACCAGGGAAGCACCCTGCCCAAGGTTAAGAGAGGAAACTACAAGTTCTTCAACACTGACCTCTTCTTGGTGGGAACCCAATTTACAATGGACCATGCTGGAACCTTAAGTGCACCAGCGGTTACTGTGGGATGCATAAATCAGCCACCGGGGAAACGACTGTACATCCTATGGGAGGGGTCCTTACAGCATACCATGAAACAGACTCAATCCAACCCAACTGCTCTGTTGGGGCACTCTGAAATAATTTGGGCAAAAATCATCCTATGTAAGGAATGCTTGGGGTCGGATCAAATGGAAATATCCAGGAAGAGGATTAACCTCACAATGCAGAAGTTTATGAAGCAATTTGGGGTTTGGCTTCACTACACAGTGTCTCCTGAGTAGACAGCCTTTTAGGAACTTGATATCAGATGGGGTGCATGTGTCTCATTTTGGATTGGCCGTTTTCCTGCTTACTGTGCAGGAGGCTACGGAGTGGCCGAATGTACTTAATAGAGAGGAGCTAGCTCAGATGAGGGGACTTGCAAGGTGCCATCCTCAAGGATTGGGCGAGTTAGAGAGTGATCCTAAATCTTTATACAACAGCAAAGGCCTCCAGATAGTGGATCTCGGGCCAAAAGGAAATGCCTCAGGTCACTGGGAGTCATTACAGTGGGGTCTGAGATGATGCAATGGCTCTCCTCAATTCTTCAAGGGACAATTGGAATCCGGAGCAACTGTGGAGAATGGCCAGGGTCTTGCTCTGTCTTTTCTGCACCATGATGCAAAGAAAAGAATGGGGTGGCAAACCACCTTACGCAAAGGAGCTGTAAAGGATTGGAGTGTATTGGTGTTCCACCAACTGGACAGCTCCAGCTTTCTCAGGATGGAAGTCAGCCCTTTAATGAACTCACCACTGACACCTGGTTTGCCAGTAAGGTAGCTTAACCTGTGTAAATAATAAACTTGTGATACAGTTTTTTTCCATAAAAGAGTTGTCATTTACTGTGTCGCGTGTAAGACCATCTTTGTTCTCGTTTCGTCCAAGGGTTAGGAGTAGCAATGCTATTGCAGCTGTCCAGGTCGCCTGCAGGGCAGTAGAGAGGGTACAGCATCTTAGAGTTGTTCCCCTGCCAGACAGGATAGGCAGTTTGTCCTAAAAAGGTAACCATAAGTACAGGGGGCACCAGCAGTGATTACTTGCTCCACAGCATCAGGAGTGGGTAGGTTGAGGCCATGGAGACTTATAGGTCAGCAAGGAGGGAAAGACCTCTTTCTTGGTCGGCATTCCCCACCCACTAATCGCTGACACCTGGATTGCCCATAAACTCTAACCCAACCTGAAAAATCAAACTTTCGACAGATTTATTTACACAAGAGATATCAGATCCCTTTATTGTTTTGCCTTTATGGTATCTGTGCCATCATCTTTGTCCTCACAGTCCAAGGGCTAGGGGTAGCATGCAAACAATGGGTGGGCTCAAAGCCCCAGTATGTTCTTGGTAAGCCTACAACAGGCCTTTTGCAAGCAGGCAGCTTCCGCTGTCTGGTGGGCTCGACCTAAAAGCAGACCAGCATCGAGAAAAAAAGGGTGGCGATTTGAGAGCGTCTGACAAGCAATTTCCAGGTATATATGTGGGTCTGCAGCAGTGCAGTCTGCTAAAGCTCCGTTTCTTCTGACCTCTTCATCATCACGCGCCCTATGCTCAAATTTCCATGGCAAAAATAAACGAGTTGAGTTAAATATGTTTTGCGATCAGCCCTGAAAGTTTGGAAGACTTCATGCAGAACATTCAATCGTTGTTTGCGCCAGGAGCAGATGACGTGACCTTAAGGCGCACTTTGTACGCTCCACACGAGTGTGCTATGCAAAGCTGAGCTACTCATCGCCGCATTTCAAAGTCTACATGGGTGAAAGTCGGAAACGAAAGCCGAACTTTCTTCTGAAATCACAAGACCGAGACAAAAAAATGCAAATTTTAAACTGTGAACAAGATTCGGAGTCCCAGAGGGCGGTGCCCCAGCCACCTGCACAGTGCTGAAGTAAACATGGTTAGTATATGGTAACTCCTATATTATAAAGTCAGTCCTTTCTACACTGCACTTGGTTTTCAAGTCGACCATGCTGTCGCCTAAATACATTTCTTTTTCAAACAAATGTTTATCGAAATTCAAAGAAAAACAACGAACATTTTGGTTGTATGTTCCGATACACTAAGAAAGAGTATAAAATACAATAGGAATGTTGGATTCATAATCCACAATATGCTTTGTTCGCCGACACAACCGTTATGTCTCAAACAAGAAATGTTAAACTCGCGCTCTATCGGGCATCCATTATGCAACAGTCCACTCTTTCCGACAGAATCCTAGTTCGAAAAGTTTACGCTACAACCCGATTTCTTAACCACAATGTACAAGCTGCCGGGATGAAAAATAAACCCGGGTGAAACGTCAGCTTTAACACACTTGCTAGAGGTGCACATTCCAATTTCCGGGGAAGGGGAAGAAACACAGGCTTATGGCAAGATCTTTGGCCTCGTGACGTCCCGCAATTTGTGGCACTATGAGGAAGCCACTGAACAGATAAAACCGAGTATGTGGGCAGACTGGGGCAGAGGCTTAGAAAACTGAGCTCAATTTCTCACAAACCCAACTATTAACAGGTAAGACACACGGGGGGTACCCTTCTTAGAGCACACCAGTGCCAACAAATCGAATGGGCCAAGCAGTGACCATTGTGCAACCAACACGGGAGACGTTTGGAGATGGGCCAGCCCCTGCAATGCCAGCGGGCCCCCAATCCGCCCAAAGGGCAATGAATGTGAGATACATAGGTGGGAGACTCACGGGGCCCTCTTCACATTCTGCAGTGGGAGCATCATTTTACTTTACGCCACTAAGTTTGGGGAAAGGTGCACGCTGTCACATGACTTGGCTGCATACTGCTTCTCTTCCCTCAGAGGGCTAAAGTCTATGGCCCCAGGGTGCACCCTTCTCCGCCTCCAGACACAGGTACAAAGAGCAGGCGAGTCCCAAAAGAAGCCGGAAGCACATCATGCCACCAACCACTCGAGAGAAACAAAATTCACCGGCCTTCTGAAACACGTTAAAAATGTTTTACTGTGCTTTTTTTGCAGTTTTACGTTTTATTCGACCCAGACGTTTATTTTTTTTATTTTTTTAATAAGGCTATAATATTCGATTATTTCTAATATGTCCATGCAAAGACAGAACACCATAATTCTGAACAGCAGAACTGTGGTGCTTACAAAAAAATAAATCCAAACCATGCGTCAAGTCTAATGTTATAGACTCTTTGGTGATCAGCTTAATTATTGGAAATTTAAAATATGTATGTTAATTTTAATATTTTTACGTACGCTTGCAACCTGCAACCTTGCGGATTTTAGCATTGCTGTGTACATGCTTCTCTTTACGACCATCTCAATAGCACTTTTTTAGCTCAACAAAGAAGAATGAAAGGACTATTTGGGCCTTCTGGAATGCAACTATTTTACCACAACATAAGCAACTCCACTGTATGTTGGGGGCACAGTTTGGCGTGACACCAGGCCTTGCAGAACACCTCCACTGTGTCTGTCCAAAGTCAATGCATGGTGGGGGTTTGCAGGCTGTGGAGGGGTGGGTGCAGACCGTGGCCACTGGCTAAGCCCTCTGTCAAACTTGTACTACACATGGATGAAGATCATGTGCAGTAGTGGTTTCAGTGGGTTGGGTGCAGGGCCTAGGAGAAGCATAGGCATTGAGTCCAAATCCTGAGATGTCATGAGCAGTGCATGTCAGCAATAATGTAATTTAATATGTCATGAGTGATGTAATACGTGAAGTCATAAGCAGTGCATAAGGGAGCGTAAGTTATAGTTAGTTCACTAAACTATAACTGGTGTATTTCAGTGATTTGTTTTTTTTTAACGTTAGTTTGTGTCCCAGTTCAACTATTTCAATTAACTGAAATATAACGTCACTTTAACAGGTGTTTTTTTCAGTGCATAACCCTGGGGGTCAGAGTAGGCTCAACCTGCCCCCTTATATTTTTTGTTATCTTATTTTCAGGACACAGAGAGCATATCCCTAGGTCCTGTAATGGCTGCTACAACATATTGTTCATGTTGTGGCCAATGAATAAAAATTGGCCAATCAGAGCATATCTGGACACTAACAATGCAACATTGCAGAAATACCTAACTTTTTAACCCCTTTATGCGCAATCCGAGACCCTCTTTAATGATAACATGGCTAAATGGATTTACAACAAATCACAAAAACTGCAATTTATGAGTAAAGTTCTAACATTTTGCCAAATTTTGGGTAATTCGTTGAGCTACTTTTTTGTATCAGTGAACAAAGTTTCCTATGGGAATTAACGTAGAAAATCACACTTTTGGGACTGCTGCAGCCCATTTTCATGCCCCTGCTTGATAGATCAGCGTGAAATTTTCAATAAAGGAGCAGAAATGGATTAACTATTTTTTGCAAAGTTCTGTGCAGATTTGTCAAAGAGTGTCAAAGTTATTAGTGAAACTAAAAACACTCTTCCTATGGAAAACTGTGACCTAACCACAGCTACACAGTGGTGACCACTACTGTGTAACATATATGTAAAACACACACACGTATACATATATACACACACAGTGGTAAATGGAAACCATGTACAGCATTGCACAAACAAATCTACGCAGGTTTTGCAAGTAAAAGTACATCTAGGTTTTTCTGATCATTCCAGTTGTGTATTAAAATCTGCCTCTTGGCCGTCAGCGTGGAGTTTATTCTGTGTCAACACGGTGGAATCCTGAAGTATCACCTTTTGATAATAATCACACCAATCTTGTATTGGGCACAGTAAAATTGTACGACTATCAATAGGAAGTTGTTCGGAAGTGATCAGCAATGCAGACACAGCATTTCAGTAAATAAATTTAAAGTAAGGCAGTAGTTTATGAATTCAACTAGGCAGGGATGGGTACAATATCAAGTACCAATTTTATTCAAGTTTGTTTTTGTGAGCTTGTATTTTACCACAAACTCTGCATATGTGTTTTAATAAAGCTCAGTGGGTAGACCACATACTGTGGAGGTCAATATGCGGTCTGCATTCCAAATCCCCATATGGTCATCTCGCTCTTTCATCCATTGAAGTCAACAAAATGAATATGAATTCAGATTGGGTAACAATACTTGTATACAAAAAAAAATTCTACAGAATGGTGTTTAGCATAAAAACTCTTTATAAATGCCATTCTTCTGCTCCTCACCTTCACATCAGGAAAATTGAGATCTTTTGAAAATTGCACCAGTCTCTGATGTGGAAGAGAGGTGGCGTCTTCCAATATCTAAGGTTTTGGCTACATCAATGACATGATAAAAAGTTGGTGATCATGTGGCAGACTGCTGCCAGATGAAACGTCTACAAAGCTCTTCTCGGGCGCTATCACCTGCAGAAAATATGAGCACATTTTCAGTAATAGCTCATTGAGTGGGTAATCACACACTTCCAAGGTGCTCTACTTTTCTGGAAGTTATGTCCCCACAGCATGGATCTTTGATAAAGTGTCGATGCAAGTGCACATAACAACTACTCGAGTATGTACATTTCTCTAAAACAGTGCAATTTGGCAGTATTTTACAGCTGCAGCGCGATTCGACAATTTATAAAGTATTAGTGTGTGGCAAACGTTTGATACCAAATGCTCGCCTTATCTCTTAAATTATCTTTATTAGATTTTATGTAGCACCTTGTGTGGTAGAGACCGTTTACAAATCACAGATGAACAGACTATGTTAGGTTTCTTTGCCTGAATTACCATATCACATGCCCAATTGCAATAAAGACGAATATTTCAGACAACAGCTGCCAAGCATGACCCTCAAGCTACCATCTTGTTTCCTGTGTAGCTTGTATCTCATTTCAGGGTGCCCTGTGTGGAAGTCATCACGGCAGATGGAGCAAGGACAGTCTCACAGACTCGGTCATCCAAAGAGCTGTCACATATGAACCAACAGTTTTTGGGATGCCCATTTTCTCAGCTCCTACAACCTGTGTATATATTCAGCAGTGTCCCAACAAAGCTTATTATATACTTAAGGATTCGAATCGCACATCTGAAAGGATTAGGGTTTACAGAGAGGTGTAAAGCATGAAAATCATTTGTGTTGCTATGGTTCTAGCGCCTCACTTGAAATAATGTTGCACTTTTCATTAGAATGTCCTTTTTTGCCAATTCTCGGGTTACAGTTTTAGAATAGTAAATCAACTAACTTACTGTATTGGACGATGAATATCTTGCAAAAGTATAACTCGATGCTGGTTTGAACGAAGTACTATCTGAAATGTTTACTGTGAAAAGCTTTTAACTATCTTTTGATTAACTTTTTCTTAGGAATTAGTCCAGCAAGCATTTCGAGTTCACTTCGAGGCTTGCCTGACCCTTCACTTCAAAAACGTTCCCATTAATTGATGTCAAAAAGCATACATTGTCACACTCTCCCATATAAAATGTATGTTATATGCTCTCTGCAAGGAACACCAAGATTGCTCCACCACTTCAGTTTTATGTGGGATATCTGAGAAACCACCAGTGTAGGTCGCCGAAGAGGAATCTTAAGCGTGGCCGGGCGTGCCCTGCACGTACCAGAGGATCGCCAGTAGTTGCTCCACAGACAGCAAATTGGAGGTGAACGGTGGTCGAGTCACTCTCGTGAGAATAGTGACGTCATCGGAAGGCGCCACAAGACATTAAAAGAGCTGCGGGGAGAGTGAACGGCCTCTTCTCCCCTCAATTATTATTTTTTTTTAATGCATTTTTATAAAGCGCAGACTTTACCTGAAGGTGTCAGAGCGCTGTACAATAGAACCAGTTACGTTACATGAGGAAAATATTACAGATTAAAACGTTACAAAAATAAACAGGAGACAAGAAAAGGTAAGGTAAAACCATAGAAGGCAAAAACACAATATCAAACACAGCAAGCTAGGATGAGGAATGTACAAGAAAATATTACAAATTTACAATGATGGACGAACTTCCTTGAGGGGCCTGAAAATGAGTGTATTAGTTCTGAAAGTGTCTTTGGAAGAGAAGAGATTTGAGGTCGGCTTTGAAGATCCGGGTAGAGGGGGTGGCACGGAGCAATGGAGGAAGCGAGTTCCAGATTCTCACCGCATTACCGGAGAAGGATTGAGCCATCGATCTTTCCCTTTTGAAGGAGGGGGGCTCAAGCAGAAACTTTTCTGCATTCCGAGAAGGTCTAGAGCCTCCAGAAATTTTCAGTTTATTCGCCAGGTAACGAGGGGAGGAAGTGTGCAAGGCTTTGTGGGTGATGCAGGCAGTTTTGTAAATAGATCTTGCCTCGATGGGAAGCCATTGAAGAGAAGACAGGATAGGAGAGATGTGGTCACTTCGTTTGGACCCCGAAATAAAGCGAGCTGCTGAATGGAGGACGGATTTGAGAGGGGAGAGGTGGGATTTGGGAAGGCCAGTCAGAAGAGAATTGCAATAATCCAGTCTAGTGAGAACCAGCGATTGGACCAATGTTTTTAGGTCTTGCTCCGGGAAGAACCGTCGAATCCCCCAGAGAAGGCGCAGCTGGTAACGAGCATTCTTAGCAATAGAGTTGATGTGGGAGATTAGGTTGAGTCTTTTGTCAAGTATGACACCCAGGGATTTAGCGCTGTCGACAATGATGGGTTTATTGTGGAGTAAATTCAGCTGATCCATCCAAGATTGAACAGGAGGAGGGGAGAGAGAGAGGTAGATAGGAGGAGGAAATCAGTTTTGGAGGGATTTAGAAGGAGTTGGTGAGCTAACATCCAGTTTTGAATAGAGTTGAGAGTAGAGTTGAGTAGTGAGAGATTGTGTGCGGAAGACACCTTGAGGTAGATTTGAGTGTCATCCGCATAGAGATGGTAGTGGATCCCAGATTTACTTAGGAGGTTCCCTAATGGTTCCAGATAGAGATTAAACAAAGTGGGTGCAAGGATGGAACCCTGAGGGACGCCTTGACCTACCGCCAATGGAGACGAAAGACTGTTTGCTATCTTGATCATTTGGGATCTGTCCGAGAGGAATGAGGCAAACCATTTAAGCACTGTGCCTTCCAAGCCCATTCTCTGTTGAAGAGTGTTAAGGAGGGTGTTATGATTAACAGTGTCAAAGGCTGCAGAGAGGTCTAGAGGAATCAGAAGACACGATTCCCCAGAATCGAGTATATGCAGCGCATCATCAATCACTTGCAGCAGGGCTGTTTCAGTGCTGCAATTTTGAATGAAGCCAGACTGGAAAACGTCACGAAGATTATTGTCCGTGATATGTAGGGAAAGTTATTTTGCAACAAATTTTTCTGTGATTTTCGAAAGAAAAGGGAGGTTGGTGATGGGGCGGAAGTTGTTGAGGTCGTTCGCATCAGCTGAGGTTTTTTTTAGAAGAGGGGTAACCTGTCCTGTTTAGAGGGCAACAGGAAGGGAGCCTTGACTGAGGAAGAGATTAACCAGCCTGGTCCAGTAAAAGAGAGTATGGGTGTAGAAATCAATGGCGATGTCACTAGGGATGGGGTCAGAAGAATGGTCGGAGGGTTTAGTTTCGAGGATGCATTTGAGGAGGTCATCTTCCGAGATGACGGCAAAGTTCTGCCAAGTGACTAAGGATTTTCGCTCCTCAAGGGGGGTGGGGTGAGTGACCTGATCAACCAGTGATTTGACCTTTTCATCAAAGAATATAGCGAATTCTGCTGCTTTCTTTGTAGAATCCTCAGGCTTGATGGTTGGGGGAGAGCAGTTTGGGTTTTTGAAGAGGTCAAAAAGTTTTTTGGGTCTTTTTTTGGCTGAGTCGAGGAGGGATCTGAAATGTGATGCTTTTTCATGGAAGATGTGATTGTGGTATTTGGATCTTGCTGAGCGTAAAAGAGAGAGATTGGTGGTGGATGGAGATGGTCTCCAATGTTTCTCCAAGATTCTTAGGTTCTTCCTTTCATCATAGAGGGCTTTATTGAACCACGGTGCTGAGGGGGTGGGCCTTTTCCTTTTGCTTTGGAGTGGAGCGACATTATCGATTTCGACTGCAAGGACTGAGAGGCAATGGGAGGTGAGATCATTGACATCCACGTTAGGGTCTAGCCTAGGAAGTGAACGCATAGCAGAATCACAAAGAGTGTCAAGATCAATGTTTTTAGTGTTGCGGAACAAGGTAGAAGCCCTTTTAGGTTGGCCAAGAGTTATAACGTGCGATAGGTGAAAACGGAAGGGAATGAGGAAGTGGTCAGACCAGTCTACATGGATGGGGGAGCAATAGTAAGCAGGTCTGCTTTAGATATAACCAGGTCCAGAATTGAGCCCTTAGAGTGTGTAATTTCCGAGCAATGTTGGATAAGATCATTAGCTGAGAGAAAGGTGGCAAGCTTGTTGGCAGCCGAGTCTTCCAAAGAGCCCCAGTGAAGATTGAAGTCACCCAGGAAGATGTCTGTCACTTTGAGAATATTGGTCACTGATGAAGTCGGTGAGTTCCTCCAAAAAGGAAGAGCAGTTGCCGGGCGGGTGGTAGATGGCATGGAATCTGAAGGGTGAGCAGTGGTGTACCTGAAGCTCTAGAGAAAGGCATTTGAATGTACGGAAGAGGGTGGTAGGAAAGGCTTTAATTTGAAGGGAGTTTCTGAAGATGATAGCGACACCTCCCCCAATTTTGTCTGTTCTATCATTTCTGAGTATAGAATAGTCGGTGGGTACCAGAAGATCAAACAAAGTATGAGAGGAGTCGTTGAACCAGGTCTCAGTGAGGAAGAGCATGTCGAGATGGTGGTGGGTGATAGTGTCAGAAATTTCCAGTTTGTGTTTGATTGCAGATCTGCAGTTGTGGAGCACACAGTGCAGCTCTGATGCAACTGTTTTGGTGATGGGGGCGTTTGGGCTATTAAGGGAGATAGGGATAAGATTCTTGTATGAGGGTGCCAGGGAAGAAGAAGGCTGGTTAGTTCTGACAGAAGAAATGGTCTGAATAGTGAACAGAGTAGAGTTATTAGGAGAGGAAAGTGGAGGGGGAGTGACATTGGCAGTCTTGTAGCTAGCCAGTAAGTTGGCGATGTCTGCAGAGGACAGATTGTGGTTGGCTTTATTGGGGCGCGGGAGCAAGGAACTCCTCGGGAGTTTGGGGAAGTGAGAATCTGCCAGGTGAATTGGGTTGTTAGGAAAGGAGGATATCTTGGCACTTAAAAGTGAGATGGACGCTTCAAGCTGGGAAATGGAAGAGATGAGAGAATCTAGTTTATTTTCCAGGGAGAGGAGGGCTGAGTTCGGAATGTTGGGTGGCTCGATGGATAAGGGAGGGAGTGCAGTAGGCGAGGGAGGACTGGGAGAGGTGGGGGAACGGGGGGGGGGTATTGGAAAGCAAGGGTAGAAGCTCCCGCAAAACTTCTCACGGATGAAGGAACCTGCGGCAGGAGACGCCGATCAGTGTTTTGCCTCGTCTTGCTTCCTTTGTTCTCATTCCCGAACTCTACGTTACGGACGTTTTCCTTCCTGGAACTTTGTCTTCATTTTGGTAGAACCACAGAATAGTGTTCGCCTCGCTCTCTCTTTCTTTCCTTGGGGGAAAGAGAAAGAGTGGAGGGGGACTGAGGAAGGATGCAGTTGGGTTTGTTGAATAGCGGCTTGCACATTGTGAGCACATAATGACATTTCTAGACACTTATCAAGTGTCCATGCATATCTGGCTCAATGCTCCTATGACATCGATGACCAAGTCGCACATGCACGTCTTCAAGTTTCAGAAGCACTAGTGTTTTGAGTATCAAGCAATTCTCTGTAAGTCTGAGTATTATGTGCTTTTCACCATCCCAGAGTTTAATAATGTTCAGAGAACTATTGTTTCCTTGGGTTCGGCCAGCCTCTGTACGTTACTACTTGCGGAGTCTCTTTTTGTATTAAAAGGCACAGGGGGTGCCCAAATTCTTGCCTGATCTAGAAGAAAGCCATGGGTTTTTGATACTTAAATGAATAATCGTGACAAATCCTCACATGTACAGTGTGGAGCATTATTTTCATGTGTTGACTTTGCAAACTGATCTTGCATCCACAACTGTGTGGCATGGCATGCCTTCGTCCGTTTCTAAGTTTATCATCCCTCGTGCAAGTAGCAAGGGAATAAAAAAAAAGATTTCCTCCCTCACAAAATAACTTAAAAACTAAGTATCTGGGGCGCATGTGAACAGTCAAACACAGCTTTTTGTTAGAAATACATTGTTTAGAAGAAACTGAGGCTGCAGTAAACGGTTTGACAAAAGCAAAGAACACCCTCATATATCCAGGGAATGAACGGGGATATTCATTAAAAAAAAGAAAGAAAAAAACCTTTTTTTTTTTTCTTTTTACCTTAGCCGTCTTAGGTTGGAAGAAGATAATGTAACTGGTTGGTCTGGAAGCTGAAGGAAAAGCAAAGAAATTTAACATTATGTAAAGGTTGAGAGAACTTGAAACAGAACTACAGGTACACCGAAAGTATCACATAAACATCATACAAAATACAGTTTTTAACTTTGCAAAAAATCAATTCATGAGACACAGGAAACAATATTTGTATAGGTCAGATATCAATAAATCAGGTTTTCATCTATTCCTATGATAGGTAATCCTTAATCTTTAGCTTACAATGGGCCACAAAAAGTTTAGCGGCCCACGACTCATTTTTATAAGTGTGTTGACCAAGTGAAGATGTTTATTACTGCAAAAAAAACATTAAGATATGAATAGCTTTTTAGAGTGAAACCTTTCCAATAAAAACTACAGGCCACTTAAGAAGAAAAAAAACACAAGTACAAGATAGCAAGATAAAAAGTGCTAATGCAACGGACATTGTGGTGGATGAAACAGATATGCGGTGGAATCAAGTATGGGCAGCCTTGGTATTTAGCACCCTGACCTTCAACAGCGCCGGCCGTGGGCTTCTTAGCAAACCTTTGGGCCCGGGCACTTATTCTTTTACAAATTAAGCACAGATGGTATCTTATGCATGAACCATTAATTCCAGTAGGCGGCAGCCATTCTCAACCCGTAGTTTATATACGGTCTATATTAAGGCATCTACATCTCTCCATGTACAACACTTGAAACGGTCTATATTAAGGCATCTACACCTCTCCATGTACAACACTTGAATTGGAACTAATAAAAGCATTAATTTTGCTATTATTCAGCAGTTGTGATCTGTAGACACATCTCTATCCATTACAGTATATTAGTACTGCATAATACATTGTAGCATGGAGACCATTCTCCAGCATAAGCATATCACATCTTATGTGTGCATTTTGTTTTGCAATTTGCGGTTCCAGACCAAATATCATTAATTCATCAATTTTCTAGAAAATTTACTGAAATGAATACTTATCTCGAAAGAAATACACTAGCTTTCATATTAATAGCTTGATAGAGTTACTTTCTGCTTTAATGGACACCAGCCCTAGTCCGAAATCAACTGCTTGAACCAGTTTTTTCCTAAGTTGTTCAATTTTGTATTTATACACTTTTTTACCATCAAGACTTACCCATACTTACAACTATATAAATCGCAATTGTCAGTGGGAATATATTTAACAAATTAATTTTTCTTCCAGAATATCCACAGAAATTGTCAAATATGCCTTATAAATTCAATAAATCTTTGGCTTGATGGTAGACAAGAGAGACAAAGCACGTGAATGGTGTTTGGACGAGTATATTGGGAAAGAAAGAGTGGTCAATGGAAGTAGAGAATATCCACATGAATTTACAAAAATCTGGGGACCGTGGATTAAATATTTTAATTCGAAAAGCGGGAAAACAATAGGATATAGGAAGGACTGGGACACTTGGATTCTCTGATAGAGAACAGGCCCCTAGTACAGATGAAGAAGTTGGAGAGGCAGGAGGTGTAGCAGATGGCATCGGGCCCCTTTCAGGGATGTGGAATTCCTATAGCCCGTCGCCCAGGACATATGGTTTGGGGTCAAGAGCAACAAGTTTTAATGCGGATTTTATCCTTGGGACAAGTAGGCCCAACCCCCTACAGCACAAACCCTTTGGCTGCCAGTTTACAGTAACACATTATGGATCAGGGAATGGCATTGTCTGCAGTTAAGGTAATATTTGTGTCCATGTGTTAATGCTGTTCAAACTTGTATTTGTGGTTCATTAATGCAAAGGCTTTATTATTAGGGTGAGCGCTCTAAATAAATGTTGTAAGCTCGGACTGCACTACTGACAGTGGTTTCAGCATAAACATTTTTACACACGTTTTCAAAGTTTAGCAATATGAGGCTATGTATAATGCACCCAGAATGCTCTCTGATTAGATGCAAATATTTGCAGAAGTTTGAAAGCAAGATTGAGGAGTCTTTGCTTTCAAAATAAAATGTTCACAAAAAAATGCAAGTAGGAAAAAAAAAACATTTAGCCAAGCTACTGTAAAATGTTAGGTACCATTTCTTTGCAGCGTCATTTGGTAAAATGTGTTGATGTATGCTAGTATTTCCCAAAGATAATCATAATGGAAAATCATTGTAACCAGTTTCAATAAGCTTCTGAGGAACAAAAGTAAACAAGCATTGGCAAAAACAGCAGGTCTGAAATTGGTGGTTAGCCTTTTGGTTTTGTCAATGTGCGACTTGTTTTGGCATGGTTTTTGTAAAACCTTATTGGTGTGGGAGCTGCCGGGCCCTCACAATTATAATAAACATTGGTAAAAGCAAAAATTGTTTTTGGTCTTAAAAAGCACACATTGCCGCAGTAGTTCCTGGCACTGAATAAAAATACTTTGTGTGCTGATATGCTCCTTGTGAAAGAGCAGAATGCTGTCACTCACAGTGAAGGCAGCCGATAGACCGAGAGAGCGATTAAAAGTTTAATAAACACAAAAGGTCATGGTTAACGCCAGACCTAATTAGGGGCTCAATTATTAAAGAAAGTCTCAAATGTGCACCCATGGTATATGTCCTTGCATTAAGTGCAGATATACAACTTCTGTGAATTCACAGGAATTTACAGAAGTAGGCCAAGGAATAGTACTCCTAGAAATTATTTGTGAGCTGCATTTTAGCATGAGCAAATATGCAGGTGTAGATTTGCTCATGCGAAAATCTTGTGTTTGCAAGTTCACTTTCCCTGCAACCACTTTTTTCCCAACCCTGAAAGAAGTTTCACATCTGCCATTGTCAGGAGTAAAGGTCCAACCTTTCTCAGTATGGGCAAAGATTAAAAAATAGTTGGTGAAAAACCTTAAAACATGCAAGTAAGTAGGTTGTCACAGACTCAAATTGGCATTCCACCCCTGGAACTATTGCTTGCCACTACCTTCAGCCCCAGTATGTAGATCTGCGGAAATGTGGAAACATAAGGGAATGGCTAGTATTCAAACCCTACTATGGTATGGACCCTGGCATAATCAGAGAGGCTATATCAGAGATCTTACAAAATGAGATTGCTGCCATAATTTGTCGGCACATTACAAGGCACAAGTGAATTTTATTACAGGACAAGTAGATTTATGAAGCAACCTGCCCCATGGACAAGTAGATGTTTTATTACATTCCACACCCCTGCCTTTCTTCACGGATGCTCTAAAAATAACATGATACGGAGACAAGAGGGGATAAATCTGTTTGGGATTGGAGAATTGTATAGTGAATGAACTACAGGGACCCTAGGGATGAAAATTATAAAGCTGCACAAGTCAACTAATGCCTTGGTTTGCTGACTTTTATTTTTTTCTTTGTGCTTGCGGAAATAATAAAAGAGAATTTAAAAATAAATAAATGCAATTAATTTAAAAAAAGCAAAAATAACAGTAATTTCCGGCAAGATCGGTTTGTGATTTTGATCCATGCACCACCCCTCTTCTGCCATCATGAAGAGCAGAATGTATCAAACGAACCGCAAAAAAGTTGAGCATTAGGATCAGTACAGGATTCTTAAGCTTTATCTTTGCTAGTATTATTGGGACAAACATCACATTTATTGTTCATAACAATTCGTATGAAGACTGTAATCGTCTTCAGAATACACTAGACTTGCAATTCCGTGGCATATAGTCCATGGCTTGCTTGACTGCCATTGTTGCTCAACAGAGTTGCTACTCCAAGCCTCCCCAAGTTTTAGGATGACAACTAAAAGAGGTCTGGTAACAGAGGCCTCTCTGGAGATGAAGAGCCCTTCACCTTGAAGTGCTCTGTCATTTAAGATGCCAGAGACTGCAACTTTTTAGAAGGAGGGCCAAAAATCACCCCTTATTCTTTCTAACTAAGACACATACCAGAGAGAAATCTATTGTAAAACCAAAGACTCCTGTTTATTGAGTAGTTCTAAGAATAATTTTTAGGTTTCGCCTAGACAGTGCAGGTGCTGTCTATGCGAGACATTTTGTTTACATACAGGTGTCTTACACCCCGCCAGTTGATTACCATTTATTAGCTCCCGTTTGTCATGGCGTGCGTAGGTCATGTCCTCTTATTGTGTTTGGTCCTCCCCTGGAACATGGACCAAGTACTTGTGTCCTTCCACTGTTACCGTTTTTGGAGCTTCTTTTTGTGGGGGGGCGGGGGGGGGTTCAAGCACTCCATATAAGTGCTTGTGTTTTCAGTCCATCTCCCATATGCCCGTACATGTAGCTTCTAGTCACTCCCACCCGCCCTCCCTCCCATGTTCCTTCATTTTCATCCCACCCCCCTGCTCAACAGTGTACGCAAATCAGCCCATTTATGATAGCAAATAGGTCCATTGTTGTGGCACAGAATGTGCATATCCTTGTACTGTAAAGTGTGACTGTGATTCTGTGTGCCTTTCAAATAAAGAATCTTGCAACATTATTTCTTGTCTCATAAATATCATTTACCAAGTAAAGGATTGTTTCTGCTGAGTTATTCTACTTGTCCAAAATACAGTGCTCACCAGTGCAGTGCCTCTGTGAAAAATTGACAAAACCCATGAGTGGCTTCTCTTCACAGATTAAGGACCCATAGAACTTGAACTGAGGCAAAGACATCGGCTTTTGACTGCATTCCTATTGGCCACAGCACTCTACTCTGCACCACTCCACTCTATGCCATAGCACTCTACGCCATTGAACTCTACTCTGCACCACTGCACTCTACGCCACTCTACTAAAGGCACTGTACTCTATGCCATGCCACTATACTCTACGCTCCTATACTCCACTCTTCACTACTGCACTCTACGCCAATGCACTCAACTCAGCACCACTGCACTCTACGGCGCTGCACTTTATGCCGCTGCACCCTACGCCACTCTACTATAAGGCCCTCTACTCTATGGCACTCTACGCCTCTACGTCCCTATACTTTACTCACCACTGCACTCTACTCTGCACCACTCCACTGTACTCTGCACCACACGCCACTCTTCTCTATTCTTCACCACTTCACTCTTTGCTACTGCACTCTACAAATCTGCTTTCTACACCACTCTACTCTAAGCCATGGCACTCTACTCGGCACCACTCTACTTTACTGCACCCTACTCTGTTCTGCATGACTCCACTCTTCACTACAGCACTCTACACCACTTTACTCTGCAGCACTCTAGTCTATGCCACTCTGATCCACAGCATTTTACTATGCATCACTGCACTCTACTCTGCACCACTCCACTCTGCGCCACTGCAGTCCATTGTATGCCACTCCACTCTATGCCACTCCACTCCATACAGTGCCACTCTACACCATGCCATTTCACTCGAAGACACTGTACTCAACTCCACTCTACATCAATCTATTCCATGCCACTTTACTCTGCTCAACTCCACACCACTGCGCTTGACACCACTCCGCTCCACTGTAAACCACTCCACTCTAAGCCGCTCTACTCTATGCCACTCCATTCCAACTCTACTCTACAACATAGCTGAAAGACATTGGCATAGCCAATAACTCTCACATAAGCGAAACCAATTGGCTCTGCAAATTCTTGTTTAAATTAACAAGTGTGAAAGCAAATATCTCTAAGAAAGATGTTGCCAACTTTACGTGACTGATTAAAAGATGGGAAACAACATACTGGCTGGAATATTTATCAATTGGAGTACCATTTGCTGATTTAAGTTACGCTAGGGCAGCCTACTGAAACCCAGAAAAGCTGGTTGGCAGACAAGCAGGCGGCAAGTGAATTGCTCTTTCGATTCTCCTCTATCGAACCTTCTTGAGAAACACAAATGGAAACTGTCACACAAGCAGCCTTTGAATTCAATTTTGCCACACTAATCAGCAGACAGGAGTATGTTCCTTAATAAGTGAACGCCTTCGATTTTGAAATGTCTGTAACAAATAGATGCGTTTAAACGATTTTTAAAAAAAAGGTCTCAATGGACAGATATCCTGATTTTAAACAGATGAATGGTTGCAGGGAATATCATCTGAATTGTTAAGGGTCAATACAACAGCTAGTTTCAGAATGAGAGTTTTAGAAGGCTTCCGGGAGAAGAGTCTGAACTAGTGGGTAGAGATTGCTCCTCCATGAGCTCAAAGTAGAGCTCCATTCCAGAGGTACTGACACAAGCATCAGAGACAAAGATGCCCCACTGATGGTTTAAGAAAAGGATAATTCAGGGGGCTCATGAAGAGATTAAATCCCTGAGGGTTTCCTAGTACAGTTTTAAAATTGTGTTTGTTTCAGCAAGGAGAAGGTTGATCACCCCTATCACAAGGAGTACCATTCTTTGTAAAGAGTGAGAATGTATTTAATGGAAAGGCCATAGAGGGGAACAGATTTAATGAAGCAAAGCACCTGAAACAGAACCAGAGGCTATCCTTCCAGGATGGGGCATAAACGGTGAGAAAATGAGGAAAGAGGAGACAATAAGCCTATTGCACTAAGCGGACATGGTTAAAGGAGCAACAATTCAAGACAAGGAGCAGAATGGTCCCTGTTGAAAGGTCAGTTGGTTCAGTGGCAGCCGGTGTGGAGATGGTAGAAATCCATGTGTGATAACATGGAGCTCCATGCCATTAGCAAGTACGGATGAGCTTTATTACAAAGACCAGTAAGCATTCATGCAATATTAGACCACATTCTGACATATGACCATGCTGAGCCCTGCAGTCATGTACTGTCAGTCTTTGGAACAAGGAGAATATTATGGTGTTAAAACGGTATGAGAAGAATTCAGCCTATCTTTCTAGCCTAAAGCACACTGGACTCCAGGGGAGGCAAATGTAGTGGAATGACAGAGTGCACTCAAGAAAACAGAACGACAACCAGCCAGTCTATAGAGAAATCACTAAAGCCGACTTTGAGTAGAAAGAAAAAGATTCTTATAAAGATTATGCGAGGTATTAGGAACAACCAAAAGGCTAAAGGTATATGTGAAGCAATAATACATAAGATAAAGTACCCCAACCAAAACAGAGCATTAATACAATATCAGTAAAATCCACTGACTGAAATAACAGCTCCAAGTACTGGCCAGAACAGAGAACTACTTAACTCTAAATTGCGAGAGAAAACAAAAATAAATATAGAAATGCATGCATTCAATACCTTTTTGGACTTAAAATAGCGTTCTTTTTATCTGCTTGTTCGGACAGAGAAAGATAAGCACGCTATCTTGCAATAAATAAACACAATAACAGTCTATGATTTAGAAAGAAAAATCAAAGAATGTATGCATAGGAATAAATTGCATCTTGAAAGAAAGTCCGAAACAGCAGATCGAGGAGTAATGCAAAGTTATAACAAGGCAACATTTTGCCTTGCAACAGTTGCTATTAAGAGCAAAAAACAAGAAATCTAAAAAAGGAAAAACAGGTTCAGAGGGTGGAAGCCAATAAACGCAAAGATGGTCAAGGCTCTCTAAGAGCTGAGTTAAGCTGCATTTCCCACCTTTTGGGAGGACACCTTGCTGCAGAATCTGTCAGTATATGAAGCTGCTGAGCTCAGCTGGGACACAGACAGTGAGATACACTCTACCACACAGCCTCACCCATGAATGGAGGCCCTAAAGAACAAGTTACTTACTCTTGGTAGTGCTCTTTGTGGTGGATACTCTAGCTAACAGCAGATTTCTCAACTTGTGAATATCCCGAAATGCCAGATTGGATCTGGAAACTCAAAAGCAGTACTCCTGCGGGACTGTAGGTGCTGCCCTGCAACCCCGCAATGACTGTTCAGGAAGTGACAAACGGAGACGCATATAAGCGCTACCCATGAGCACGGACATCATTTTCTTTTATGAATTTGTCAGCAATGGAGGCCATTGGCGAATCAAAAGAACTGATGTGCAGATTCCAAAATTGTGATCTTTTGAATAGAAGAGACCATACCACAAAAAAGGTGAGTCAGGAGGGTGGTGAGGAATTTGTGGTTAGATAGAATATCCACCAGAAAGAGTGTTACCAAAGTAGCTTGTTCTGATGGCTACTTCTAAATGCACATTCCGATACTAAAGCAGTACCTCTCAAAATGGTG
This sequence comes from Calotriton arnoldi, assembly GCA_963921515.1. NCBI lineage: Eukaryota > Metazoa > Chordata > Amphibia > Caudata > Salamandridae > Calotriton > Calotriton arnoldi. Next base: position 5,385,603 of record CAWUFW010000057.1, read on the forward strand.
GGTCTGTGAAATGGCTCAGACTAAAGTCCTTTAGGGCCGAGTGAGCAAAATGCCCATTTCGACTGACCTGGCTGTCAAGGCAGTACTGCTTTGTGCACGGATGCCCATGGATGCCTGACAATATCCCTATGTGTGCCAATGCAGAGGTAGCAGCCGTGGCACTGATAGAGTGAGCCCTAAGACATTCTGGAGGTTGCTTTTTAGCCAATGCTTGGCAGATTTTAATACATATGACTATCAATCGAGAGATGGTCTGGTTTTGCATTGCCTTGCTTCATCCCAGAGATTCCCCATAGAACTGATCATCCACCCGATGTTCCTTGGTGTGATTTATGTAAAAGCTGACTGCCCTATTCAGGTGTAAACAATGTAGTCATTCTTCCTCTTTAGAGGGAAAAGGCAGAGCACAGAAGGTTAGAGGCCTGATGGCTTGCCCAACATAAAAAGGTGTCACCACCTTTGGTAGAAACACAGCTAGAGTCCTTAACACCGGTTTGTCTGGGGAAAAAATGGTATAGGGAGACTGGAACTAAAGAGCATGAAGTTTTCTTACCCAGCATATGAATGTCATCGCAACCAGGAATGTCTTTAAGGTGAGTAGCTGCAATAGAAAACTGTGCATTGGTTCAAAAGAGGTACACATCAGAAAGTGAGAACTAAATTTAAGTCCCACTGTTGCATCACAAAGGGTTTATTGAAACATATGTTGTAAACCTTTCGAGAAATGCATCACAACTGGTGATTTGAATGACAGTTGGTCCGGCAAACATGAAAAGGCTGAGAGGGCGAACAGGTAACCTTTAACTGGGGCTAGAACCAGACATTGCTGGGTCAAATACAAAGCAAACAGCAACACATCTGACATTTTTGCCTGCAACGGGTCCAACTGACTGGTACTGCACCAAGCCACAAACTTTTCCCAGCACCCTGCATAGGATTTCGTGGAATGGCACCTGGCAGCCAGGATGACGTCAACGATCTCAGAAGGAGTATCAAAGAAGATCAACAGTCGCCACTCAATCTCCATTAACAGAGGTGCAAGACCTTGTCCTGCTGCTGCCAGATAAGGTCCTCCCGAAATGGCAGCTTGATCGGAGGACAGATGTTCAAGTCCGGAAGTTCCTGGTACCACACTTTGTGGCACAATTCAGAGCCACTATGATGACTTGGGCTTGGTTGTTCCTGATCTTCAGAACACGGGGAAGGAGAGGGAGAGGCGGGAAGGTATACAGGAGTCCTGTGCTCCAAAGCTAGATGTAATGAGACTCTGAAAGAGAGCTTTTTTTGGAAACTCCAGCATACAAAACTGTTTACCTTGTGCATTCTCACTGGTGGCGAAGAAATCAAGCCAGGATTCTCCCCATTGTTGGAAAATGCCCAGTGCCACCTCGGAGTGTAACTGCCATTCGCGATCTGCTAGACACCGCCAGCTAAATTTGTCTGCCCAGGTCTTTAAAGATTGCGCCAGGTGGGGTACAAGCTGTGTAAATTCAGATGATTAAGCTAGCTGAAGCTACTCAGGGCCTCTTGATACACGACCCAGGACCCCATAGTGCCCACACATGGCAGTGGTATCCCAGAAATCAGTAATCGTATGTCCACCTCTTCTAGATTACCTCCCCAACCCAGAAGTAATGAATCTGTCAACACTGGGTGGGGTAGGGAGAGAAGTCTACCGCTGGTCCAACTGCGGTCGAGCAGCCACCGTTGCAGATCTTTTGCAGCCTCCTCCAACACCTGGATGGAATCTGACAGGTTCCCTTAGTGATGGGTCCACTGAGACTTCAAGTTATGTGCCAGCTGGCATGATCAGCCAGCAGGATGTAGGAGGACAGTAAACCAAGAAGCCTCATAGTGATCCTCACTGAGACCCAGGTCCTCTGCAGATGGACAGCGACCACTGCCATCACCTTTGTGAACACCGGAGGGGCACTAGTAAGGCAGAGAGAGCTTGTGGCCCAACTTGAACCACAAATAGCGACTATGAGCCTGCATGACAGGGATGTGAAAATAAGCATCCTGCAGGTCCAGAACCACCGTCCAGTCTATGGGATCCGGGGCAGAGAGAATCTGGGCCAGGGTGAGCATTTGAAATTTGACCGTGCGCATGAATGTATTGGGTGGGTGAAGATCTAATATAGGACGGAAGCCTCCATCCTTCATTGGCATAAGGAAGTAGCGGGAATAGCACCAGGTGCCCACTTATGAGACATACACCCTCTCTAGGACTCCTTAGGCAAAAAGAGCCTGGACTTCCAGGCATAAAACAGACATATGGTCCTCTGAGAAGTGGTGCAATGTAGGTGGCAGGTATGATGGGTCAAAAAGGAATGACCGGGCAAAGCCCTGCTGGGCAATCTGCATGACACATTTGTTGGATGCAATTTGTTACCACCCTTGCAGAAAGTGGCTAATCTAGCCTTCTATCAGATGGCTGTGTGATGCTAAGTGCGCACTAAATGTATTTTGAGGTTGTGGCTGGAGGGACGGAGAACTGGGATGCTTATTACCTCAATGGGCAGGTCATGGTCTGTAGGCCCACGGCCACAACCTCGAAAAGCCTGGGAGGCCTGTTGTTCGGGAGAAGGAGGAGTCTGATGCTTTCAATACACCAAGCACCTAGTATATCCACAAAAAGGGCAAAATTCTTGGAGAGACTGCCGGTCTGGACCTGAAAGACCCAAAGAGTATGCCGTGGCTTGGCTCTCCTTAAAACACTCTAGAAACTAACAGTTAGGAGCCATCAAAAGGCATCTCCATTAAGGACACCTAGCTGTCCCCAGAGAAGCCAGTGGACCCAAGTCATGCATGGCAGCAGAGCACCACGGACGTTCCCATAGCCCTTCCCAGACAATCCATGGTGTCTAGTAGATAACAAATTTGGCTGCATCCCAACCATCCTGAATGGTTTTAGCTAAGTAACACTAAGTCGTCTGGGACCGCTGGTAAGATCTCACCAACCATGTCCCAAATTGCGTGGGTGTAGATACGGAGTAAGCAGCTTGCATAAACTACCTCAAAGGAAGGCTGGCCAAGGAGAACATTCAATTACCAGCAGAGATGGACTGGCATACAAGTAGTGCCTGATGGGCTGGTCTGAGAGGTCAGTGTGTTTACCAGTGTTTTGGCTGTTTGTGGGCCTCTTTTATGGTCTGCTGGGTCGGCTTTTGCTGCTGATTTCTTTAATATTACCATAAACGTTGCCTGCAACAAGATCAAATGAATGCAGACTTCCATACCTTGCAAAATACTTTCCCAGCGTGTCTTTACAAGTTGAAAACAGCCACAACCTGGGCCACTTTTTTTTATCTGTCTAATTCACTAATTACGAGTCACTTTTATTTTGGTACCCAGGCCTATTTTCTGTCCCAGTCTGACCCTGCTTACCAAAGGTATCCAAACTTTTTGATCCCTGTCAGGAGGAATGGTTGGGAAGGCATTAGGGTGTACTCCACTAGTGGATATCTGTACCACCAAGCTTTCAGGGGGTGGGTGCTGCGTCAAGAAATCCAGGCGCCTTGGACCGGTCTACGGCAACAGGCATCTTGTTGGTTGACTGGGTGACCAGAGCATGGTTTAGCCCAATAGTGTGTTAGTGAAGGTTTCAGTGAAAGGCAAGAAAGGTTCAGTCAGTGCCCGGCCAGGATGCAAGACACAAGTCTTGCAGCCTGGCCAGACACTGACCGAACCTTTCTTGCCTTTCACAGGTTTGTTTTTACTTCCAAAGTGGGAAGGTGGAGGTCAAGGACCTCAGCAGCCCTCCTAATCACAGTGGCAAAAGATGTACTTTCTTCTGTTGCTGGGTTAGGAGGGGGAACCAACCCAATATCAGGTGAAGTGCCCAGCCCACTGGCATCCTTTAAGTGCATGTACTAGTTGTTGTTATAGGGTGAGGCAAACTATTCCCCATCTCCACCACTGTCATTTACATATGACTCGCTTAAGTCTGAGTCCAGGCCAAAATCTAGCGTAGAGTCTGTGCACTGTTGCACGGAATTGGAATCAATAGAGTCTGATGGATTCAGCATAGGCTGTGGCACATCAAGATCTGGATGTCGTCTTGGTCGAGATGAAGCCAGCTCAGAGTCAGATACCTTAATGATTTGTAGTTCCTCATGCAGTGGTGTTGGTGCCGGCTTCAACATTCAAGTGGCTAGGGTGGATTTTGGCACATAGCCCAAAGCCGTATTGACACTGGTATGGAACCCAAAGTTCGTTCAAGAGGCACAGATGGCGAAAGGGGCTTCCCTGTGAAACTTTGGGGCCCAAAGGCGCACCTGAGGGAGTAGGATGTGTGCCAAAGATGCAAAAACAACAGTTGATGGACAGAATGCAGAACAATGTCATACATTCACCCCAGTATAGAGATCTGGGCCTAAATCCATCGTTTTTTTGCTCACCATGCCATTCCAGTTTGAACCCAGCCATATGCAAATCAGTCTTGACCCTGTGCCTCATGGGAACAGTCCAGCCCGAACTGCCAAGCCAGGTCCTCCCTGGACTGGAAACAAGCATCCTAGGACCGGTTTCGGGGTTTCACCCCTCTTCAGCCAGGATAGCTTGATTCCAGTGGCATGGAGAGCACGGGACCCACGTCTGGGCATACCCGTCCCACTCGGGGTGACAAATGCAAAAACAACAGTTGATGGACAGAATGCAGAACAATGTCATACATTCACCCCAGTACAGAGATCTGGGCCTAAATCCATCGTTTTTTGCTCACCATGCCATTCCAGTTTGAACCCAGCCATATGCAAATCAGTCTTGACCCTGTGCCTCATGGGAACAGTCCAGCCCGAACTGCCAAGCCAGGTCCTCCCTGGACTAGAAACAAGCATCCTAGGACCGGTTTCGGGGTTTCACCCTCTTCAGCCAGGATAGCTTGATTCCAGTGGCATGGAGAGCACGGGACCCACGTCTGGTCATACCCGTCCCACTCGGGGTGACAAATGCAAAAACAACAGTTGATGGACAGAATGCAGAACAATGTCATACATTCACCCCAGTACAGAGATCTGGGCCTAAATCCATCGTTTTTGCTCACCATGCCATTCCAGTTTGAACCCAGCCATATGCAAATCAGTCTTGACCCTGTGCCTCATGGGAACAGTCCAGCCCGAACTGCCAAGCCAGGTCCTCCCTGGACTGGAAACAAGCATCCTAGGACCGGTTTCGGGGTTTCACCCCTCTTCAGCCAGGATAGCTTGATTCCAGTGGCATGGAGAGCACGGGACCCACGTCTGGGCATACCCGTCCCACTCGGGGTGACAAATGCAAAAACAACAGTTGATGGACAGAATGCAGAACAATGTCATACATTCACCCCAGTACAGAGATCTGGGCCTTACTCCATCGTTTTTTTGCTCACCATGCCATTCCAGTTTGAACCCAGCCATATGCAAATCAGTCTTGACCCTGTGCCTCATGGGAACAGTCCAGCCCGAACTGCCAAGCCAGGTCCTCCCTGGACTAGAAACAAGCATCCTAGGACCGGTTTCGGGGTTTCACCCCTCTTCAGCCAGGATAGCTTGATTCCAGTGGCATGGAGAGCACGGGACCCACGTCTGGGCATACCTGACCCACTCGGGGTGACAAATGCAAAAACAACAGTTGATGGACAGAATGCAGAACAATGTCATACATTCACCCCAGTACAGAGATCTGGGCCTAAATCCATCGTTTAGATGAGCAGCATGGCCTCAAAGGCTTCAACCCACTGCAACATCACCGATGGACTTAGGAACTCTGGGTCTAATGGGACCAAGGATGGAATCAGCTCATTGCAGGAATGGAAGTGAGACCTGGAGGCTCATTGATCCCTTGTGCTTTTATGGAGAACAAGGGAGGCGGCAAAATCTTGCTTGCGTTTTCCTTGACTTACCCGAAGACTTTGCCCAGGAAGATATATTGCGGGAAAGACTTTGGGAGCGGGTTTGTGCTTTCAACTGCAACCTGGAGTGGGACTGGTGTACAGCTTTCCAGTGTTTCCCCACATAGAGTTCTGCTTTGCAGTCTCAGATGACTTTTGGATTCATCTGGGCACAGTCACATGTCAACATGTGCACGTGTGTTTGTGTGGGCTGCAATTTTGAGACTACTGTCGTACGCAGCCATAGATTTGTGCACAGACCTTTTAATATGAGTGGGCATTCATAGTGTACATCTGTAGTGCTTACTGGAAACATCTATGGTGTTTCACTGTATTATACATTATAGGCAAAATCTGCCCTGAAATACAGTTTTGCGCTACTTAGGTCTACAAAGTCCAGTGAGGTCTCAAACTGGGATAAAACATGCACACAGGGTTTGAATTTGCAGTCCCCAATAACCCACATTGACCTGTTATGGGATTTCTAGATTGGTCATATTTTTCTAGCTCATCTCATAATCAGATTCTAGGTCTTCCCCCTCTACTTGGCCAAGTGAATTACTCTGCTAACCAGCATAGTGATAAAAGGCATTTCCACTAAAAAGCGTGACGGCTCAGGCACACTAAAACAAAGGAGGGAGCGCAGATCTCTGGAGCCAACAAAGGAGGGGCTTGCCATTTAAGTTTTGGTATGATCTGTCATCAAGGGGCAGAGCGGAGGCTTTCAGAGGAGCTCTTAGCGGGGACAACTTGAAGTTGCCATTTTGGATTTTCCCAGAATGGTGTGCAGGAGTGCTGGGACAGGGGTGGAGGGATGATGTGGCACATCCTAGGATTGACCATGGGGGTGCTTGGCCCCCAAAACTTTTCACCCGACTTAAGACAGCTGTACAGGAGAGCAAAAGTGAAAAGACCCTGGACCTGGGAACGACAACAGTGAAAAGATACCTAGCTAGAAGAAGCCACCTCATGCCATGCAAGGAAGGCCTTTGGGACAGACTCCAGCAACTAAAATGTCTCTCTCCAGGGCCAGAGGCGCTGGTCCCCTTATGCCCCCTGAGGAACAACTGGGGAAAGGACATGCTGGGGTACCCCAGATGGCTTCTCTAGGTTTTCTATGTACTGACCCTGGAATCCAATGTCCCCTCCCGCGGGTGCCCTTCAAGAGGCCAGGAGGCTCTGGGGTAGAGAAGAGCGCTCAGGAGGGTAATTTGGCTGGCTGTTTACAGAGGGGCTGCCCAAGATGCCCACACCAGCAGGAAAATAGCACCAAGAGTTCTGCAGAAGACCGATCTGCTGTAGGGAGCAGTAAAAATCCTGTTCCCCATGCAAAGCCCCCTATAGAGGCCAGAATGCCTTTGAAAAATGCTCCTAGTGGCTAGGGCTGGCCACCAGGACCGAAATAAGCTAATGATGAAGAAAATCGGCCCTACGAGGACACAGATATGCCGTTTTAACCAAGCAACAAAGCAAAGAGGATGCACAGCGGTTCACCATTTTCTTCTATAATTCCCCTGGGAGTCTATGCAAACACCTTTGTATCAATTACACGGGGAGGGAGTTTGCATCTGGCCCCCAGCCCAGAGGCTCTTTTGGCCATAGGGACCCCAGCTCCTGGAGCCCAGGCAAGTGCAGTGTCCAGGGGACGCCATCACCGGGACACGCAAGGGAGAATATCGAAGGCCGAGCATGATGCCCACCCCCTCCCCCAAGCCCGTTCGTGGGAGGGAGGGTGCTGGCTCCGTATACCTCTGTGCCCGCACTCCTCGCAGGCAGGGGATGGTGTAGTGCTCCTGCTGCGGGAAGGAGCAGAGAAGAGGACGCTCCCACCAAGTGAGTGCAGAAATATGTGTTGTTGGCTCCCGGGCAGCATCAGGAGCAAGGTGCGGGGAGCCAGCAGTGTCCCAGGGACTGCCACACAGCACAACATACCCTGTTACACATGGGTGTTCTGGGTGAGCCTGGGACACCCAAAACTAAAATAAAGATCACGGTGCGAAGCAGCATCAACAAGTGGAAGAAGCAGGAGAACCCACTCAATTATTCTAGCTCCCGGCCTAGGAGACAATGCCCTGCATAGGCTAATCAGAATTTTCTTTTTCTTGTGGTGGCTCCACGATGGCACTACCAACTAAGGTGAAAGAGTGTTTGGAGAGGGAGGGCTGCATAAGTGTAACAGTCCCATCCCCTCCCCCAAATAATGTATTAAAAAAAATTAACCCCAAGTCTTCTGGGACTTTATCATGATGACCCCGGGAGAGGTTTTACCATGGTTTCAAGCACTACCAATCAATCAATCAATCAATCAGGGAATTGTAAGCGCGCTACTCACCCGTGAGGGTCTCAAGGCGCTGAGAGGGGGGAGGGGGGATCCGCAGATCTGTTTAGCCGAAGAGCCAGGTGTTGAGGGTCTTCCTGAAGGTGTTCAGGGAGGGGGCGCGTCTGATGTCTGCCGGTAGCTCATTCCAGGTCTTGGCTGCAATGTGAGAGAAGGATCTTCCGCCTGCTCTGGCTCTGTGGATGCGCGGGGTTTCGGCCAGTGCGAGGTTGGAAGATCGGAGGTTTCTTTTGGGTACGTGGAAGTTGATTCTGTCGTTGAGGTATTTGGGTCCGTTGTTGTGTAGGCATTTGTGGGCGTGAGTGAGGATTTTGAAAGTGACTCTTTTCTCCACGGGGGGCCAGTGGAGACTTCGTAGGTGTTGGCTGATGTGTTCGTAGTCGGGGGATGCCGAGGACGAGTCTGGCGGCGGTGTTCGTATTGTTTGGAGTTTGCGGAGTAGGGACTTGTTGATGCCGGCGTAGAGTGCGTTTCCATAGTCCAGTCTGCTGGGGATGAGTGCGTGGGTGACTGTCTTCCTTGACTCAGGGGGGATCCACTTGAAGGTCTTGCGGAGGATGCGGAGGGTGTTGAAGCAGCTGGATGTGACGGCGTTGACCTGTCGGTTCATGGTGAGTGATGAGTCGAGTACGATGCAGAGGTTCTTGGCGTGGTCTGAGGGAGTAGGTGGGCTTCCAAGGGCGGTCGGCCACCAGGTGCTGTCCCATGCAGAAGGGGTGGTACCGAGGACGAGGACTTCTGTCTTCTCGGCGTTGAGCTTCAGGCAGCTGTTGGTCATCCAGACTGCGACGTCTTGCATTCCTTTCTGGAAGTTGAGTTTGGCAGTGGTGGGGTCTTTGGTGAGGGAGAGGATGAGCTGGGTGTCGTCGGCGTAGGATACGATGTTGAGCCCGTGTTGTCGGACGATGGCTGCGAGGGGGGCCATGTAGATGTTGAAGAGGGTGGGGCTCAGTGATGAACCCTGTGGGACTCCGCAGGTGATTTTCGTGGGGTCGGAAAGGAAGGGTGGGAGTCTGATCCTTTGGCTTCTTCCGGTGAGGAATGATCGGATCCAGTCCAGGGCTGTTCCTTGCATGCCTGCGTCGTGTAGTCTGGCGACTAGTGTGCGGTGGGAGACGGTGTCGAAGGCCGCTGATAGGTCGAGTAGGATGAGGGCTGCGGAGTGGCCTTGGTCCAGGAGGGTGCGGATGTCGTCTGTGGCGGCGAGTAGGGCGGTCTCTGTGCTGTGGTTGCTTCGGAATCCGGATTGGGACGGGTCGAGGATGGCGTTCTCTTCACCAGAGCTGGAACTGTTGCTCTTGTCCTCTGGAGAGTGGGAACCCCTAGTGGCTGGTATGGTGATTTCCCTCTGTGGCCTGTAGGTTATAAAGAAACACTCTAATTCAAATCAGCATGCATCAAAGTGCTTTATTGACAACATTGATATTGCGCAAGTAACGTTAATCAATATAAAGAATCCCATTGATTATTAATACTGTGCTTACTGATTTCAATGACTTATAAAACTGAAATAGGATATGTGGCGGATTGTATTAATGTGGCGACACCCTGACAAAGCCAGTAGGACTGCCTTATTTAAAATAACCTCCCCTTATATTACAATGTTTTTTTTTTTGATAATCAACTTTATTGATTTTGGAGAAACAAAAGAAAAATTGATACATACAGCACAGTATGCAAGTTTGCATGCATGACAATATAAAGCATCAATGGTGAATTAATCCAGTGAGCACAGTGATTAAGCATTTTACATGGCAAACAGGGGGGGTATTGTGATTAAAACAAGGGTCCCTCCTCTCGACCCCTCAACCCATTTGGTCTGTTCACTTACCCCACACCCTTTGGTACTTGGTCGGGCAGCCCCTGGCCTCAAATAAGGGTTTCTCCTGGGCAGCGCACCAGTCCACCCCTCGGCGCCACCTAGCAATCGTGGGGGGGCCAGGCTGCGTCCAGGCCATGGCAATATCCCGTTTAGCCACCATGATGGCCGTCTCCAAAAATAGTTTGTCCACGCGGGACCCATCCAGACCATCCATAACGCCCAGGAGAAGGCGCATAGGATCGTGAGGTACATGCCAGCCCAAGATGTGTGTGAGTTCGGATTCTATTTTGTCCCAATAGTTTGCGAGGCGGGGGCAAGACCAGACCATATGGTAGAAGTCTGCTGGGTGGTGTCTGCATCGTGTGCAATCAGGCGAGGCACGCAGCCCTGCTCTATGCAGTCGCTCTGGGGTAAGATATGCAGTATGGAGGTAATCGATCTGGACGAGACGGAGTCTGGCTGAGGCAGTGATCGTCTTGGGGGTCATAAGGGCATCCCGCCAGTATTCGTCCTCAAGGGGACCCAACCAACCCTCCCAACGAACCCTAAGTGGGTCCAGAGATGTGGGGCTGTTGTTCGTGAGAGTGCGATATATGCGTGATATGCCTCCCTTCCCGAGATGTCCCATCAGGACTTGTGCTTCTGGTGGGCTGAATTCAGAGAGTGTGGTGCAGTCGAGATATGCGTACTTAGGGCGTGCCGAATATGTAAGTATCTGTAGAATTGTGAGGCGTGCAGGGAGAAGCGACTCTGCAGGTCCTGAAAAGTCCGTATATGGTCTCCTGTCCATATGTCGCCCAGTTGGGAGATTCCAATGTGGTCCCAATGTGTGAACCCTCGCAGCACCGCCACTTCGCCGAGCCACATGCCCTGCCAGAGCGATGTTTGTTGGGTCAGCTTGGCTTCCCATTGTGTATGACGCAAGGCCGAGCACCAGGCCAGGAAAACCGTGCGAGTCACCAGTGGGAGCATCTTGGGGATGGGGGAACCGTACAAGAGGGCTTGGATGCGAGGGAAGTCCATGTTTCGGAGTTCAGTTTGGTAGGCTGGGTCGGACCATCCCCCCGGGAACCAATCATGGAGGAAAAGGAACCTTGTGGCAAGGTAGTATAGGTACAGGTCCGTCATGCCCATACCTCCATCGAAGGAAGGGATGCGGCAGCGGTCAAGAGACATCCGTGGTCTTCCCGTTCCCCACAAGAATCGCATGATCATTGTGTCGATCTCTCGGAACCAGTTCCGGGGATAGTGAAAGGGAGTATTTTGAATAATATAGAAGAAGCGAGGGAGGACCATCATTTTAAATAGTGCCACCCTGACGAGCGGGTTGAGTGGTAACGCTTGCCAGCGAGTGAGATCCTTCCTGGTCCTTTTGATAAGTGGGGTGACATTCAGTACCCATTCTAATTCAGGGAGTAGAGCAACCCATATGCCCAGATATTTAAACGACTGCCTCCTGATAGGTATCTTAGTTTGCCAGTCGAAACACTCCCTAGAGGGATGGAGAGGCACGAGGGTCGACTTGGCCGCGTTCAGCCGAAGGCCAGAGACCTTTTCAAAGCCTTGAAGGGATCGAAGACATCTGGGGCCAGAGCGGGCTGGATCGGCGAGGAAAAGCAAGACGTCGTCCGCATACAGTGCGATTTTATCCATGTGGTGGCTTCCCCATGCCCAGCCCTGAATCAAGTCATCTGCGCGGATAAGGCACGCCAGGGGCTCCATCGCCAGGGCAAAGAAGAGCGGGGAGAGGGGGCAGCCCTGCCTCGTGCCCCTCCGGATTGGGAATATCTCGGAGAGGGTTCCGTTAATCAACACTCTGGCTCGAGGGTTAGAGTAGAGGACCCGGACGAAGCGTCGAAACTGTTGACCCATGCCCATCATTATAAGTAAGTCGTCGAGGTAATGCCAGTCCACCGTATCAAAGGTCTTCTCGAAATCCACGAGGAGAAGCGCTAGATAGGGGGTGAGTGCCTGGCGATTAGCGAGTGCCAAGTGGAGGCGTCGAAGGAAATGTCTGGTGGCTCGAGCTGGCATGAAGCCACACTGATCCGGGTGGATCAGCTTGGTAAGGAGCGGGCGCAGGCGTTGAGCCAAAACCGTGGCATAGACTTTGATTTTGGTGTTGATCAGGGAGATCGGTTGATAATCCGCACAAGATGACGAAGGTGGCTGGGTTTTAGGGATGACCACAATGGTGGCCGTATCTGTCTCTGGGGGAAAAGCCCCGACTTCCGCCACATGGTGGAATAAAGCCAGGAGATGGGGGACCAACTGCTCACAATAGGAGGCATAGTATTCTTAGGGGAATCCATCAGGACCTGGAGTCTTCCGAGACGCCAGCTGGGAGATTGCCGCACCGATCTCCTCTAGGGAGAAGGGACGGTCCAGACTAGCGGCTTCTGACTGTGATAAGCAGGGGGTGTGGATTTGCAGAGGGCTAAGGAAGTCTGTGAGAGTACCTTCCAGCTTGCGTGTCGTGTATAGGTCAGAGTAATATCTTGCAAAAGTCTGCGCAATCTCAGGTGAGGTGCGACAGATGGTTCCTGAGAAGTCTCGGATCTCGGGTATTATCCGAGTTGCCAAGGGATATGAGGCCAGTCTGTGGAGGAGTCTCCAGTTTTTGTCCCCCCAGCCGTATACTCGGGCGACAGAACGCCACAACAGTTTAGCTGATTCCAGTGAAGTTTGTTTGATCTCTTCACGCACGGCCGCTAGTTGCCTTTCATTGGCCCCATTCGGGGATCTGGCCAGGTCAGATTCCAGCCGGAGCGCCTGCGCTTCAAGGAGGGCGAGGCGACCGTCCTGGGCCTGCTGCTGCGTTCGAAGGTGGCTCTTGGCCACTCCCCGGATGGTAGCTTTACCAGCCTCCCAGAGGATGCCTGGCGAGGCCACTGAACCCAGATTTGCGAGGAAGCATTGTCGAAGTTCCTCCCCTACGGCCTTGCGGAACTCTTTGTTCTGGAGGAACCAGGCGTTCAAACGCCACATAGGGCGCAGTCCACCAGGGGCGCAGCCTAGGTGCAGGAGCATTGCTGAATGGTCCGAGATTCCCCGAGGGAGGATAGAGATGGTGGTCACACGTCGACAGTCCGGGGCTGGCATAAAAATCATGTCAATACGTGCATGGTAATGGAGCCCCGCCGAAGTGTGTATATTGGGGGGTTCGAGGGTTCCAGACCCTCCAAATGTCACAGAGGCCCAAGGCGGCCGCCCAGTCAGACAATTTCTTGGCATGGATCAACCTGGTAGGGGAGGGAGTACCTGTAGTGTCAAGGGTGGGTTGCATAACCGCGTTAAAGTCTCCCCCAGGATCATCTGGCCTTCGGGCAAAGTGGAAATAGTGTCTGTGAGATGATGCAGTGTTGAGGCAAGTGTCGCGGGGGATATATATAGATAAGAGATTAAGAACATTCCCACCCAGCGTCCCTGAGAGAGTCACAAATCGCCCCTGCGGATCTTCGGTAACGTGAGAGAGGACAAATGGGAAGGTCTTTCTAAGTAGAATGGCTACACCTCAGGAGCCCCTGCTGAAGCCCGAGTGCCATACTCTATCGAAACCGTAGGGTGCCAGAAAGGCACACTGGGATCCCATGAGATGGGTTTCCTGGAGCAGGAGGACATCAGGGGAGTGTCGTTGGGCGTACCTCAGGACTGCCGTATGCTTTATGCGGTCAAGCAGGCCGTTTACATTCCAGGACATGACCGGGAGAGAGTTATACCCTTGGGTTGTGTGAGTCATGTGGGAAGGAGTGGTGGTGGGGATACGCCAGGTCGGGCTCTATGATTACCTCGGGTTGGGAGATGAGTGCAACGCTTCAAAGCTGTGTCCACTGTGCGAAGTTGCCATGCGCGTGTGGCGTAGCCACATGAAAGTGCAATATGCTGTCTGAGATGGAAAGTGTAGTGTAAAACGAAACATCGGACAACGGTCCTGAACCCTCCCCCTCCCTCCCCCCGCCCTATACTTCCGGAACTGAAGCATCTGTCGCCCTACAACTTAATGGAAACAAGCTAAACAATAGTGATTAGTGCAGGAGATGCGTGGTGGACCCCTCCGCTCGTGTTGGATGTAAATGCAGCAATGGCAGCGTCAAGTTCTACAATACGACATTGCAGGGTAAGCAGCCCTAAGTCATCAGATAACGATGATTCTCTGTGTCTTCCTTGTTTGTCCTCGGAGGAACTTTCAGATCACTGGACTGCGGGAAAGGTCTGAGTCCGCGGCCACCCGGTATAGGATACTCAGGGGAGTCCGCTCTCTGGAGGAGTCATCTGCTGATCTGTTCCTTTGACTGGGTTGGGAGCCAGAGGGGTAGGCCCCGGCCTCGGGCCCACGGGTGGTCGGGCTCAACAATCTGGGGGCACCTGCGCGACCCTCACGTCTTCTGCGGGATTGTGTGCGTCTCCTGCGTTGTTTAGGAGACAAGGGTCGTGAGGCTTGCGGACCAGAATGGGTAGGTGAGGAGGTTTGTCGAATCCCTAGGGGGCGCTCCTCGGTCAGCCAAGTCCAGGCGGCTTGAGGGGAGTCAAAGAATTGCGTCTTGCCCTTGAATATAACACGGAGGCGAGCAGGGAAGAGGAGTCTGTATTGGAGCCCAAGATTCCGCATTTTCTGCTTGACTTCTGTATAGGAGCGCCGCTGGGTCTGGACTTCCCTGGTATAGTCCGGGAACACCATGATGGTGTGGTTTTGGAACTTCAGTGAGCCCAGGGTCCGCGCCTCGCGCAGGATTGCATTGCGGTCTTTGAAGTTGAGGATCCGGGCGATGTGGGGCCCCGGGTGTTGGTTTGGGCGCAAGAGAGCGGTGGGCTCGCTCAATCGCGAACCAGGGAGAAAGTGTGTCTTTAGGCATTCAGGATGATATCCAAGTTTCAATGAAGCTGGCCATCTGCCCCTGTTCGCTGCCTTCCGGAAAACCCACCAGGCGTAAGTTGTTCCGACGCGATCGGTTTTCAGCGTCTTCGGCTCTTTTGTGGAGCTCCTTAGTGTGGGATTGTAGGTGGGCCACTTGTTCTTGCAGTTTGTGGACAACGTCCTCCACCGTGGATAGGCGAGACTCGGCCTCCGAGATGCGGGCTGTGGCGTTGCGTAGGTATTGACGGATGAGGGACATATCGACTCGAACTTCTCCGATCTTCTCTTCCACCGACGTACGGGATGCATCAATGGCTTGCAGGATTGTGGTCAAGTCATTATTCGGAAGGGAGGGGCCACCCGTCGCCCCCTCCGGGGGGTCTTGTTCCACTGTAGTGAACTGGTCCATTTTTGTTTGTGTGTGGGTGGTGGAGGATTTAGGACTGTGGTCTCTCCCCATGGTTGGTGAAGGAAGGGCTTGTGAGGCAGGAGCCGACGCGCCTCCGAGTCATATTCCTGCAGTCGAGGGCCACCAGGGCGTCCGATCTCGTTGCTCTATGCCCGGACAGGGGCGTTCCACAACTCGGGTATAAAAATGCACCAGCAGTGGGGCTCCGAGGTTTGGAGTAGGCCGCTACCACTGAGGGTTGGGTGAGTGGATCTCACTGCAGGGGCGACTCCCTCGAGGAAGGGCGTGTGTGTCTGAAGGTCCAAGGAGAGATGGGATACCACCGTCCCAAGGTCCTCCAGGTTGTGGGCCAGCGCCGGGCCTGGACGAAGCGCCGGTGCGAGAAAAGCAGGAGTCTTCGGGCTGGGCCTCCTCTGGCTGGGAGGTGGTACAGTCAAGAAGCCTTGATGATGGACCCAGGGCCCAGCGGTCTCTTCCGAGCAGAACGTTGACCCAGGGGGGTCCTCCGGAGGGGAAAAGCGTACCCTGGAGCAGTGGTGGCTGGTGACATTTGAAAGTGGTGGGGCGTAAACTTTGTGTCGGAGTGGAGTGCAGCGCGGCGAGCGCAGCGAGCGAGCCCGAACATCTTAAGAGGGGTTCGGGGGGTTCTCCCCCCGCGAAAATTTTGAAAAAAGAGTGGGTAAATGGTGCATTTTCAAGCAAATTTGAGAAGTAAGAAGGTTAATAAAGCAATTGTGAAAGTGCAGTTATTACATTAATAAAGGGATGTCATATAACAACATGTAGATAGAAATGTTTCTGAAGCTAGGCCCTGCCAGTGCCACGCACCTCTGAGCAATATACACGCTGTAGTGCCAGCAGGGCCTAGCGTCAGAAACATTTCTATCGTTATGTTTTTGAAGCTAGGCCCAGTGCTGGCACTCAGGAGGAGGAGCTTTAAGCCCATGTAGGTCATGGACATAGAGGTAGGACTTGTTCTTAACGCCTGGTAAAAGACCTGTGGTGGATGGGACCGCCTCACGTTGGGATGACTGGGACAAGGGGACCAATGAGGGGGTAAGGACTATTTGGTGGCCATTTGACCTGCCAGTAGTCTCTGCTTTGGGCCTACCCGTCTCTATGGTCCTGAATGTAATGCAAGCAATAAATTTGCTCACCGGTCTTTTTGCAGGCCCTTTGAGAGGGGCTTGTTGGGCATTGCAGCGCTAGCCCGACAAGGAGCCCAGCCCGATGACGAAGCTTGCCACCTTTTGGTGGGTGAGAACTTGTGCTGCCTAAAGAGGACACCTCTGATGACTTCAGTTGCTCCTATTGCAGAATAAGGTGATAAGGATCATTACTACGGAACTGCATACTCAATTTATGACATATACTTTGAGGGAGGATGTGTGCTGGACCGGAATTCCTCTCATCCCTCCCCTTTCTTAATGTATGAAGGGAGATATAGACATGACTATAAACCTGCAGATGAGACATGAAAAGAGACATAGACACGCCTGCGCGCGCGCACACGCGTAAGCCTAAAAGCACAGCCCAATATACACACATTCGAGGTTACACACACACACACACACACACACACACTTGAGGTTTCTCTCACACATACACACACATTCGATGTTTCTCTCACACACACACACACCTGCAGACACACACACAATGTATCTTTGTTTGGCATCCTTGTCTGAACACCTTCCCTCTGAATGTCTTCTAGTCATGCTGGTGCCCCAGGATATGTAGTTACCTCAGCAAAAAATACAGTAACCGATACCAACTGGTCACAAGATACAGAACCCTGAATTTTGGGATAAACTTGGATGCTAGCCACAAGTTCCCAGTGACCTCATTTCCAAACATGAATTTGTATGTGACACCAGTTGGGAGCGTCTGAACTATGTCCGACACAAACAACAGACAGCTGAAAGCCTGTGTGCTGGTTTATCTGTAGAAAAATTTAACTATATCCAGGAAGCTCTGTTAGAATACTGGAGAAAGACGGAGATATGAAATTACACTAACAATGAGAATTTATAAAGCACAGATTACAAACAGTATTACATTTTGGCACTAACTCATGTGTTAATGGTTTCCCAGCTCAAACTGACCATGTTATCAAGCTGCATTAATGAAAAAAATTAAACCTTCTAAGGATTCAAATTTAGGCACATGACCCACTGAATTATTTTACCAGGATTGGAATTTGTGACCTGCGGCTTAAGCAATAACTTCTGCAATGGATTAACTCGCTGAGCTATATTATTAGCATACAACTCAGTGACACACCGCTTACATCTGACTCCCTACAGCATGCACATTAACCCTATAAGCTTCTGTATGCCAATTCACACAAACATCTCAGGGGAGGATTCTGCATAACCCTCCACTATCATAAAACAAGATCTGTTTGGTACGTCAATAAGTAAACCGGAAGAGTTCTGCTATGACGTTTCTCCTATATTTGTTAATTTCTCTGGTAGCAAAATGTGTACATATTACGCATATGTACTGACAGCTTAAAAACTGTCACTGGCTCCATCCTACATTCAGGGACAGCTTTAGCATCAGAGGCGCCTGGTGCGACAATTTTTTGGGGCGTCCCCCACCCCCATGACCTCCTTCTCCACAGATTCCCGCACTACCACCTTCCAACAGTGCCACTCATTTCGCAACAACCCCTCTCCCACAAGTATTTCATTTTTTTTTATAGCGCTACTCATAACAAGCCTACGGTGTCAGAGCACTTTACATCACGCAACACGTTATACAGAGGCAATAAACCGTACGTGTGGAAATCATTCTAAATGAGATGTAACACAAAACAACGAGGATTAATTACCGTTCTGTGATCCGCCTGTACACCTTCTTTGCAGCAGGTATATTAACCCTCTGTAATACTCTATGATGAGTCAAAGCTGCTGATGAGACAAAAAGCCCATCTTTCTCTAGCCGAAACATTAACCACCTAGTTATCTTGACATTTTTATTGCTGCCTGAAAAATGCTAGGCACGCAAGGAAACAGCAGGTGCTTTTAAAACCGAAAGTTATTTCTGAACATGAACACAGCGCCTCTCCCGAGGCCAACGCCAGGTGCGTCCTCCTAAAGCCGGCCCTCCCTACATTAGCCCTATCCTCCCACCCAAATTTCTAACGCTGCTCTCCAGATTTATCAGGCAGTGCTGCGCTGGCATTAATACCTGGGGACATCATAGTGGTCGTTATGACTAGGCATGGATTAGTTGAGAATCACTCCAATTTAGAGGCTCCCTGGTCGCCGATCTAATGGCACTCAATACTTCTCCCACAACGATCAATGCTTAACTTTATGCGCCCAACGATCCCTTTACTGAAGAGACAGGGGACTTCAGAAATATCAGCACACTCGCCACCACAATGATGTACAACTAAGTCAGCAACCTTCGTATCATCGTAGTACAGGGAGCGTGTCTGCTGACAATCCGACAGCCATCCCATCGCACGATGGTGTCTTCTGGGAAATCTTGACTCCCACATACTAGGACAAACACAGCGGTGCCAGCCGGCCCCCTCGCTTCCTGGACGGGGAAGTAGAGAAGTGGTTTTTCACGTCCATTCCAACTATCATATCGTACCTTTGCATACTAAAAGGTGGATTATACCATAAATGCTAATCCATTAGTCACTTTTTCACACGCTGCTGGCTCCAGCTGCCTCCTCCATTTTCCTGCATGACAAGCTATTTGAATATCAATGCGCTTTTATGTTAAACTATTTTTCACGGCTAGGTGTTGTTTTTCTTCCTCCCGGAATTACTTTAAAATAGGAACAGCAAGGTCCATTATGTGGGGAAATGTACACACTGTTGTTTAAATACCGTAATTGATGTAAATCAATATTTTCACCCAAAGGCCAACTCCATTTTCTACAAAACCTACCTAAACGTACAAAGGCAGCTTTTACATAATAAAACAATTATAAGGCATGCAGTTTGTCAGTTTTCTTTCCCTTTTCATTCAAATTCAGTGCTCTGTGTATGGTGTACTTTAGTTGAGTCGTGATGTGGGAAAGTGAAACACGAGGAGGCCAGGAGGCCTATTCACACAGACATTTGGAGTACATAGCGTGGTACTCTGGGGGTACTCTTTTACAAACTCTTATATGTCATCGTGAATTTGACCCAAAACAACGTAAATGGGAATATTCTTATACAGTTCAGTCGCGGCCGGCATTACGGGCGGGTGGGGGGGGGTGGAAATGGGGTTGTCGCGGGGGTGATGGGGGGGGGAGGCGGGAGGGGTTTAATTAAATAAAAATATAAAATAAAACTTACTCAGCTTCTGGATGGGTCCGACTCCCGCCGTCCTGCACCAATTCCTGCAGCTCTCCTCGTCATCAGGAAAGGCAGCCTCCCTCCCTCCCCTCTGCCAATCAAAACGCTGCAATGGCAGCGTTGTGATTGGTGAGGTGCAGGGGAGAGCGCCCCAGCCGCGCCATTTTCTCCTACATAGAGAAAAAGGGAGAGTGGGCGGTCGTGCTCGAGGGCAGGGGGGGAGTGGCTTACCCACTGTTGTGGGTACTGACTGTTTGGTCGGCTGGGGCGAGCGCCTGTATCACCCTATGAGCGGTGGGCGTGCAGATCGCAGCAGGTAGGGCCGGGTCCCTTCCAGGAGTCCACTGCAGCGCGATGCCCCAGCCAAGTTCACATGTGCCAAGTGTCGGGCATCACGCCTCCGGGGGTCTCAGTGGCAGCAGGGCAGGCCTCACCTCTATCCAGAAGGCCCCTCAATCACTACAGCGCTCCCGACCAGCGGGACCCCGGGAGGCTCTACCTGGGGGATCTGCGTGAGTCCAGCGTGCCTTCAAGCGTCCAACTGTGGGCCTCCGCAAGAGTCCAAGGGCCCGACAGGGGCCACGGGAGGGTGCTGACGGGTCCAGGAGGGAGGATCCAGGGGTCAAGCCCAGTGTGGGATCGGTATCAGGCTTTATATGGGTGCCTCCTGGGTTCGTGCCAGGACTCCCCGGGGCCCGGTTGCCAGGACACTCTGGAATGCAGGTTTAGGCCACAGGTGCCGCCAAGCCACGGCGGACGGCGTGGATACAACAAAGCTGGGCCCGGTCGAGCTTCAATGCCGCCAAAGTCTAGATGCGCCAATGCGAGGGCAAAGGAGGGGGAATGGTGGGGGGGGGCCCTCCCGGAGTCCCCGCTGCTCGATCAGTTCAGCCAGACCCACTACCACGGTCTCGCTGCGATGCGGCCCTGGGACTACAGCATGCCGGGGAAATCACGCAGGACAGGGCCCCACACCTTCGCGCCGCCGCCTCCAACACTCACCGGGGTCCCAGGGAAGATCCGCGCAGCCACCGTCTGGACTGCTGAAGTCGCGCCCGCCGAGCTGAGGGGCACTGCAGGCAGGCACCACTGCACCAGGGCCTGACAGACCCGGCCAAGGCCCGGGCCGTCTCCCGCTCGCGGGAGGACTGCACTCAGAGAGAGGGGGGCCTCGCACCCGATGAGTCCACCCCGAGGCCCAAAGCGGCAGCAGAATCCTCAGCTCTGCCTCGGCGCAGCCGCCGGCCGCAGCCTCCACAGCACCAGCCCCCACCGCAACTTCGGGAACCTGGCTGAAGGAAGGAGACCCCCACTCCGGGCCGCGCGGTCGGACATCCCACTCCCGATCCCCAGGGAGTAGGAGCGATCCTGGGCTTCACAGCTCCCCTCTCCCCGTCGTCAGGTGAGCCGCCGGGTCCGCTGGTCACCACGCCGGGCCCCCCCCAGTGCGTAGGCGGGCTGGGTCCGCCGCCGGTCCCACAATATAAGCTCGGATTAGGGCTCCAGGCCCAGGGAGCAGGTGCCGCCATTTTGAGGTTTGGCGATGCCGGGAATTAGGTGGCGACTGGACACGATTTGCGGTGGTCCTCGTCACGGATGGATGGCACAAGTTATGGCGAGGTGCTGGCTGCAGAGTGGAGGGATGGATGGCTGCCGATGCTGGTGGATCTTGGTGCGGATGACGGAGGGGTCCGGAGCACTCAGAGTGCGACCGCCATCTTGACGTGCCAAGCCACCTATATTACAATGTTACATCTAGTATAGGTGGGGGGTATTTAGACTACGAGGTTCAGGACCCATAGGTGGTGTAATCTGATATGAGAGTTTCACCAAAAGTATTTCCATCTGCCTGATGTATATATTTGTAAATTATTGCATGGTGTTTAGTATTGTGTGTGTAATAAAAGTACTTTTCCCATTTAAAACAAAAAGCTCTGTCTAGACTGCATTTTATCAAGTGCTATTTTGCGACAGATAATTGGGATTGCTAGCCGACACCACCTCCCCTCAGAAGTCCTTGATGGTGTACATGGTTTCTAGTAATAAGGCAACCGTTAACATATTACTTGTAAATGGCTCACATAATTCACAACTAATAACCCAATTTCTTACAAATCATAAATATTTTTTGTGAATAAATAAGGCTTGCAAAACAGCTAAACCATTTACAAGGCCAGGCCTAAAAATGTAAACAATTATCGAGAGGTGGGGCATGGGCCCGGTGACCCTATTATGTTAGTCAAATTCTAAGTTTCTGTTCATGACTTAACGATGCAAACAATCTACCGGTAACACATCTAACACCATTTAAGAAAACATCATAAAGAAAATATTATGCAAACAAATGAAGTGTAAGAAGCCTTGCCACATAATGAGAATATTGGCTCTACTGTTCAAGCACAGTTTATCAACGGAGGAGTGTGAGACACCACAATTGCTAGGCCGATCTTACAACCTCTCTATATTATAAATACAACGAAGAGAGTATGATAGGCCAGGGATTCCTAATTAATTGTTCCTGCGCTGGTGAGGACATAACGCCTATTTAAACTTAGGAAAGGTTTCCTCTTTTATGGACGCTGGGCCCTACACTTAAGTAGGTGACATGCTTCTTCATTGGGTGTGCTCCTCACTCTGGATAAGTTATTCTACATCAGTAGTGGACTCTCGATTGGGAGTGCTTAGTGGGAGATTTAATCATCTACTGAAATGCCTAAAGAACAATGATATACCTTCAAATTAACCCCAAAAACATAATAAAGAAGTGCCCCTTGGACATTACACACAAGAGAGTTAAAACACTAGGAAATATTTCATGAGGAAAAGAAAATGGATCAGAGGTCACAATCAAAACAAACGGCTAAATATTCAAAAAGACAATTTTTATTTTATATACACAGAAGGTCTGATATGTATATGCCACATATAACCCTAATTGTGCCCCAAGAACAAAGTCACATTAACCCCATCAAACATCCCTTTAAAAAAAAAATGAAAAAAAATACAGTACATCCAAGACACTTTAAAAAGAAATCAAGATAAGTAAGCTTGACGGCATCCAGGTCCCAACAGGAGGGAAAACACCCTCCTTGTATTGAGATGTAATGAACTGCTTCGCTTTCAATAAATATGTAATGCCCTACAAAACGCTTCGGTCCCAATAATACGCTTTGGTCCCAATTATTTCACAGGACCGTTCTCAAGACTTGATGAGGGTTATATAGTAACTAGAGTACTGTAAGAAAGCACACAGTTACAAATTGTTCTCAGAACGCCGTCCAAACATTTTAACAGATATTAACATTTCCATTCTTAATTTAAAGTAACTACATCAACCCACCACAATTCCAATAACTGTTAGTACTTGTACATTCTCATTTCAGGATTAAGACCGTAAAAACCAAAGCAACTACCCCAAATCCTGTCACATGAACCCTTCATTAAACAGCACAATTTGGTTCTGGTGAACTCCTCTAGAAGCTGTACATGATGTCAAATAATATACTTCAAATTACCTAGAATATGAGTTATGTACACATTAGCGGCAGTATAACTAAGAAGGGATCTAGGGCCTATCATAAACTACTTGCTGTACAAGCAACAGAGAGCCCATACAACCTTCCACTTAATTTTAGAACTTTGTCACCCACAAAGGGGGCTATCTGCCTTGTGAATCCGTCGAGACTTCTAAGCCGATTCTAAGAAACCATTCTTTATCTTGCCTTTGCGTGTTTGGCAGAGTCTCAAACGTGCATAAAGCTAATTTCCTCCATTTTATCTAACAAAGATTGTGTACACTGATGTGACAGTCTTAAGTGAAACATAAGCAGCTTCGGATCAGAGACCTGGTCTTAATGCAGGACGATAGAGATGATTCTGTCTCATCCCCAGTGTTGATGTGGATATTTCAGAGCCCCCTCCTCCATCCCTTTTCAACAGAAACCTTGTATTTAACTTGCAGGAGAATGTTTTCATCTGCAGGGATTCTGTTGGCTATAAAAGATGACTACGTCGAAAGATAGGTGCAGCCAGGAGTATGTATTCGACTGAGGTAGTCTGTGTACAAATGCTATGGAATATACAAAGTAATGTACTGCTGGGGAAAGAACGCCGGTGCCTTCATCAAGCACTGGGACTTCCTTATATTGAATCGTTTTAAAAATATGGAATTAAATACAACTGCAAAATGTGCCCAGCATCTGGCCGAATATGCCCCACGCCCTCCGTTCTTCCTACGCCCATCGTGGTATGCGGGTGACTGGACTAAACCTCCCAGAGTGGTGTACTTGGCAAACCCAGCGAGTACACATCAGCTCCCTCCCTCTGGCCGGACATCGCTGCACACTTCCAAGCACCGCCTGTCCGTGCCTGTGCTCTTGTGCAGGGAGAGCAGCTGGTGTGAACACCGAGCGCACCAGGCAGGGTTAACATCCGCATTCTCTCCTTCAGGATGGCTTGGTATCCGACATCCTGTTCGAGAAGGCGTCTAGGGAGAGCCGTCGTGTTACTGCTTACGTTGCACTGCAGTAATGAAGGGCCGGCGTCTGTTAGTTTGTACTTCACGGACTACAGATCCAGGGCTGACATAGCAGAACAGCCTCCGAGCGTCACAGTGTCCAATCGGAGTTAGGCAGTATCCTGCAGGGAGTCGAGGAGTTCTGAGGAGGGGTTCTACTCCCGCTTCAAACCGTCTACAAAAGACCTAACTAACTTCTGAGCAAAGGACGTTAAGTTTTGAAATATTGTGCAGTTACAACAGACCACGTCACGAAGCACGATGACTGCTGAGAAAGCTATCCTGTTTATGCCACACAAGCGGGCCTGCTTTGGTGGTCACTCAGGAATGGAGTCACTCGTTCCATGCCTAATTCTAGGCTGTTCCCCACCATTACATGATGTTGTTTGTGAATCTCCCAGTGGCGTCAACAACCCCCCTCCCCCTCTCTCCCCCCCTCCAACAACACATGACCTTGTTTGTAATCTGGAGCCTGCTAAAGGTCTAAGGTGTCTCTCCACTCTGTCAGCACTCTGCAAAGAACGGCTGCTAAGTAAGCCAAGTTCAATGAAGGAGGCAGAAATGAGGAAAACATGCAAAAAGGGCAGACAACAGCAAATAGTGCTATGGGGAAGAGAAAGGTAAGAAAGAAAACAATGTGGGGAAAGAAAATGGAAAAGAGGGGCAACGGAAGAAAGGGCCAAAGGTGAAAGGTGGAAAATATGGAAAAAGAAACGTAAAAGGAAAAGTGGAAGGATGTAGGGTGAAAAGAACAAAGGAAGGAAGGGTGCAAGGCTGGATGGTAGGAAGGATGAAATAATGGATAGATTGTAGTGTGAAAGGATCAGTTGAAAGGGTGGAAGAAAGGGTTATTGATAGATTAAGGATTAACAGAAAGGTGAAAGGATGAATGCATAGAACAGTGAAAGGATGATTTATCACCGTGTAAATGAAATTATCAATGGATGTATGATTGCATGGATGGATGGAAAGGTGAAAGGATCGAAAGGTGAAAGGATCGAAAGGTGAAAGGATGAATGGATGGAACAGTGAAAGGATGGATGATCGACTTGTGAACTAAATGATAACTGGATGGATAGAAAGGAGGATGGGTGAAAGTTTGAATGGAAAGGTGAAAGAATAGATGGAACGGTGAAGGAATGGAAGAAAGGAAGGAAGGATGAAAGGGTGAAGGGAACCCGTCTAGGAATTCTGGCCTTACTAGTGTTGCTGATTCGGTGTCATCAGAAGTTTAATTCAAAGTAGGGGGCATTTTAATTTTCTGGCTACTCCCTTGCCATCTCCTCTTATGTGTGAGTCACAGACTGACACCTGCAATTTCCACCAGGATCCGTCTTTTGTTCTTACAGACCCATCTCAGGCACCCACTGTTATTACAGGCCGCTCTAGGTGTCAGACCTGCCAACCAACCTGGAAAGAAAATTCGCTGGGTGAGAAGGGGGTGTGGCTTGGAGGGGCGGGGCTTTGTGCCGAGAACTACCAGAAAGGCTCATCTGTCTCTGTCCTTGCCCCAAATCGACCTCCTACCCCTCCCAAAACAGCCAAAGGCTGCTGAGGATACTGTCGATGTTCTGAGGTGTTTTCCCACCTTAATGGACATCGGCTGCTTACAGCTTCAAAAGATGAGCTGGAAATCCACACTTTTCAGTGGTTTCCAGCTAGCTTAGCCTGCCACCGTGTGATATCAGCTCCTCACTGGGTGACCATGTGAGGAAGCCGATATTGTGTGACACACGGTGGCACCATGTGAGGTGGTAGGTCTGTGTGCAGGAATGCAGGGTTGAAGCCTACCTCTCTGCACCCACTACTGTACATATGTCTGTGTATGTGAGCAAGTGTGGGGAGGGGTGAATCTTGCACTGCTCCTGCCTTTGTTATGCCTGTTATGCATGAATGAACAAGTTACTTACCTTCGGTAACGCCTTATCTGGTATAGACTCTAGCCGCAGATTCCTTACCTTAGAATTATCCCCAGGCATCAGACTGGATCCGGAAATTCTTGAGCAGTAGCCCTGCGCGCCGGTAGGTGGCAATGTTCGGCTCCGCATCATTGGCGCCGGATGTGACACATGCTGTGCCTATAAAGGCGCAATCCTAGTGCGTTGACATCAGTTTCTTTCTTTTCCAACCTTCCCACACCAGAAGCGCGGAGCCACGAAGAATGCGGATGAACTGGTGTGCATCACTACAGCCCTCATAAAGGTGACCCTATGATGAAATCTGTTTGCAGAGCGGTAAGGTTGGAAGGGTTGGTAAGAAACCTGCGGCTAGCTAGAGTCTATACCAGATAAGGCCTTACCAAAGGTAAGTAATTTATTCATCAGGACTTCTAGCTGCAGATTACTTACCTTAGAATTGATACCAAAGAAATACCTTACTGAAGGTAGGACTGCAAACAAGGTAGACCACAAATTCCTGCAGGACCGAATGGGCAAAATGCCTGTCACAACGGACCTGACCGTCCAGAAATTAATCCTTGGTGAACGTGTGCAAGGACACCCATGTTGCTACCTGTCAGATGTACAGGTCAGGGACTCAGCGAGCTAACGCAGTGGTAGCAGCCTTGGCTGGGGTGGAATGAGCATGCAAATCCTGAGGTGGTTGCTTCTTGGCCAATGCGTAACAGATCTTTATGCAGAGCACTATTCATCGTGAGGTAGTTAGTTTCTGCACAGCCTTCCCTTTCTTAGGGCAGACATACCACACGAATAGTTGATCGTCCACCCGGAACTCTATTGTATGATCAATGCAGAATGACAATGCTCTTTTTGGGTCCAGATGGTGGAGTCTCGCTCCTTCTTTAGATCTACCTGGCAGGGTGTCACTACCTTCGGAAAGAAGGAAGCATAGGTTCGTAGAGCCAGTCTGTCCGGGTAGAATGTTGTGTAGGAAGTGTGGTTAGAAAGTGTTATGGCCACCAGAAAACACATTTTTATGGTCAGTACCCCGAGTGGCCAGTGGCTCAATGGCACGCACATGAAAAATGTTAAGACCAGATTGAGGTCCCATTGGGGCATAATGAATGGCCTTGGACGAAACAGGTGTTGTTGTCCCTTGAGGAAACGAGTCACAACAGGTGACTAGACTAAAGAAGGTTGGTCCGGCAACTGCAACAAAGCCGATATGACTGATGAGTAACATTTAACAGTGCCCAGAACAGATCCCTGCTGGGCCGGAGAAAGAACAAAACGTGGGATAAGGGTGCAGAAAGAGGATCAGTGTTCTTGGATGCATACCATCTCACAAACGTATCCCAACAGCAGGTGTATATCGTGTTGGTGGAGGGACGCCTGGCTGTCAGAACAATGTCACTGACTTTGGGGGTAGTGGGGGGTTGAAAGCCGTCAACTGTCACCGTTCAATCCCCACGCATGAAGTTGTAGGGTGCGCAGGTTTGGGTGCAAGATCTTGCCCTGTTGCTGCAAAAGAAGATCCTTCTGAAGGGGCAGCCTGATCAGAAGACCGATGGTGATGCTCAGGAGTTCAGGATACCAAACTCTCCATGCCAAATGCGGAGCCACAAGAATGACTTGTGATGGGCCATTCTTGATCTTGAGAATTAGGGCAGGAGTGGTATTGGGTAAAAGGTGTACAGGAGTCCTGCTCTCCACCAAGGTGCTCCCCAATCTCAAAAGAGACTTTGCACCACCTCCAGGAGACGCCATTTGAGATTCGCTAGGCATCGACAGCTGAGCTAGTCTGCTTTTGCGTTCAGAGAGCCTGGCAGATGTTGAACTACCAGGAAAATGCCCTGAAGTTCCAGCCATGTCCAGAGACGCAGGGCCTCTTGACACAGGTTCCCAGACTGCACCACGTCATGTTTGTTGCAGTACCACATGACGGTGGTGTTATCCGTGGACCCCTGAACTAGCCTTCCCTTGATTGAAGGAAGAAAGGCTTTTAATGCCAGTCAGATCGCCGCGACTCCAGAAGACTGATATGGAGCTGGGACTCCACCTTAGACCAGAGTCCTCTGATCTCCACCTCTCCCAGCTGGCCACCCCAGGCCATGAGTGACAGATCTGTCACCGCAGTCAGCTCTGGGTGAGGAAGGTAGAGCGGTCTGCCGCTGACCCAATCGCAGTTAGTCAGCCACCGCTGCAGGTCTTTTGCAGTTCTCTCCGAAATCTGGACCATGTCGGAGAGATTTCCCCCGATGCTGCGCCCACTGGGACTTCAGGTCCCACTGCAGAGGCCGCATACGCCAAAGGGCATATTTTACCAGCAGGATGCAGGAGACCATGAGGCCCAACAACCTCAGTCAGTCTAACCGAAATCCAAGATAGATTCTGCAATATCAGAATCACAGTTCTGAATAACCTGGACTCCTCGTTCGGGAGGATAGGCCCGAAACTGCACTGTTTCCAGAACAGCTCAGATGAAAGGGAGCACCTGAGAGGGAGTCAGTTGTGACTTCGGCACGTTGATAGTGAACCCCAGCGAGTGCAGGAAGCCTGCCACAGTCTGGAGGTTGGAGACTACTGCCTGAGGCAAGTCCACCTTCAACAGCCAATCGTCGAGATAGGGGAAGCTGAAAACCCTGACATCCGCAGATGTGCTGCAACCACCGCCACTACCTTGGTGAACACCCAAAAGGGCGTTGGTAAGGCTAATAAGGGACCACAGCAAAATAAAAGTGCTCGTAGCCCACTGTGAACCACAGGGAGTGCCTGTGGGCCGGCCGGATAGGGATGCGCAAATAGGTATCCTGCAAGTCCAGCGCTATCATCTAGTCTCCCGGGTTGAGTGAAGACAGGACCTGAGCATCTTGAACAACTTCTTCAGGAAGAAATTGAGAAGTCGCAGGTCTTGAATAGGACGGAGGCCTCAGTCCTTTTTGGGCACCAGAAAGTAGCAGGGATAGCAACCACGACCTACTTCTGATGCCAGCACCCTCTCAATGGCTCCTGATGGAGCAAGGAGAGATGGTCCTCCGCCAGTCAGTTGTGAGAAGGAGGCATGGTTAGGGGGGCTTCCAGAAAGCAAATGCAGTAGCCCTTCTGGACCATTTCAAGAACCCACTTGTCTGTGGTTATGGACTGCTAGTGGGGCAGGTTATAGTAAAACCCGCGTTGGTATGAGGGTAAACTAAAGAAGCTTGGGGGTGGTGGATGCCATGTGTGTGGGAATGGGCGGGAGGAAGAGGAAAAGATAAATAAATAAATTAATAAAACAATCGGTGGACTGGGCCGACCCCTGGCTGGTGGTCTCCACGTGGTCTGTGGGAGCCGCATCTCCGGCCATGAAAAGGCTGGGAAGCCTGTTTGATAGCCCCTACCGTAGCCATGGAAGGGAAGAAAGGCAGACTGGGGTTGGCAGGAAGCCATGGATAGGCCCCAAGAAATGGCCATAGCCCTGCTGTTTTAAAGCACTCTAGTATTGAGTCTGCCTTTTCGCCAAAGAGGCCAGAGCCATCAAAAGGAATACCCATGAGGGAAGCCTGAACACCCACCGAAAAGCCAGTGGTTCTCAACCAGGCATGGCGTCAGAGTGCCACTGACTACAAAATCGCTCTCCCTAGCAAGTGGATAGTGTCCACTTTACATCTGATGATGAACTTTGCTGCATCTCGCCTGTCAGCAATGGCCTGGGTGAGTATGGCTCGGGCCTCCTACAAGACCATGGGCAGCCACTGCGCAACTGAATCCTACACATTGTGGGTGTATCAGCTCAAAAGGCATGCGGTGTGCACTCAGCGCAGAGCTAGGCTGGTGGAAGAGAATATCCTCTTAATAAAGGTGACTAGCCTTTTGGACTCCCTATTCGGTGACATGGTAGGAAACGCGCCAGGGTTAACTCAGGAAGTGGAGGTTTGGACCACCAAGCTCTCTAAGGTGGGATGCTGGGTTAGGAAACTGGGGTCCTCAGAAGCAGGGTGATGGCTGTCGGCAATCATCCTGTGCACAGGAGCCCTGTGCAGGGCTTGGATCAGGCCCAAAGTAGGACATCTGTAAGAGCTTCATTGAATGGGAGTAGAGGTTCCATGGGGGCGACACCTGGGTGAAGCACCTCCATCAAAACGTTAGTCTTGTCTGCCACCGAGGGCAGCATAAGGTCTAGGACTTCAGCTGCCCTCCACACCACCACTGCAAATGAGGCTCCCTCCTCCATAGCCACGGTAAGAGGAGAGACCAAGCCAGTGTCCGGTGAGGTGCCTAACCCTCTGGCATCCGCCAGTTCCTCATACCAGTTGTCCTATGGTTCATCAAGAGGATGGTGAAATGCATAAGGGTCCTCAGACACCACGCAATCGTCCACTTCTCCAAGCCTATCAAAAGAACAAGACACTGGCTCCGATTCGGAATGCATGGTACTGGCAGGTGCCATAGTTGGCGTCATTGGCACCGATCTGGCTCTGCATTGGAGTTGGGGATGACGATGGAGTCGGCGGCACCTGCACCGGGAATGACACTGGAGTGGGCTCTGTGGAAGGACACGGTCTCGCGGGAGGACTCTCTCTAGGTCCAGCACCGCATCCATGGGGCCCGACTGTTGCAGAGGGTGGACCCACCGGCAGGAATCCAGTATTGGCCCCTCCCAAACACATGGGGACCGAAGGTGCTACAGAGGAGTCGGGCTGCCCAAATATGAGGTGCATGGCCTCATAACATTCCTTGAGGAGGGTGGCGGTCGCTCCGGGAAATTCTGGAAGGTGCAGAGCAGACCCAAGCTGGGGCTCCGCAGTGAAGCGATGTCTCGAGTGGTGACGTCATTCCGGGGCCATTCCTGGGCCTCATCCGATGACTTGAAATGGGTTGGTGCAGTCAAAGAACACTTCGACTTCTTGTGCTTGTGGCAGGGCCGGACTGGTGATACTGGGCACCAGGCGATCCCCCAGGAGGCTGAAGGGGTGGGGGCCGGTTTTGTCACAGGGGGGTTGGTTTGGTTAGTGGGGGCCAATTTGTCCTAGCAAAATCGGCCCCCAGTAACAAAATCAGAAGGCCACTGTTACAGTCTGTACCAAGCCCATGCTGCCACCATGCTCTTCTCCCTCCCCGGCGGCACCAGCACACTGAAGCAGTGCGCGCACGCTAGACAAGCGCTGAAGCCTGCACTGTTTTTTTTTCCTGTAAAACATTAACACCACTCCTTCTCACACAGGGCTGTCATTCAATCTAGTAGTGCGAAAGTGCTACAGATTGAACAACCCTGGTGGTGGCCTGCCCTGCCCCCATGCTCACTGTAACCTCCTTAAATTCCCTCCCTCCGTCCTCTCCTCACGTGCCATCATGTAGGCACGGCTGGCCTCTGCTCCTCGTGCTGCTTAAGGCTACTGGTCTATAAGAACCAAGCAAGAATTTTACTGCCTCCTACAACAACTGTTATGTGACCAGGCGTCTCGCATTTGAAGGCTGAAGCCGGGAGGACTGCCACATTGCCAGGGAATAAGGATGGGCCAGGGCAAAGCATAAGGTAAGAAGTAATATGCAAATGCCCCAGACCCGTCGTGGCGGAGATCAAAGAGCCCGGTGGCTGTGTGTAATAGCAGGGGTACACTGCACTGGGGGGGGGGGGTGGGGGAGACCAGCCCAGCTCCTGTAATTTTCCTGTAACATAGGTGTGAAAAGGGCACGGTGGGCTGCCCCAAGGACATGGCATCAGCCAGGAGAGCAGAGCGGTGCTGTATGAGGGCTTATAGTGTTGATCCTTCCTAAGCCTGGGGGTGGGTGACCAGAGTCTGTCTGTCCATCGTCCTCTGAAAGTTAATACAATTAAATATGTAATGAAAAATGTGTTGGAAAATGCACTGTTTTGGCCTTTCTTTCTCCAAAATTGTCTTGGGGGAAGAACCCCCCAACCCCTTTCCCCCTAGTAGTGGTGAGGCTCGCTCGCTATGCACTGTACAGGGCTGGTCTGACTTATACTTTGTGTTTTCTGATTCACTACTCTCATGTCTATTTTTGGTGTTCTCTGTAAGAATGTCTATGGGTATGTATGACTGGGTATCCTGGTGCTCTTTAAGGTCATCGTTTACGTTTTACTATGCTTTGAAAGTTAATGCAATGAAATACGTAAGTAACAATGTGTTGTAAAATGCACCGTTTTAGTTTTTCTTTCTCCAAAATCCTCCCGCCCCCCCCCCCCAGCCCACTTTGCAGTGGACAGGTTTGCTCGTTACGCACCGTACGGGGGCTGGGGTGACAAAATTTGCAAGGGCTGCTTTGGGTTCCTAGTTTGGCCCTAGCTTGAGGGACTTACCTGACAGCTTGGACTGGGACGACAACAGTCAGGAGCGGCTCCATGAGCGGTCCTGGGACCTTCCACATGACTGGGATTAAGAGCGTCATGGGGTCGTCCGACGTCGGCCAGCAGGGAGCTTCAGGGAATGTTCCCGCAGCACCTTTGTATTCATGGCGCGGCAGTCCATGAAGGCCTTGGAGTCATGGTCCGCTCCAAGTGCCACAAACAAACCAAGTGTGGGACTGTCACAGACATCTGCCTGTGACATGAGCCACAGGGTTTGAAACCTGCTTATTTCTTAAGGGACATCCCAAGCACAACAGGAGAAACAATTTTCTCAAAAATAACCTCGATAAAATGTTGAAAAAAGTCAGTCAAAAATTGACTGGGGGTAGCTTTCCTGCGGACAACGCTGACATGGAGACAAACAATGCTACCTACCTCAATGTAGGGGTACTGCTCAAAAACTTCCGGAATGAGTCTGACGCCTGGGGATAATTCTAAGGCAAAGAATCTGCAGCTAGAAGTCTCTATCAGATAAGGAAATGCATTGCTTCTGTCAGCGCTATGCGCGGTCACTGTGTTGATGGATTGCTTGGACAAGTGATGCCTAGTGTGCATGTCCATGTCCCAGTTCCACCATACGATCCCTGTGACAAATTCCGCACACCATTCCAATCCAGTGCTTCTACCCTACCACCACCATGGTAGTGGAATAACTTTATCGTTGGAATACAGTTAGAAGTTCACACACACAGTCAGAAAAACTGGTGCAGCTTATTCATGCTTGTTTTTAAAATTCATTTAGAGAGCAACATCATAGTTTTAAACAATCATTGGAAAAACCAACAGGTGTCTGTCATGTGTCTTAGTTAGGCCCGGGGAGAAACGCTGCCATCTTAAACATGGACACGTTTCCTAAGTGGTTTTCTCTTTTACACGGTCACTTAACACACATTTGCGTGCGTGACAGTGTAGGATTAGTTTCTCTGAAACTACATTGCTTACAAATTCCACTTCGTAAGAACACCATTACAACACCTTGAACATCTCGTACAAGGTCTGAACATACAATGTGCAAATGCAGTTGTTTATTAGTCCATGAGGTGACGCAGCTATCAATAGATCATAAAGAATGGCGGCCTGACTAAGGTATTGGCTCGGAGCAAGGATGATTTTTGTTATAAATAAAGAAGCATTTCCGGGTTGGATCAGAGGAGCACTTGCTGTCATTGCGAGGTCACTACACGCTGAAACCTCAGCCCAGCAGCTTGCTGATCCCTCTGCGAGGAGGGATGTCCAACCTGTGACCAAGACAGGGACCTACATTCTTTCCCTTGAGGTAATGGGGGTTGGATCATCCAATAGGGGTTTCTGGGAAGAACACATACATACAACCTAGGAATCTAGGTTAGGGAGTGCATAGTAGGAGCATGCTATATATATATATATATATATATAGTTTTTATATGCTTGCATATATACATTGTTTTAGCAAGACAGTGAAACTGTTCATTCTGTTCACTGTCCTTATATTGGTAATCACTTTCATCTGCTTCTGTCTATTGATCATTGCACCACATATTTTCTATACAAGAAGCACAATGGTTCAATACATATTGAAAACACCCCTCTGTACTTCTTGTATATTTCTCTAAGAAAGCAGAGTGACCGAGCGAAAGGGTTCTAGATCTATTCCCACGATTTCTAGGGGAGCCAGGGTTGTCATGTTCTGTGGTTGCCAAAACCATTTGTTACCTGTCTAGGTTTAGGGGTGCTCATGGTGGCACTGTGAGTTAGCTGGTCTATAGGACAACATATCCTGAGGGGGTGCTCGGAATCAGTCTGAGACCATCCCAACGGTTATGCTGCCCAACAAATGCACAGTTCTTACTGGAAAGTGGAAACTACACGACATGGCGCCGCAAACGTTGGTAGAATTGGTTCTTATTTAATCTATCACATGAGTAGTTCTCATGCATTCTCAGATATCCCTACACATCTCTTAACAGGAGACGTGTGTGGTGGTAGGGAATATCCTCCTCAGCTGAGTAGGTAACCCCCTATGTACTGGCTGTAGGTTCAACATAAACAAGAAAGGTAGTGATGGTTTACAGGATAGCACATCAATTCCAAGCGATATATAATCTCAGCTTGTCAATATAAGAATAGCAGTATTGGTGCCCCTCAAGGTAACGATACAAAAACACCCCACTACCACGGATGTCGCCACACAGAGGTTCCAAAGAACTCCTGTGCAAAACTTAACAAAACCACTATACCTCGGCACTCTCCAAAAATTATATCACTATTGTCAATAGTGTGGCACATTTACATTCCATAAACGAAGTGATTGCTCACAGGAAACCAGTCCACTCTAATGAACTTCTGCAAAATTCCATTTAATATCAGGTGACAATGTTTCCTTAAAATTGTAGAAACCCAATAATCAAACATGCAATCCAAAACACAGATATATATTCTTTTACAAAGATCTTGATATCGCTAGTCGATCCACGGAGGTCATGTTCATAAAGCCTCCCTGTTGGCAATGATGAAAACAGCCGACACGTGTTTCGTTACGATTGTAACTTCTTCAAGGCTGCAAATAGTTTGAACATTGATACAAGTTTTTACAATATTGAACACTTTAATCACATGAGACACAATTTGTCACGACTCGCTCCCTGCATTCTCGTGTCCACCACCAGGGGGCCGAATTATGGGGCTACCCAGTGTTCTAACAAGCTTCCATACCCTCCCCTTCATGTGCATACTGACTTCCAGCCATTTCAACACTATTTGGGAATTGACATCCATTCCCAATCCATGCCGGGTTTTGTGGAAGCCATCCTGCTCATGCCTGAAACTCCATTACCCAGAATTCCCTGCTCACTGCTTAGTCTCCACCCCTGCAGGCCAAGGATGGGTGGAGGAATTCAGCTCACCTGTGGCTGGCTGCTGCTAGCCTGCTCACACCTGATGCATGTGATTAATGTGAGCTCTTTTAAGCCCCAGCTCCCTTCAGCCCAGTGTTGGTCATTGTAGCTGTTTACCGGTGAGACCGATCCTTGTTTCCAGTGCTCCCTGAGCTTTTGCTATTGTTTCCAGTGTTTCCTGAGCTTTAGTTATGCCTTGTTCCTGACCTGCTGCCGTTTTCCTTGTTCCTGAATTAGCACTGCCTGCAGTGCTACCCTGACCCCTGAGCCTTAGTATTCCTTGTTCCTGAACTGCAGCAGTTTCCCTTCTCCTGAATTAGCACTGCCTGCAGTGCTCTTGTTTCCTGAGCTATAGCTATTCCTTGTACCTGAATTAGCACTGCCTGCAGTGCTCTTGGTTCCTGAGCTAGTTATTCTTTGCTCCTGTTCCTGGTCCTGGGCTTCAGCTATTTCTTGTGCCTGATTTGCACTGCTTTCAGTGCTCTCTTGACTCCTTGTTTCCTGAGCTGTAGGTATTTCCTGTTCCCTTGAACTAGCACTGCCTGCAGTGCTACCCTGACTCCTGAGCCTTAGCATTCCTTGTTCCTGACCTGCAGCAGTTTCCCTTCTCCTGACCTAGCACTGCCTTCTATGCTTTGTTTTCTTGATTCCTGAACCTGCACTATTCTAGTATACCCTTGTAGCCTCCCCTTCTGCATATCCCTTTCCAGTCCCTGCCTTTCTTCCCATTTCCTTGGTTCCAGTTCTAGTTTGCTGTCTTTCTATTCTGCTGTCTTGCTTCTGTTGCCTTGTATGTTTGTTACCTGCTTTCTGCCAAGTGTGCCCTGTGATTTCCATCCTTTCCTGTTAAGCACTCCTCCTTGCTAGCTCCTTGTCTATTGTGCTTGTGTTTAGTTCTACCCCTTTGCTGTTACTGCCTTGCGTGTTCCTGTTTGATCGCCAGGATCCGTGGGCACAGCTGACTACCTAGGTGGTGTTTCTTGTTCACTGTGAGTATTGTCTTTGAGTTACTGTTATAACATCACCATAGGTATAAGCTCCACAGACCCTGCCTTTGCATACATATCCTATATGTGGGTATTTTCAGTTAGTATCTGTAACAGCAATTGTGGGTGAGGAACTTACTGAGCTTCAGTCTTACCGTGTGGAGCTCCTGAGTGCTTTACCCCACACTCCCTTTATTGTTAATGTTGTTTCATATATATGTCTTGCACATTCGTCCTGGGTGTAGTTATTCTGAATGCTAAATTGCCTCATGAGTGCCATTCCTTTCTGAGTCTTACCCATCTTGTTCACTTGTACAGGCTTCCCCTTTGGATCCCTTTTTCTCCTCTGACTCCCTGTATGATCCTGGGCAGCACTGTACTCCTCTTTCTATGTACCTTTTCTACCCAGTTCCCAGTCCTTGCCCAAGTCCCTGACTGTGTTCCCGACATAGTCCCGGACAGTCCCTGACAGAATGACCAACCCACATTTCCAGGGTGACTTGTGAGGTTTTCTTTGCGTTCAGTTAGCTACCCTTTTTCTGTTTCATTTGTGTGTGCAAATATTAAAGGTGTGTCATAATGAGAGGTTTAAGAAAGAGACACACCAGTGCATCATTCAAGTTTGTGCAGGGCAGTTCACCAGTGCCCACCAATGAGAGACATTTAGTGTCTACTTTACAGTTTGAGAATGTTCACCCTAGTCCTGAAACAATTAATCCTCTTATGAAAAATGGACATTTACGTTCTGAATATTTTACTCATTGGCTCTCAAACACCTCTTTGCCAGATCCGGACTTAATCTTCTGTTCTGATCCAGATTCAATGTCTGTGTCAGCATTGCATAAGGAGAATGCTACCTTACTCAGTTTGCTGAACAAGAATTCTGATTCTCGCATGTCTGCTGTAAGTGGCTGTAAAATACAGTATTCAACCACACAACCAAAGAAAGAGCAGATGCCTTATATAACCTCTGTTCTCCATTCAAATAATGTTACCAAGTCTTGTAGTCCAGTAAAGCTCACTGTCCCGGATACTAAAGGGACCTTGTTAGATACCACATTCAAAGTAAACAATCAGTTTAACAAAAGAGAGAAAAGACCTACTAGAACACAGGCAGCTAATAGCCAGTTTGAACAAAATCCAAGGTATAGCTCTGTTGCTTGTTGTGAATTTGCCAAGTCTACCACTGTCCTTTTAGAGAAAGATCTGCAGTCTTCACAGGATAGAAGTACATCTAAGATTCTTGAATTACAACGAGAGAATAAAATGTTTCAGACTCTGTTAAAAAATTATAACCCAAAGTTCAAGTGGGAATCTAAAACCCCTGTAGAAAACAACTTTTCCACCTCTATGTTAGCCTCCTTAGAAATGGAGAATGAAGCCTTGCGCTCTCTTTTGCGCTCCCCTCAGAGCTGGTCTAGGGATTGTGTGAACAATACAGTGGCAGATCCCTCAGATTCCATTCAGAAAAACCATAGTACCTTATCTCATAGTCCAGTTAATGAAAGTATTTGTTTGAATTCTGCAATTTCTACCTCCTCTGATGTGTTGTTTTCTAGTGCTAAACTGTGTATAGGCACTACACCTGAGATGTGTCCCTCCACTTCTAAGGAACCCCAGATGCCAGGAAAGACACTAAATACTTGTTTGCTTTCTCTTCCTGGTAGTGATGTCAGTTCCACCCGGGGGTATCACATACACTGGCCATTGACATGCAGACAAAACCCGAACCATTGACCCACATATTCCCTGATGTGACAATGTCCTGTGACTCAGACCATGCTCTTGATTTAACTGCTGCAACTGAAGTCAACCTCCTCACTGAGAAGAAACAAAATCCTGTCCCCTTCTTTGCTGTTTTGCCTTCAAGCACACCACATATTGAAAAGTCAGGAAATTATAGTACTCTATGCTAGTGCAGAGTGGAGAAGTGTGGCTCAATGGTTAGAGCGGCAGACCCTGATGCAGAGATCTGGCCCGGGACCAGGGTTCAATTCCCGCCTCGGCGGGTCTTGGGCTCAATTTCCTCGGACCTGATAATTCTCGCCTCGGTGCCTATTCTAATCATGGGTCCCACTCTGCAACTCTGGGCAATAGCTTGCTTAATCTCCACAACGGCCCCAACAGCGCTGGGATGCCTGGCTTCACCCTGGGGGTGCCCAGGAGTGGACATTTCACAGGGAAAAGCCAGGAAGGGTTCCACAGCGGTATGCGTACAGCGCCAGGACACCCCTTTGGGGGTATAAGTGCGCTTTACAAGTACAAATTTCATTTCATTTCATTATGCTCTGTTGCATCTGTACCACCTTGTATTGCAGAAGAAAATGAAAAGAGCTCCCATGGCCAAAGAATCTTTGACCTATTTCCTCTGACTGTGAAGTGTGAACTACCAAATTGTGAAAGAAGCCTGGGCATCAGGAACTCTAAGATAAGCACTATTCTGAGCCATCTGGAAGAAAGTACTCCTGTGTGTTTTAATCTGACAAGGACCTGTGAAGATGTCACTACTGACAACAGCAAATCTACTGTTCACCAGCTACTACCATTCCCAGAGCTTAAAGTCTATGAACCATGTGTCACTCTGCCTTCAGCTTGTCTTCTTGCAGAGTCTCCAGAGTCCTCAGCCGGCCCGCTGCCTTCAGAGCCCGAATCCT
Organism: Calotriton arnoldi; assembly: GCA_963921515.1. Lineage (NCBI taxonomy): Eukaryota > Metazoa > Chordata > Amphibia > Caudata > Salamandridae > Calotriton > Calotriton arnoldi. The sequence continues at coordinate 5,424,479 of CAWUFW010000057.1, forward strand.
CAGCCGGCCTACCGACGGAACTTCAGCCTGCAGTCTGCCTGCCTACTGAGCCCAAGCCTGTGGCCTTCCTGCCTACTGAGGCCGAGCCTGCGACCTTCCTGCCTCCTGAGCCCGAGCCTGCAGCCTTCCTGCCTCCTGAGCCCGAGCCTGCAGCCTTCCTGCCATCTGAGCCTGAGCCTGCAGCCTGTCTGCCTTCAGCACCAGGCAGCCTTCAGCCAGAGCTACCCTGCCTTCAGCACCAGAGCTTCCAGGCTGCCTGCCTTCAGCACCAGAGCTTCCAGGCTGGCTGCCTTCAGCACCAGAGCTTCCAGGCTGGCTGCCTTCAGCACCAGAGCTTCCAGGCTCCCTGCCTTCAGCACCAGAGCTTCCAGGCTCCCTGCCTTCAGCACCAGAGCTTCCAGGCTCCCTGCCTTCAGCACCAGAGCTTCCAGGCTCCCTGCCTTCCGACCTTGAGCCTCTATCTTGCCAACTTTTTGATCCTGTGCTTCCAGCTAGCCAGCCTTCAAAGGTCTCAGCACATATACTTTCAGAGATTGAACTTCTAGCCGCAGAGACAAAACTCTCAACATGTCAGCCTCCAGGGCCTGGGTCTCCTGCATACCTGCTTCCAGAGTCTCCTGCATGTGAGTCTTCTGTATGTTTTCCTCCAGGGCCAGAGCTTCAAGTCTGCTTCCTGTTACCTCCTTTGACTTCAGCCACCTTGCCTTTGACCTCTGTGCCTCCTGCCAATCCATTATCTGTTTTTGACCCTACAGTCAATCTGCCTTCGTTTCTAGAGTGCTACTCTAGACTGCCATCATCTGGACTTCAAACACCTTTGATTCGGGGTTCTAAGCCCCCGTTACTGGCTTTGGATGCTTCAGGTTCTGCCTCCAATACTCCTGTTAATTTACAGCCTAATATTCTACCCTCCAGACCATCACATTTTTCCCACAGTCCTCTGGTATCTTGTACTACATCTCTGATGGAAATGGACCTATTTCATAGGAGCAAAGGCGTTGAATCCAGTTCCAGATTCCGGGAGACGGTCTTTGGAGGGGGGGTACTGTCACGACTCGCTCCCTGCATTCTCGTGTCCACCACCAGGGGGCCGAATTGTGGGGCTACCCAGTGTTCTAACAAGCTTCCAGACCCTCCCCTTCATGTGCATACTGACTTCCAGCCATTTCAACACTATTTGGGAATTGACATCCATTCCCAATCCATGCCGGGTTTTGTGGAAGCCATCCTGCTCATGCCTGAAACTCCATTACCCAGAATTCCCTGCTCACTGCTTAGTCTCCACCCCTGCAGGCCAAGGATGGGTGGAGGAATTCAGCTCACCTGTGGCTGGCTGCTGCTAGCCTGCTCACACCTGATGCATGTGATTAATGTGAGCTCTTTTAAGCCCCAGCTCCCTTCAGCCCAGTGTTGGTCATTGTAGCTGTTTACCGGTGAGACCGATCCTTGTTTCCAGTGCTCCCTGAGCTTTTGCTATTGTTTCCAGTGTTTCCTGAGCTTTAGTTATGCCTTGTTCCTGACCTGCTGCCGTTTTCCTTGTTCCTGAATTAGCACTGCCTGCAGTGCTACCCTGACCCCTGAGCCTTAGGATTCCTTGTTCCTGAACTGCAGCAGTTTCCCTTCTCCTGAATTAGCACTGCCTGCAGTGCTCTTGTTTCCTGAGTTCCTGAGCTAGTTATTCTTTGCTCCTGGTCCTGGTCCTGGGCTTCAGCTATTTCTTGTGCCTGATTTGCACTGCTTGCAGTGCTCTCTTGACTCCTTGTTTCCTGAGCTGTAGCTATTTCCTGTTCCCTTGAACTAGCACTGCCTGCAGTGCTACCATGACTCCTGAGCCTTAGCATTCCTTGTTCCTGACCTGCAGCAGTTTCCCTTCTCCTGACCTAAGCACTGCCTTCTATGCTTTGTTTTCTTGATTCCTGAACCTGCACTATTCTAGTATACCCTTGTAGCCTCCCCTTCTGTATATCCTTTTCCAGGCCCTGCCTTTCTTCCCATTTCCTTGGTTCCAGTTCTAGTTTGCTGTCTTTCTATTCTGCTGTCTTGCTTCTGTTGCCTTGTATGTTTGTTACCTGCTTTCTGCCAAGTGTGCCCTGTGATTTCCATCCTTTCCTGTTAAGCACTCCTCCTTGCTAGCTCCTTGTCTATTGTGCTTGTGTTTAGTTCTACCCCTTTGCTGTTACTGCCTTGCGTGTTCCTGTTTGATCGCCAGGATCCGTGGGCACAGCTGACTACCTAGGTGGTGTTTCTTGTTCACTGTGAGTATTGTCTTTGAGTTACTGTTATAACATCACCATAGGTATAAGCTCCACAGACCCTGCCTTTGCATACATATCCTATATGTGGGTATTTTCAGTTAGTATCTGTAACAGCAATTGTGGGTGAGGAACTTACTGAGCTTCAGTCTTACTGTGTGGAGCTCCTGAGTGCTTTACCCCACACTCCCCTTTATTGTTAATGTTGTTTCATATATATGTCTTGCACATTCGTCCTGGGTGTAGTTATTCTGAATGCTAAATTGCCTCGTGAGTGCCCTTCCTTTCTGAGTCTTACCCATCTTGTTCACTTGTACAGGCTTCCCCTTTGGATCCCTTTTTCTCCTCTGACTCCCTGTATGATCCTGGGCAGCACTGTACTCCTCTTTCTATGTACCTTTTCTACCCAGTTCCCAGTCCTTGCCCAAGTCCCTGACTGTGTTCCCGACATAGTCCCTGACACAATTAGTGTGACCACCAAAACATGGACCACCTTATGGTCCCAAAAAAACCTTAAGAAAATGTGTGAGAGAAGAAGATATGAAACATCGCCAAGTAAACTTACACCCATGTGCTCAAGGAAAGCCAGAAAAAGAATTGTTGCACCACCACCAAGGGTGTCGTCTTGTGAAGAAAGTAAATAAACCCATGAGAACAGAAACTTAACGTGAATAGATATAATAATTCAAATGTGCCAACAAGCCTTAGATATATGTTGGGCTTGATAAGTAGTGCCCCAAGTCATTCCAAAAATCAAAAATAGCAGTATCTACCTTATTGTACAAGAAAGTGTAGATCCTAAGGATTTGGATTGTCCAATGCGCAAATATCTTGCTGCTTAAAAAGGAGAACTGGGAGACCCTAAGAAAAGCAAATACAAAAGAATGTATACAGAAAATATCACACTAGCCTAAAAAGGTTCAATTATAAAAGCACAGCTGAGGCCCTAATTCAATAACGTTGGGTACCTTATATTTAAAATGTGTTAATCTCTAGCCAGTCGCAAAAGATGTCCCCACTAGGGACGATATGTTAGGGAAGGAAGTATCCAGTATTAATCCTCCCATAATGGCCATACAAAAGTAAAAATAGTCGATTAGTAGCGAAACAAAAACGTACTTATAATAAAGTTTAAGACGAATAGTATACTATGGCCCTGATGCCATAAAGATTGGACCCTAACGTTTGGGTTATATTAAAAACTGTCCAGTACCTGAAATTATCCCCAATGGGTGGAGATTTCCCCAATGGAAAGATTCAATTTGGGAAAGGATATTGTTCAGCTACAGTCCTCCCACCGTAGGTGTGTACTCTCTATCTAATTCAAGAGAAAAGTGAGTTTAAACTAACTATACATAACATACTATAAAGATTAAAGTATGCATCTCTTAATGGCGAAAATGCAACAGACAAATCGCCAGTCCTCACCAAGCGTAATGACGAACCATAACTCACATTGTGTGTGTCTCCCACTTCGAAATGATGACGTGTATAAAAGCACAGTTATGTTCGTTTAGCGGTCCTGAGTTAAAAAAAGTAGAATAGTGTGAACAATCCAAAACGGCATTAGAAGAGAGGAAAAAAAAAAAGGAAAAACACAACATAAATTGGTCTATATAGGCACTACAGTGATATAAAGTAATAGTATCCCTTATTACAACGCAATTAATCATGTTTTGAGATATAGATTGTGACTTAATAACAATACCTCAAAACATAGAGATAGCAGCCAGAAGCAAATGTTAACTGTAAATATAAACTATATGATGCGCAGTCATGGTAAACAGCGACAAAGCCCGTCACAAAATTGTGGTTTCCATTTCAAACGTTTTATTGAGCAGAACAAGTGTAAAGTGGATTGTTCTAATTACGCGGGAGCCAATAAGAACAAAAGCGATGTTTCACTTATCATGATGTCATGTATAGTAAAATACTAAGTAGAACTCCCAATGCGTCCTCCTTTTTTCGCTCGATATATTACGTACAATAAAGCTTAGACCCGACCCTTAACATGTCCAGCACTTACTTGTCAATAATACGGAGAAAAAGTGGAGGCTATGATAGGCCTCTCTCTAACCGGCGTAGTGGCCGTGTCACGGCGTGGTGTCTCCAGGCAGGAAGAGAAACGAATGTAGTCCCGTCCGATGTTTATATACTATGATATCCATAGTAGTCAATGGCCAAATAGATTTGCGCCAAAGCAACCAGCGTGGACTCCGCCATAGGAAGTAGTTCCGGGCTGGAAGGCCTCGCTGAATAAAAATAGATGACGGGCTAAGAACCATAAGATGATAAACGGACGGCGGCCATATTTGAATGGTATTGTCCTCCCGAACTTGTTATGATTGGGATGGAAGCCCGTGGCTATCATTGATAGTTAATTGAACTTACGCGATGTTGTAAAACCTCATATTGAAAACGCAAAATAGTACTCATGAAAAAAGAAAAAAAAGGAAAAGAAAAGAAATATTCAGACCTCAAGATGACCCAAAGAGGTAGTGTGAAGAGAAGCAGAGCCCACACCGGTGGCAATGGTCTATTCACTATATATCATACATTTAGCGCAATCTTTATCGTCCACAATACAATGTTTTGATTGCTATGCTAATATTAGAACAAACCTATTTTTTAAAACAGCATCTTTAGTACATGATGTTAATTCATGACACAGAAAATTAGCATAACCATTTCTGTCCAGTAACAGTTATATAACAGTTGTTCCATTCATTATTTATATGATCAATAGACAGAATCCAGCGGATATACAAATGACAAAGCCATTCTTTACTCCAATATTTGTTCAGCCATATATTCTTTCTGAGATCAGAGAAACTCTGTTAGAGAGGCATAATAGCCAGAAAGCTGTATGAGAATCCATCTCCACTTACTAAGTTGGCATATAAAGCCATACACTATTTCTGCTTACAAGAGACGGTTTGCAAGCTCTTTCAATAACCATTAAGTGTAAATCAGAAAGTACAGCCATGAAATGTTTGGTAGGTCCATCTGGGTTACATAGAAAAACTCCAAACACCTAGGGATCACATTTTGGATTAGCACACAGCATAAGGTTGCCACAAATGGACCCCACCCTCGGTGTCCATATAGACCAATGTTGCTGGCTGGTAAGTATAAATGAACCATCCCTAAGCATCAGTCAGTGAGGAAAACATGTAGTTCCCTATCCATGTTCAGACCCCTCTCCACTGCACGGAGTCGCAGAATCCATTGAGTTTCTGCTCTTCTGAGTGCCTGTGTCCTGTCTCCACCCCTGGGATCGTTGCGTACCTGGGCAATGCCATGGAAACGTATGCTCGCCAGAGTCATGTTCGGATGGCAGGTGTTAAAGTGGACCGCCAGAGGATAACTTGTGTCATTGTTGCGTATCGCTCTTATGTGTTCTTGAATCCTCTCCTTGAGAGGACGTATTGTGCTACCAATGTATATTAGTCCACACTGGCAGCGAACACAATACACAACACATTTCGAGTTACAGTTAATAAATTGTTGGATTTGATACATGATGGCGGTGTTATATTTGAAATCCTTAATCCTGTTACACGCAAATGGGCACATGTCGCATTGAGTGCACCTATAGAAACCTCTTGGTGGATCTGGTAACCATGTGTCTCCCTGTGATTTAGGCGGAAGGTAGCTTGGACATAGAATGTCTCTAAGTGTTTTGCCTCTCCTGTGGATTATTCTGGGTTTGCGTGAGATGTATTTCGCTAGAGACCTGTCTAGGGTCAACAAATGCCAATGTTTTAACATAATCTTATATATGGCATGACTGTGAGTATTATATCCTGTCACAAAACAGAGTCTGTCATTGTATTTCTTCTGATCTCTCTTGTTCTTCTTACTCAATAACGTATGTCTAGTTGTTTTCAGAATCTGCCTTCTAGACTGTTTGAGGACTGAAGAAGAGTAACCCCTGTTCCTAAAACGTTCCTGCAAGTTGTCTAATTCCTGATGAAAGACAGCATCTTCGCTACAATTTCTCCTCACTCGGGTCATTTCGCCCAACGGAATTGCATTAATCTGTGTTGTGGGATGGGCACTGGAGGCATGTAGTATTGCATTACATGCTGTAGGTTTCCTATAGAGCCGAGACAGTATCTTATTATCCTTGACGTAGATTATTACATCTAGAAACTCTATTTCCACCTCATTGTAATTGGAGGTGAACCTCAGATTGTAATCATTGTCATTAAGATAGTCCGTCAAAGTTACAAACTCTGATTTATTACCAGCCCATATGATGAAGATATCCTCTATGTAGCGGCCCCAATAGACAATCTGTCCTGTCAGTTGCGGGGGGCAGTTAGCCCACAGATGTTTAGACTCAAATCTGCCCATATACAAATTAGCAAACAACAGAGAATTTAGAACCCATCGCCACACCCATGGATTGCTTAAACCATGTCCCTTGATGTAAAAAGACATTGTTTTCTAATACTAAACGAGTGAACCCTAACACCATTTCTGTGTGTTCATAAAGGGTAGCACCCCTTTGGAATAGGGTGTCCCTTAAAGCCTGTAATCCCTGCTCCACAGGTATGCTGGTGTAAAGGGAACAAACATCTAGTGTGGCAAATGCAAGTTCCCCTGTCCATTCTATATCTTCTAGTTTGTTCAAGAGATCACCCGTGTCCCTAAGGTACGAAGGAAGATTATGTACCAAAGGCTGTAAGAATGTGTCAATGTACTCTGATAAATGTTCTGTAGGTGACCCAATACCGGAGACTATGGGTCTCCCGGGAGGAAAGGTACCTGTCTTATGGATCTTCTGGAGCACATAGATACACGGTGCTCTAGGCAATGGCGTAAACAGATACCTATATTCTATGTCTGAAATGAGACCTCGTTGTTTCCAAAAAGTGAGTTTATCCGCAATGTGACGGGTGATTACTTTTAATGGATTGGAGGCAAGTTTAATGTAGGCTGTTGCATCCCCTAGTTGTCTCTCATTCTCTTGTATGTAGTCTATATCCTGCATGACCACAATCTTACCGCCCTTATCTGCCTCCTTGATTACAACATCAGAGTTGGCAGCCAATGTTTTCAGGGCAAAATGCTCATTCTTAGTAAGGTTGAATGTAGATTTCTTAGCTGAGCTGTTACAGCTATCTTCCAATAGATGTAAGTCTTTAGTGACAGCCCTATGAAATGAGTCTATTAGATTGTCTGAGGATAGAACAGGAACAAACTTAGATTTCAATTTACATCCACTGACAACATCTAGGTTTGGCACAATGTCAAGATCGGATAAGGTATCTAGAATAGTGCCTGAATCATCTTCTAATGACAACAATCAATGTATATTTTGCACATCATTGATCGTTTTATTACAAGGTGAAACAGGATTAGAAACAGAGTGAGTAGGCATAGGATTTTCTTCAAAGAACTTTTTCAATTTAGCACGACGAGTAAACTTAAACAAATCAATATGTAAATTAACAAAATCCGGTCGTGCAGTTGGACAGAACCCTAGGCCTTTAGCAAGAACTATGTTTACATCTTGAGAGCCTGAGATTCGACAAATTCACTACATTCACCTCATTTGAGGAAGCAACACTTACATAGTCAGATTCATTTAAATCAATGTAATGGATTGAGCTCAGTTCTTCACATTGCGGGACAGTGAGCGGGTGTTTGTTGCGCCCTCCTTTGCACTTGTTGTGGCGCCCACCCCGTCTGGTTTTCTTGGATTTGCCTTGTTGTAGTTTCTGGAACCCTTGCGAAAACGTGTTAGTTCCTTTAAAAAAAGAGGATGAGGTCGGGTCATGGGCAATGCCGCTGGATTCTGTCTATTGATCATATAAATAATGTATGGAACAACTGTTATATAACTGTTACTGGACAGAAATGGTTATGCTAATTTTCTATGTCATGAATTGACATCATGTACTAAAGATGCTGTTTTAAAAAATAGGTTTGTTCTAATATTAGCATAGCAATTAAAACATTGTATTTTGGACGATAAAGATTGCGCTAAATGTATGATATATAGTGAATAGACCATTGCCACCGGTGTGGGCTCTGCTTCTCTTCACACTACCTCTTTGGGTCATCTCAAGATCTGAATATTTTTTTTTCTTTTTTTTTTTTTCTCATGAGTACTATTTTGCGTTTTCAATATGAGGTTTTACAACATTGCGTAAGTTCAATTAACTATCAATGACAGCCACGGGCTTCCATCCCAATCATAAGTTCGGGAGGACAATACCATTCAAATATGGCCGCCGTCCGTTTATCATCTTATGGTTCTTAGCCCGTCATCTATTTTTATTCAGCGAGGCCTTCCAGCCCGGAACTACTTCCTATGGAGGAGTCCACGCTGGTTGCTTTGGCGCGAATCTATTCGGCCATTGACTACTATGGATATCATAGTATATAAACATCGGACGGGACTACATTCGTTTCTCTTCCTGCCTGGAGACACCACGCCGTGACACGGCCACTACGCCGGTTAGAGAGAGGCCTATCATAGCCTCCACTTTTTCTCCGTATTATTGACAAGTGCTGGACATGTTAAGGGTCGGATCTAAGCTTTATTGTACGTAATATATCGAGCGAAAAAAGGAGGACGCATTGGGAGTTCTACTTAGTATTTTACTATACATGACATCATGATAAGTGAAACATCGCTTTTGTTCTTATTGGCTCCCGCGTAATTAGAACAATCCACTTTACACTTGTTCTGCTCAATAAAACGTTTGAAATGGAAACCACAATTTTGTGACGGGCTTTGTCGCTGTTTACCATGACTGCGCATCATATAGTTTATATTTACAGTTAACATTTGCTTCTGGCTGCTATCTCTATGTTTTGAGGTATTGTTATTAAGTCACATTCTATGTCTCAAAACATGATTAATTGCGTTGTAATAAGGGATACTATTACTTTATATCACTGTAGTGCCTATATAGACACATTTATGTTGTGTTTTCCCTTTTTTTTTTTTTTTCTCTTCCAATGCCGTTTTGGATTGTTCACACTATTCTACTTTTTTTTTAAACTCAGGACCGCTAAACGAACGTAACTGTGCTTTTATACACGTCATCATTTCGAAGTGGGAGACACACACAATGTGAGTTATGGTTCGTCATTACGCTTGGTGAGGACTGGCGATTTGTCTGTTGCATTTTCGCCATTAAGAGATGCATACTTTAATCTTTATAGTATGTTATGTATAGTTAGTTTAAACTCACTTTTTTCTTCTCTCTTGAATTAGATAGAGAGTACACACCTATGGTGGGAGGACTGTAGCTGAACAATATCCTTTCCTAAATTGAATCGTTCCATTGGGGAAATCTCCACCCATTGGGGATAATTTCAGGTACTGGACAGTTTTTAATATAACCCAAACGTTAGGGTCCAATCTTTATGGCATCAGGGCCATAGTATACTATTCGTCTTAAACTTTATTATAAGTACGTTTTTTGTTTCGCTACTAATAGACTATTTTTACTTTTGTATGGCCATTATGGGAGGATTAATACTGGATACTTCCTTCCCTAACATATCGTCCCTAGTGGGGACATCTTTTGCGACTGGCTAGAGATTAACACATTTTAAATATAAGGTACCTAACGTTATTGAATTAGGGCCTTAGCTGTGCTTTTATAATTGAACCTTTTTTTGGCTAGTGTGATATTTTCTGTATACATTCTTTTGTATTTGCTTTTCTTAGGGTCTCCCAGTTCTGCTTTTTAAGCAGCAAGATATTTGCGCATTGGACAATCCAAATCCTTAGGATCTACACTTTCTTGTACAATAAGGTAGATACAGCTATTTTTGATTTTTGGAATGACTTGGGGCACTACTTATCAAGCCCAACATATATCTAAGGCTTGTTGGCACATTTGAATTATTATATCTATTCACGTTAAGTTTCTGTTCTCATGGGTTTATTTACTTTCTTCACAAGACGACACCCTTGGTGGTGGTGCAACAATTCTTTTTCTGGCTTTCCTTGAGCACATGGGTGTAAATTTACTTGGCGATGTTTCATGTCTTCTCTCACACGTTTTCTTAAGGTTTTTTTGGACCATAAGGTGGTCCATGTTTTGGTGGTCACACTAATTGTGTCTCATGTGATTAAAGTGTTCAATATTGTAAAAACTTGTATCAATGTTAAAACTATTTGCAGCCTTGAAGAAGTTACAATCGTAACGAAACACGTGTCAGCTGTTTTCATCATTGCCAACAGGGAGGCTTTATGAACATGACCTCCGTGGATCGACTAGCGATATCAAGATTTTTGTAAAAGAATATATATCTGTGTTTTGGATTGCATGTTTGATTATTGGGTTTCTACAATTTTAAGGAAACATTGTCACCTGATAATAAATGGAATTTTGCAGAAGTTCATTAGACTGGACTGGTTTCCTGTGAGCAATCACTTCGTTTATGGAATGTAAATGTGCCACACTATTGACAATAGTGATATAATTTTTGGAGAGTGCCGAGGTATAGTGGTTTTGTTACTGGGTGTAGGTTGTTCAAGCTTGAACTCCTCAAAGGATCTACTCCCATTGTGTTACCCTCTTTGTACTTCATTCACAGTAATGTCTGGAGACGAAGGATCTCCAGCACTTAACTTTACTGAGAACTGCAGACATGCGGTTACTCAAACTACTACAAAATGGTCTCGCAGCTACGGGTGGAGATGTTATCTTTGTGGTTGAGGCTCACAAAGCATTTATGACAGAGGTAATCTATTCGTGGGTTACATTGACGGCCGCAAACTGCACCACATGGTTATTTCACACTTACAACCAGGATGAAGTAGCAGAAAATTATACACCATACGAAGAGATAGATATACCTCTAACTTACCAAGAACACATGAATTGGTTTAATGGCGCCCTACCACACAACAGCAAACGTTAGATTAGGTCCTCTCAGCAATGAGGGAGTAACATGGCCAGTCTTACCGGGCTACACACCGCATCCTAATGTTGGTAATTTATCAGCAGCACAGGTGCGGACATTATACAAAGATTTAGTAACAATATGCATATGTTTGACACAGTTCGTTATGCGAACCTTAACACTTAACCCTGCGCGGACTACTCAAGCTGCACAACCTCAATTGGATACCCCGGGCATCAGCCCACAAATGCTAAATGCAGTCGTGGGAAAAGTCCCTGTCAGATGGGAGGAGATTCCGTTCTGGATTGCACAAAAAAGAAGCCAGCTTGAGGATGTGTTTCCCCATGTGGGTCTGCAGGAAAAACATCGAATATGAACAATTTGCTTATCAATGGGGATAGCTCCCCCTGTGGAAGACTGCACAACTTGGGGTGCCGTCTTTGCTGCAGTATATACCAGAGCAACCAGTACCCCTTCATTGGCTATTTTGCCAGAAGTGGTAGAACCGATCCAGAATGAGTATGGGGCAGCACCTGCCCTGGACCTGGGGATGAAACTGAAGGGCAATATAGCTGCAGTATCCGCAATTATATTAAGTTACATAAAGGGGGAGGCAGCATCATTGGCTATAAGTCAGGGTCTAAGGGATTTCGCTGGCACAACAGGAGCGCAAATTACCTAAAATTATCGAAGGGGGGCGTGGCCAAGATGGCAGTGTGAGCGGACGTGTTTCCCTGAGCTCCGCTCCCGCCGGGCCCACAGCATTGACAACGGCACATCCGATGCTCTAATCCCCCATCGGAGGCTTCCTGGCGGTCAAGCGCCGGGGTCAGAGGGCTGTGGTCTCTCATTCGCCCCTCACTGCTTGCTTGCGCGATCCCGGCCGACCTGCGGCTCCAGGGACTGGGAGAGGCCGGACCTGAAGCGTGGCTCGCTGGGGATCCGTTGAAGGCGGCGGCATTACATTGCTCCCACTGGCGGGCCCCCGGTGGGTAACTCGCCGCCAGCATCGCTTGGAAGCCTCGGGCGAGCTCCAGCACTTACGCTCTGCCCCCGTCGTCAGCTGGGCCTCGCTCTGGGCCTGAAGCACGGCCGCGCAAGCCCGGGAATTCACGTGAGTCCGGGGACTCGCTGGGCCTCTTGACTCGGCCCTCGAAGGTGAGGAGAGAGCGCCTGGGGACCGTGAACAGTGGGGTGCCTCGAGTGCCTGCAGCGTCGAGCGGGAGACCACTGACCGTCCCGAGGTTCCGGCGAGGGGAGCGGGGAAACGCCGGGCGTACTGCACGGCCTGCCGGAGGGCCTTGTTGGTGCATCGGATCCCCGCTGTTTCTACTGGCGGGCCTCCGGCGGGAGCCTTAATCTAGCACTACTGCAGGACTGTGGGTGATCCCCCTCCGCTATTGCGCCTATCCCTGATGCCCACCAGCGGGCGACCACACAGGTTCGAACCCGGGCCTGCATCACGGCCTGTGTCGGCCGGGGCATTCACGCGCACCCAGGGGTCCACTGAGAGCGCTAGATCCGCCCCCCGATGTGCGCAGGACCTGCCCTGATGCTCTGCAGCGCTCGGTGAGTGCCCCGGCGACAGTTGTTGTTCCCCGCCCTTGATCCTGTGCCGGACGTGGCCTCTGACACGCCTGACTTTTGGTGGCGGCCTACTCGGGGCCTGCAGAGTTGGGCTGAGCCCAGGAGCGGCAGAGGTTGCGGGGGGAGCTGCGCAGACGCCGTGCAACAGCACTACAGGGGGAGAGTTGGTGCCCCCCCAACGGTGTGAGCACTGTGGCAGTGGGAGAGGCCGCTTGGACGAATATGAGCCAAAGGAGTCACATCGGGCCTACTCGTAGGTGGGTCCTCCGGTGCCGGGAGAGGCCGGACCAGTTGCGCAGCCCATCGAAGCGCACCCGAGCTGCGGCGCGGCTACATCGCTCCGGCTACCGGGCCCAAGGAGGACATCTCGCCGCAGGTGTCGCCGGAGAGCCCCGGGGCGGCTCCTGCAATTGCACCCTGCCGCCGGAGGCGCTGGGACTCAGGATCGGAGGTGCGGCCGTGGGGGCCGGAAACGTACACGAACCAGCGGGCGCGCAGCGCTAAAACACGGATGCTTTCCACACAGGGGCCGGTGCGTGTAACCATCACATTCATAACCACCTGGCGCAGGCGTCTCGCTTTTCTAGAGGGCCTACAAGTCTCCTGATTGGACTTGCTCGCTTGCCCCACGATGGCTGCAGCCAAAAGTAAGAAGGACAGATCCGTACGAGACCTTCTCCTGAAGTCGGCGGGGGATGCCTTGGGCTCTAGCACGACACCCGCAGGGGAAGGCCTGGAGAACGCAGTCACTAGGAAGTTTCTGGAGTCTCTGTTTGCCTCACATAGGGAAGACATCTTGGCCATCAAAACGGACCTGCAGGCAGATCTCCGTGAGGTCAGGAGAGATGTGGACATGGTGGGGGAGCGCGCTGCCGCCCTAGAAGATTCCGCGACTGCGAGAGATGAGATCGCAGCGCTCCAACAAGAAGGGCTGCGGGATCAACAGCTGGATCTCTAAACCCACTTCGAGGACCTGGAGAACAGGTCACGGAGGAACAATATTCGAATTCGGGCAGTCCCAACAGGGGCAGAAGGGGAAGACCTTGTGGGCTACATACAGGACCTCTTCCGCACGGTCTTGGGCAGCCCAGCGGAGTCCTCAGTCAAGATAGACCGCTGCTATCGAGTTGGTCCCCCTTGTCAGCCGAACCGCCCTCCTGCAGACGTCCTGATATGCGTCCACAATTACACTGTGAAAGAGGAGATTCTCAAAGCGGCCCGCGCTAGTCACCCTCTACACTTCAGGGACCATACTCCGCAGCTCTTCCAGGACCTGGCGGCCAGCACTCTCCGGAAGAGAAGAGACTTCCGTCCCATCACTGATCATCTTCGCGCGCAGAATGTTTCTTACGCCTGGGGCCACCCCTTTCGCCTCATCTTCCGTCTCGGCGGGAAGCTGCATCAGATCCCTTCCCTGTCCGAGACCTGCAGAGTGTTGAAGCTATCTCTCGAAGATCTGCCCTCTCATTCAGATGCCGCAGAGCGGGGCAGGCCTCAGGGTGGCCGAAATCTTGAACCCCTCCGCCCTAACACGGCTACCATTATCAAGGAACGGTTTGCTGTCCTCCGGACTATGACAGGCGCAGAAGGGGGATCATTGAACGCTAATGATTGAGGGTAATGTGCCTTTGGGGCTATACCGTCTCTTGTGGGTTTGGTGGGGGCTGAGGGGGTGCTTTGTTTCCTGCTGGAGATGTCCCTCATTCCTTTGACAGTCCCCTTTGAGTACTGCCCAGCTTTCAAGTTGGACTCTGTGTTTCATTGTTATGGGGTTTGTTTTTTTTTGGTTCTTGGGTGGGTCCTCCTTCCGGTGAGCTTTTTATGCAACGTCCCTGTGTCAGGGCTTGCCCGTTTGCACACACATACTCAGTCCCTGGTGAGCTCTGCTCCCCACTGCTGGTCATTGCTCCGTAGCCATAGCGTCTGGTGGCTTTTCTCCCCCTGGTGGCAGTCCAGGTAGTTAGTTTTAATGTCAAAGGCCTTAATAACCCCGTTAAAAGGAAAGCTGTGCTATCCTTGCTTGAAAATACACAAGGGGAAGTGTGCCTACTCCAAGAAACTCACCTCCTCCATAGTGATACGCACCGCATGCAACATAGAGCGTTTCCTGTGCAATTTTGGTCTTCGGGGAAAAATAAGAAGGGGGGGGGAGTGGCCATCCTGCTTTCCAAACACTTTAGGGGCTCGGTGGTGGGAACGGTGGCGGAGATTAAGGGGCGCCTCCTTGCGCTGCAATTAAGCATAGGGTCTACCACTATAGCAATAGCTTCCCTCTACTCCCTTAACGAACACCAAGAGAAGTTCCTGTTGAATGCCATGGCCGAGGTGTTGCGTACACCTGGTGGTTGTGGGGGGGGGGACCTGAATTTGGTTATGGACGCAGGGGTGGATCGGTCGTGTCCGAGAATGGGTGGCGCAGGAACCATATCGAGTAATGGGAGGGCGTGGCTTGAAGATTGCGGAGTTAGAGATGCATGGCGCTGCTTGCACCCAGACGAAAGGGATTACTCCTTCTACTCTGCTGCCCATAAGACGTACGCCCGCCTGGACCACTTCCTTGTCACTCAGGCAGCGTTGGCCTGTACCCAGGCCTCTACCATAGAGGCCCGCTCCCTATCGGACCATGCTCACATCACTCTAACATTGCACCTCCCGCCCGCGCAATTGTTCCCATCGCATTGGCGCTTACAGGACTCTCTCCTGTGGTCCCCGCAAGTGGTGGAGGATCTCCAGCGTACACTGACTGACTACCTAGCGCTCAACGACAATGGCACCACGCCATTGGCCTCCGTCTGGGAGGCGCTTAAGTTAGTTGCCAGAGGGGCTCTCATCGCTAAGGAGGCCTATGATAATAAAACTAGGCGAGATAAGCGTCACGACCTCGAAGGTCGGGTGAAGGAACGCAAGGCCATTCATAAGCGCACAGGGGCTCCTCAAATTTGGCGCCAGTTGGAGAAGGAACGGCTCCAACTGAAACGACTGGACCTTGACAGAGCCGAATACGCGGTGCTACGGCTGAAACATAAGTACTACGTCTGCTCTAACGGGGGCGGTCGCATGCTGGCGCATTGCCTCCGCAGTCAGCAGCAGGCCCAAGCGGTAAAGGCGATTCGGGAGGCCCAGGGGACGGAGGTAACAGATGACTTTGGTATTGCTGCGGCCTTTCGGGCCTTTTATGCGGGACTCTATTCCGCCGAGTCCTCAGGCTTCGCAGACCCTCTTGAATACCTCTGCGGCGCGGCGGTTACTCCTCTTCCAGCCTTTGAGGCGGACGGGCTGGAGGCCCCCATTCGAATTGAAGAGGTGGTCTCCGCCATTGCCCGACTGAAGCTTATGAAAGCACCTGGCCCGGATGGGTTTAGTGCCCTCTTCTATAAGATTTACTGCGCGGAGTTGGCACCAGTGCTCACCCGACTTTTCAACTCATTCACGGACACAGGTACCCTCACGGCTTCTATGCTCCAGGCGACGATCTCTGTCATACCCAAACCAGGGAAAGACCCGGTATTCTGTAGCTCATACCGGCCGATCTCCCAGCTAAATATAGACGCGAAGTTATTCTCGAGTATCCTGGCCCACAGACTAAACCCTCTCATGCCCGGCTTGGTCGACCCGGACCAGTCGGGCTTTATCCCGAGTAGGCAGTGTGGGGACAATACCAAAAGGATTTGCCACTTAATTGATAACGTGCACAGGTCGAAGGAGGAGGCTCTTCTGCTGGCAGTTGACGCAGAGAAAGCTTTTGACCGGGTGCACTGGCCATATTTGTTCGCCACACTAGAGCGCTTCGGCATAGGACCTAAGTTTCGTAGATGGGTAGCTAGCATTTATAATGCTCCTACGGCGCGGGTCAGGGTCAATGGCGTACTCTCGGGAGACTTTGCGGTGGAGAGAGGCACCAGACAAGGTTGTCCTCTCTCCCCACTGCTTTTCGCCTTTTACATGGAGCCCTTTGCTCAGCGGCTTCGGGACAATCCACAGGCACAGGGTGTCCCATTCGGGGCTGATCGTCATCTTATTAGCGTTTACGCCAACGATGTCATTTTTTCAATAGCACACCCCCCTGGCCTCCATGCCAGCCATCGTGGCGGACATACAGGCCTTCAGTCAGGTCTCTGGGTTTAAAATAAATATGCAGAAATCGCAGGCGCTGAATCTCACTGCGAAGCTCACCACCGTGGACACTTTGCGGGCCCAGTTTGACTTTGACTGGGTGACAGGGGGCATTACATATCTGGGGTTGGTCCTGCATAATAGCCTGGATAAGACTGCAGAAATGAACTACTCTACTCTCTTGCGTCCGGAAAGACCTCGCCCAATGGCGGCGTCTACCCCTGTCATGGTTCAGTAGATTGGCCGCAACAAAATTGAATGTCCTGCCTCGGGCCCTGTATCTTTTCCAGACCCTTCCTCTACTCCCCCGCCGAATGCGCTCTCACAGATCCAATAGGAGATTGAACGCTTCATTTGGGGCCCGATCTCGCCCAGACTGCAGAAAACTTTGTTACAGCGCCCTAAGAAAGAAGACGGTTTGGCCCTGCCCAATCTCACCCGCTACTACCAGGCCTCGCTGCTGCGCTACCTCGTGGAATGGAATCATCCCATGACGGAAAAGCACTGGGTATTTATGGATCAGACAGTGGCGGGTCGGCACATCTGGAGGGAGGTCTGGCTGCCTAGATCGGCGCGCTCCTGGGGACTCTACTCCTCGCCAGTCACCCGCCCCACCATGTTAGCCTGGGACAAGGTGGTTAAACGTGCTAACCTTACCACTTTCACCTCTCCCATGTCTCCAATTTTCTCCAACCCAGATTTCCCTCCCAGGATGGGCAAAGGCGTAGGTGCGCGCTGGGTGGAGGGCGGATGTAAGCGTCTGGGACAGCTGTTCGACCTGAGGGGCCATATTCCCTTTAAGGAGCTTTGAGAAGACTATGACCTTGCGGGCTCGGACCTTTTTCTTCATACACAACTGCTGCACTGGACGTCTATCTCCCTTGTGCGTCCCCTAGTCAGCAGACCGATGCTACCCTTTGAGAAGTGGCTTCTTCTGAAAAAAGGACGACCGCAGGCTCATTTCCGAGTTATACACATTCCTTACATTAGAAGCGAAGGGGGCTCGCTCTGCGGGACAGAGGCGGTGGGAGGCAGAAATAGGCCACACTCTGTCAGACAAAGAGTGGGGGGATATCTTTTATAGAGCACATCATTTTGCACACTCTATGGGGCACACAGAGACCGCATTTAAAATTGTATCCTACTGGTACTATACTCCGGCTCGGTTAACTAAGTGGAGTTCTCAGAGTAACAGACTCTGTTGGTGTGGTTGTGGGAGTCCGGGAACTCTCCTTCACTTGCTGTGGAACTGCCCAAAGCTTACAAGATACTGGGACAAAATCCTTGACGAGATTGACAGGGCCTTTGGTACTACTATCCCGAGATTCCCCAGCTACACTATTTTAGGACTCCCCAACGCTTTGACCTTTCCGCTGCGCTCGATCAAAGGCAAGCAGATCGCCTTGGCTTTGAGTGCCGCGCATCGGGTTATATTGGCAGGCTGGAAGACCGACAGGCTCCCAGACCATTCTCAATGGCTGCTCCAATTGTGGTCCCTCCTGGGTATGGAGCGCTTGTCCATGGCTTCACTTAAGGACAAATCTGAATACCCTAAGGTCTGGGCTCCTTTCAGCACTATCTTATCTTCGGAGTTCCGGGAACTAACATGCCCTGCCTACCTATGGCTTCTGAAACTGATCCCTGAGAGCCAGGAGGGAGGCTAGAGGGTGCGACCCCTAATGTACTCGCTTTTTCCCCCGTGGACTGGTACTATTCATATAGGACCACGTGTGTAGGTCTGTGTCTGTGGGTGGCTCACCGAGTAGGAGGAGGGGAGGGGGTGGGGGAGGGCCTGGGTTTTATATGTTTTGAACTTTGGTTTGTTTTTTTCCTTTCTCCTTGTTTTGGTTTATTAAATGCGACGCTCTCGCTTCAAACGAGCTACGGTGGGCCCTTGTCGCACTGTCGTATGAACACGGGTGGTGTTCTAGAATTTGCTCATGTTCTATTCCTATAATAACATGTTTATTTCTTACTCCAAGATGTTGAACGCGGCCGGCCCAAGATGGGTTGTAGGCGACATGCTGTGTTATTTACCCATTCAGTTGATTCATGACTCATAACCTCTGCTCTCTATTCTGCTCATGAAATCGCCGGCCCAATGGGTTGTAGGCAATGACGCACTGTATTCGCTTGTCATGTGTTCTGCCAATAAACACCGATCTAATCCTAAAATTATCGAAGAAACCTATGCTGCACTAGGTAGAGATAATTTGGGAGCCAGATCTGGGAAACCACAACTAAAGAGAAATTTGGAAAAAGGATAACTCTAAGCTAGCACCCGACTCTTCTATGAAGAAGGGGGAGAATAAGAAAAACAAAGTCAAAACTAAGTCACGGGGTGAGTCTCCTCAATAGGAAGCTACTAAAAAATGCTATAACCTGTGATAATATTAGACCGCCTGACAGGTATCAGGATACTGATACACGTTTGTCTCGTTCCTTTCAGGAGTCATCCGAAAAGCGTTCGGAGATAGGTGGATGGTCAGAGCGCAGATTGGAGGAGCACGTGAAACCAAAAAAGGACTTACAACGCTCATCTGACTACATCATTAAACAGAAAGATAAACCTAAACCTTCCAAGCCTGAATTCAAAAAGAAGAAAGTAGCCGGACTTAAGGTCAGGCATGCCCCAGATATTGAGGACTCTGCTTATGAGCAGGAAATGGGCAGTGACCATGCTGGACAGCGCAGCAGAAGTCACAATAGTTTGCCAGAACCTGATGGATTGTTTGGTGGGAGTAGAGCTGAGTGAGTATGTCACAGTGGAAACACCGGATACTAGGGTAAGTGTCCGGCATCATTTATACGAAATATAACTCCAATTGGAGGGGGACGTACCCAGAAACATTAATGTTCCCTTTTGGGAGGACTTAACCCAAGGTTACGATATTCTTTTGCCTGAAAAGGATTGGCCATCTGATTTTGTAATGGATTGCCCAAACAGGGAAACTGTATTTTTACCTGCTTTTTCCGACCTTGTTCCAAAATCAGTTAAACACTCATACACCAAGGAGTGGGCACTAGCTCCTGTGTTATACCACAATCATTTAGGGTGGGATGACGGTTCTCCTTACCATGAAATACCACTGAGGACAACCCCACAACCTCAAAAGGCAATACCCTAATAAGCATGAAGCTAAAAAACAAGTTAGGGAAATCATCCAACAACTTGAATACCAAGGTGTAAAATCCCTTTTTCCTGTAATGAAACCCGATCATTCATGCTGTCTAGTATCATACTACAGACACTTAAACACAGCTACTCGCACATTTTCAGTACCAAATGCACACAGTGCCACACTAATGAACAACATAGTGCAGAAGAAATACAAAACAACACTTGATATCGCGAATGGATTTTTCTACCAAAATAGAGCACCTGGAAGTAGATATCTGTCCGCATTCTCAGCGCTGGGCTCTCAAGGGGAAATCTGTCAATTGCCCCAGTGGTATAAGAATAGCCCCAGGCTGTTTTCTGCCAGAGTAACAGAGCTATTACAAAATTTTGACGACCAGGCATTGTCCTAGGTCGATGACATATATCTGACGGATGATGACCTCATTGAACACGTGACATGAGTAGATCGCATAATTCTGGCGTTTGCTCACCTTAGGGCAACAACGGACTAGTGGGAATGTGCACTGTGAACGTTGCTATGTATTTGTATACGTTGAACCACCACTGTGTATATTGTACTGTTTTGATGAAAGCATATGTTTCATAGTTAATAGAAAAGAATTAAAAAAAAAAAATTCTGGCGTTTGCTCACATGGGCTACAAATTTAATTAAAAAAAATAAAACAATTGCCCATCTCTAAGTCCTTTTTCTGGGATAGGAGTTGTCAAGTGAAGGCAAAAGTCTTGCGACACACTTCTTGGAGAAGTGTGCGCTACTTCAACCTCCAACTACGTTGAAGAGTTACAGTCCATATTGGGATTTCCAAATTTTGGCAGAACATACATTCCAGATCACGCAGAATGGGTGAAATCGTTCTACGGCTTAATACGTCCAGACTTTTCCAGTACGCATTGGACCCAGGAACACACAAATATCTTACGTTCCGTACAAGCTGACATGATAGCTTCAAAACATTTACACACATGTGTAAACACAACAAAGCTGGTGATCCGTGTCTTCACAGGAAGATCTGGGTACATCTATGTTACGTTTAATGAAGGTGACACTGTACCAATTGCATATAAATCACATTTATACACCAACGCTAAAATGCGTTTTGCACCAACAGAAAAAATACTGACAGCAGTACAAACTGCTGTGGTGAGAGAGCGAGCCCTAGCTCAGGGCAAAAGCATTATTGTTGCTACCCCGGTGCCGACCTTAGAGGCTGTCACCAGAGCAAGCGTGCCAAAAGCTAAAGCATTAGTTCCACGATGGAAACAATGAGCTAACTCACTGACCGCAACAGATGTAGACTACAAGTTTGACTCTACACTACAAACACAATTCTTTATGCAGTACAAACAAGAATATCCTCTGCCTAATGAAATAATGCCTGTAGAACGCTATGATTACATCATATATCCTGATGGTTCTGCCCAGCCTGCCGTAGGGCCAAAGCACCAATACTCAGCAGCGTGCGCAATTGTAAACAGGCACATGCACGATGGAGAATTCCATCCTGAGAAAACCTACACGTAGTCACTTAGTGACTGCACAGCACAGTTGGCAGAACTAAAGGCTCTAATTCTGGCACTAGAGAATACGGAGCCCGGATTCCCCACACTTAGAGTGTGTGATTCGTATTATTGTGTCCAGTCTTAAGATGAATATGTACATTATTGGAGCCAGAATGGATTTAGAGACTCAAAGGGTTGCACAATCGAGCACAAGAAGCTTTGGGAACAGGTGGCAAAACTGAAAGATTGCTTGTCACGGACTCATGTAATACACACATTGAGTTGTTTACGTGCTGGTGTACACTTTGCAGGGAATTCCACGGCTGATGAAGCCACGAAAGCAACAGTTCAAACTGCTGCAGTAGATGCAATTACTCGTTCAAGTACGAGGATAGACAGACACCATGATGGCTGTCAATGCTGCTCGCAACGACACCCACTTGCCAAAAGGCTTTCCACACAAGTACTCCTACAAGTTAGATGCACAAATCATTCTATATGCTCATATTCCTGGAATGGGGGATAGAGTAATACCAAACACTGATCGCAGGAAGGGTTTGATACTAGCTGCACACGAGGGTCTAGCATCCGCACATGCAGGGGTGGTTGCTACAATTTAATTATTGCAGCAACACCACTGGTGGCCAGGTCTTTACAAACAGACCAAGGACTTTGGCCTTAGATGCAACATTTGCCAGCAGATGAAGGGTTCCACTGTGGAACGTACACCACAGACACCTCTACTGATTTCAAACAAGCCTCTGGCTTGTGTTTATTTGGACCATTGCGGCCCTTTGTCATCAGATAGAGCTTACAAGTGCATCTTGGTAACAGTGGATTCCTGCTCTCGATTCCTGTGGGTATGGCCACAGCGGTCAGCTGACACCCGAACTGTTATAAAGGATGTGCAAGTCTTCATCAGGACATACACAGTCTGTTGCATTCCGACCAGGGGCCAGCGTTTAGCTCTAGGGCTTGCAAAGAGGCCATGGGACGTTTGGGTGTTGCCCTGTGTTTCTCCTCACCATACCATCCCGAGGGAAATTCTGCAGTGGAAAGGAAAAACGGGACTTAACCCAGTCTTTAACATTGAGGGTATTAGGCTCAGGTCGCAGTTATCACTTACATGGAGTCCAGAGGGCACTCAACAACCTGCCTAGAAAATCCCTGGACGGTTGGACTCCCTGTGAAATCCTTTTCGGGGTAAAGATATGGATCCCAGACCTCGACAAACCCAGCACAGTGGCGGCGGAAACATCATTTGACCTTAATGAACGTTTGGCTGTTTTACAGGAACTAAACGGTTTCAGGAACGAACAAAGCAACGTCCAAGTAAAACGCACCGCCACTGGGCAAGTGAAGGAAGTGCCGTCAAGGCCCAAAGGTTGGGGAACTGGTCAGGGAGAAAACTGTGGACAAGAAAGAATTCGGGCCATCTTACAGAGCTCCTGTGACTGTCCTGGCTATTGAAGGTACCAGAACTGTACTTCTTCCGCCTCTTGCCGGCCGCAAAGATAAAAGATTTGTCTCCACTGATCTGATCAAACCACACTATGTGGCCACTTCTCAACAGTAAGCCACGTGGGCTACCTGCCTCCTCTCGCTACGGTACAGGAAGTTCAGCTGGAAGCTTTAATAACTAACTAAGCATCCTCTCTCCACCCAGAGACAACATTCAACAACAATGAAGTATGCCTTCTACCTGTTGCTACGACTACCACAACTGTACAGTCAACTAGTACAGAAACACAGATTTCAATTCGGAATCCCGACAAGAATACTGTATATGTCAACATACCACAGATCAAGTCATCTCCCAGTTCTACAAACCTGTTGAGCTGCCAAAAATAGATCAGACTGCCTCTGGCTACTTCATCAACTTTGTTGACTTCTCTTCAAATTCTTCTGATCAACCGCCACCTCTACCGTTTCGACTGAAAGTGCGCATCTTCTATTTTTGGCTGAAAAAGACATACTTTGTTTCTCGATGGTTACACCGTTGGGTTACAATTGCGTTACTTTTCCAGGTCCTCTTGACTGGTTTGGTGACAGTCTTTATCTTGCTTCTAAATGGACACTCTCTCTCAGAACGCTCTGCAGTACAACTGGTGAACGTGGTTCTCAAACCACATACATCATCACACTGAGAACAAAGAGACCTTTCTCTGATGTGTATGGCCCCACTAAATTTTTACGAATTCCTTATTTGTTTAAACTATCATTAAATTATGTCATTACCCCTAATCCGGTTTCTGACGATTGGGACATTGATACAGTGTGCATGAAATACTAGAAGATCTAGAGTATTCTACTG
The DNA here is from genome assembly GCA_963921515.1 of Calotriton arnoldi. NCBI lineage: Eukaryota > Metazoa > Chordata > Amphibia > Caudata > Salamandridae > Calotriton > Calotriton arnoldi. The sequence goes on from CAWUFW010000057.1 coordinate 5,448,267, forward strand.
TGTTTTCGTCTGATGAATTGTATGAAGGTATATGTAATTATGATGAAATGTCTTGTTTTCAACATTATAGTCATCATTTTCTGCATAAAGCAAGCACGCCACATGCTATTTTCAATTACTCACATAGGGCTCGATTCACAGAACTAACTTAAGACAAAATCCTAAACTTACTACCATTTTGGTATTCACAGAAGGCACTTACTCATTTTGGTATTCACAGAAGGCACTTACTCATTGATGAGTAAGTGCCTTCTGTGAATACCAAAATGAGTAAGTGCCTTCTGTGAATACCAAAATGGTAGTAAGTTTAGGATTTTGTCTTAAGTTAGTTCTGTGAATCGGGCCCAATGTGAACATTGCCCTACACCACCACAGGGTACTTCAAAAACATTTGCACAGACGTTTGCTTATTTTTCTGGTTATGACACATCTGACCAAGCCTCTTATTATTATTATAGGCTTGCACCATCACCTGCAAAGAAAAATATGCAAACAGACATCAAACCAATATACTCTTTTCTTTCCCAACTGTCCGAACAGGGTTTAAACTTTTGGAGGGACACTATAGATGTAAAGTCGATTCGGGGGACAAAAGACTGGCAGGTTCAGGGAACTGAGGCTTTGTTTAGGCATGCCTGATACCACAACAAATGATTTTCCTGAACAAAATTGTGAAACAAACATTTCTTGGATTAGCTAAGACAAAAGATTTGAACACACCACGTATTCCCACATTAACACATTTTGAAAACGGGCAGCAGATTACAAAATACAAGGAGGAAACAGACATCATGCTACACAATGGCACATTTAATTAGTCAGACCCCAATTGGATGGGATGGTTGGTTTGGCCATTAGACACTGATGGATGTCAGGCACGATTCCTAGGTAACACCAAGGGCTTCAAGATCAGCAGGCCTGACCAGATATGGTGACAACTTACGGTGTTGGGAAGTTGTGCCTTGATTGGCTAAAAACCTCAACGCTCTCTCAGGTGAAACAACACGTTTCCCTTCCATCTGATGACCTGGAACTAAGGGACTTTTTATTAGGTCCTGGAAGACCACATCAAAAACGCTTCTTGTATGCAATATAGAATGAGATATGGAAAGTTTCCCAGCTGGAAGATACTGAAAGACTAGGTGAAATGGACAGGGCCAATTTAGAAAAAGCACTAGCAGTACATACAACTGTATGACCACCTTATCCTCTCTAGAATATACTCTTTGGGGACATAGTGTCATTGGCAATAGACACTATACAACAAGATATGTCTGCATTACAACATGGGCAGTCACAGCTTAGGTCTATTTTGCTGTTAACCTGGACACTTCAAACACTACGTTCTGGCCACGTGCCGTGGTGACATATTAATGCCACATCTGTTTTCCCCTTATCACCTTGCAAAACAGCACATACTCATGGCATGGAAAGATGCGAGGTACACTATGTTACACATAGAAAAACTAGAGAAGTTACCTTTCACCGTTGAAGAAACACCGTCCGCGGACTGGATAATCCATGGGTATAGCACTGCCGATTTTGACATTCCATTTCCAGTACGGTCTGCAATACCACCAAGTGGGCAGATATGAAGCGTTGGGGGAAGGGTTTGTACACGAGTATTGGGAATTACCTTTCAAATTTCAGTGTCGAAATAAGGAAACTGAAGTTTTTCTCATCGGTTTAGACTGCGATAACATTTTAAGTGGATCCTTAGTATGCAAGGACGTTTTGCTTCACGTGGCCTATAATGCTTTCGTGGCAAACTTCTCTTGCCACTTGAAAGGTTCCCCAGCGGCCGCGATTCGTCCGGCTTTCAGATTGCCCTCTAATGGGAGTTATTTGATGCTTAATGATCAAGGTTGCTGCGGATGAAACCAGGAATCGCCTATCTGGTAACGGTTTCGTCATAGTCACCTGTGGTACTCAAGTACTGTTTCCACTTGTCCACACAGTTAGGGATGCAACGCTTTAGACTTCAATAAATCTCTGAAATGTGCACTTTGATGCCTTGAGCAAACTGAAAGCCTTATTGTTTCAGAAAGATGTGGCCTTAACATTTGCAAAGGAGATGTTTGATCTTCAAGTTGCAAGGTACAGTCGCTAATCCGCATTAACTTTCCACTGCATTTTGGAGAGCTGGTGCACCGCATTTTTATTATGTCTGACACTGCGGGAATAGCGCACTTTTTTTTTTTAAACATATAGGCTCTGAGTTGGTTAGCACCTTACAGAAAGTTTTTGGAGTCATTCCATCTTTTATACACTCTGTGCTCTGAAGTGTTTTTGGAGGTCTTCCGTTGGTTCTACTCCCGATTACCAGGATTGTGATTTAAATTTTTCTGCTAAGCAATGGAGGTCCCATTTCAAGAACGAATAGAACAGGCACTACCACATGTGCTGCTGTGCTGTGAATGCATGGTACATTGCTTTGGCGCACCTTTGCTTCAGGAACTGAATGACCATAGGTTATTATTTTGGCCTGTTTGGCTACACTGCGTGCCGCCCGTATTCCGCTGTCTGGTGTGCACTTTCGAGCGTGCCTTGGACTTGAGTATAGGAACGCAATTGGTTGAGCCTTTGGGCATAAATATACTGGTGGACCCCTTAAAAGGCCCATCTGTATTGATGTCCACTGCGGATTTCATTGCTTCTGACCGCATTTTACGAGCCGTCCTGGGATGCCTCTGCTCCTGGCGACTTGGATCTTGGCTCTGGTTCGGTGGATCTTCCATTGGCTGTGGTCACTCCTTCAGCACCAGCTGTGGGGGCTGGATGGGAACACATTTGCTCCATAAACCTGCTTTGAGGTGTGCCTCTGGGATCATTGTCTGCGGTTGCTGGAAACAGAAATGTTTTGTCTACCTCTCGGAACACAAACAATTGGCTATTCCGTTTGGTGGGAACTTTTAGTTCGGCCTGTTTTTAACATATTAAATTGATTTTAAATGTGTCTTTTATTAACTTTTACAGCTTTCTGTGTTGCTTTAACTTTCAAACTGTATGACTGCCTTTTTATCTGATTTTTAGATAGATTTTAATATCATTTTTACCTGCCCCATTATTTTGAATGACTTTCTTACTATAGATAACTGAGTAGTCAACTTATGTTCGAGGAGTGGGTGTCATGTGTCTTAGTTAGGCACAAGGAGAAACGCTGCCATTTTAAACATGTACACGTTTCCTAAGTTGCCTTCTCTTTCACACGATGACTTTTAACACACATTTGTGTTCGTGCCAGAGTAGGATTAGTTTCTCTGAAACTTCATTGCTTACAAATTCCACTTAGTAAGAACACTATCACGACACCTTGAACATCCCGCACAAGGTCTGAACATACATTGTGCAAATGCAGCTGTTTGTTATTCGTCCATGAGGCGACGCAGCTATCAATAGATCGTAAACAATGGCGGCCTGACTAAGGTCTCTGCTTGGAGCAAGGATGCTTTTTGTTATAAATAAAAAAAGCATTTCCGGGTTGGATCAGAGGAGCACTTGCTGTCACTGCGAGGTCACTACATGCTGAAACCTCAGCCTAGCTGCTTGCTGATCCCTCTGCAAGGAGGATGTCCAACCTGTGACCAAGACCTACATTCTTTCCCTTCAGGTAATGGGGGTTGCATCATCCAATAGGGGATTCTTGGCATAACACATACATACACCCTAGGCATCTAGGTCGGGGAGCGCATAGCAGGAATACTCTATACATATACAGGGATGTGGAATTCCTAAAGCCGGACGCGCAGGACATATTGTTTGGGGTCAAGGGCAACAAGTTTTCATGTGTATTTTGTCCTTGGGACAAGTAGGCTCAACCCCCTGCAACACAAACCCTTTGGCTGCCAGTTTGCAGTACCACATTATGGATCAGGGAAGGGCACTGTCTGCAGTTAAGGTAAAAATTTTGTTCATATGGTAATGCTGTTCAAACTTGTATTTATGGTTCATTAATTGAAAGCCTTTATTATTAGGGTGAGCGCTCTAAGTAAATGTTGAAAGCTCTGACTGCACTACTGACAGTGGTTCCAGAATAAAAATGTGTACACACGTTTTCAAAGTTTAGCAATACGAGGCTATGTATAATGCTCCCAGAATGCTCTCTGATTTGATGCAAATATTGCAGAAGCTTGAAAGCAAGTTTGATGATTCTTTGCTTTCAAAATAAAATGTTCATAAAAAAATGAAAGCAGGAAAAAAAACATTTTGCTAAACTACTGTAAGATTTCAGGTACCATTTTTTTTATTTTTACGGAGTTTTATATAGCGCGAACTTGACCCGAATCGGGTATCAGAGCGCTTTACATAGCACCAGTTGCGTTACATGAGGACACATTCATTTTTAGGTCTCGCCTGCGTTGCAGCGCATGCGCTGCCCGCTTGCGAGATCTATAGTCATTGGTTTTCTGTCGGGCTTCTTTGGAAGTGGGGTTGGTGCACGCCCTGTCTCCCTTAGGCCCCGCCCACCCGGACTGGACTCGTCGTCACTTGCTGGTCATGCGCGCTGCTTCTTTTCACTTCTCCCGCGGTGGGCGTATCGGCACTTGTTCTTCTCAGCGTCCTTCAGCATCGCAGCAAGCTTCCTGGCCTCGGCGGCGGGCTCATTGCACTCACCAGTGCTTCTTGCTTGTTTTTTTCATTCCCGCAATGGCGTGGTGATATGGTTAGTTGCATTGGCAAACATGCCTTTTTTCCTCTTTATTTATCTTGGTTTCAATCGCGGACTCGCGCTTTAACTGTAAAGATCTTAAGCTAAGCGCGGTGCCACGATTGCGCAAAAAGTAAAGAAATAGAAAAAACGTGTTTTTTTCAATTTCTTTACTTTTGAACCATTCGCGGCACCCGCTTTAGCTTAAGATTTTTACAGTTAAGCGCGAATAGCGGCGATAAAACCAAAGTAAATAAAGAGAGAAAACGCGTGTCCGCCATTTTTTCACTTTATTTACTTTGCTTTCAATCGCGCCACTCGCGCTTGGCTGTAAACATCTCAAGCTAAAGCGCGGGTGCGCTGATTGCTTCAAAAGTAAAGAAATAGAAAAAATGTTGTTTTCTATTTCTTTACTTTTGAAGCAATCAGGGCACCCGCGCTTTAGCTTGAGATGTTTACAGTTAAAGCGCGAGTGCTGCGATTGCATGGCAAATGCGTGTTTAGTTTGTTTTCCTGTGCAACTGGTCATTTAGGCATTGCACACAATCAATTATACTCCCGGGATTGATTACATAAACGCTGAGCTGAGGGGCCATTATGTAGGAAGGGGTATTTACAGAGCCGTCTCTCGCTGTTGCAATGTTACCTCCCCCCCAGCCTGTCCTGTGATTGAGGCTCTGGGGGCCCGGGGCCCTGGCAGGCAGAGTTGCATATTTCCATCTGTGTAGTGTGTATTAAATTGTGTACGGCTGCTTGTTTTTGTGCAAAGGCTAGTTTTACCCGCCACGAGCTGGTGGTGACTTTATGTCACTGCGCCTCGCGTGCGCCTTGTTCTGAAGGCACTTCATGCTGAGAGTCACCAGCCAGACACAGACCCGTCTCTGCTAATTATTGGATGAAATCCGAGACCGGATTTTTATGATCCGTCATTGTCCAATTAATGGAGCCTCTCGCATCATTTTGCAGTTCGCGAAGGAGAAGCCCATTTGCTGTCAATTAAAGGGTGATACAAAAGGGGATGATGGACGGAACGTTTGAGCCAATCAAACACTCACCCCCAGTCAACTGATCTGGGTTTAATCCATCATCATTCTTTAGCTCACTCCACCACCCCAGTTCAGACATGGCCATATGCAAATCAGTCTGACCCTGTGCCTCATGGGAACAGTCCAGCCCGAACTGCCAAGCCATGTCTTCCCTGGACCGGAAACAAGCATCCTAGGACCGGTTTCTGGCATTTCAGCCGTCATCAACCAGGCTTGCTTGAATCCAGTGGCAAAGTGAGCAAGGGACCCACGTCTGGGCATACCCCCGCCAACTTAGGGCGACCAAAGCGATACAAAAGGGGATGATGGACGGAACGCTTGAGCCAATCAAACACTCACCCCCAGTCAACTGATCTGGGTTTAATCCATCATCATTCTTTAGCTCACTCCACCACCCCAGTTCAGACATGGCCATATGCAAATCAGTCTGACCCTGTGCCTCATGGGAACAGTCCAGCCCGAACTGCCAAGGGTGGCATCTGTTCTAAGTGTCGGCCGAGCTGGCCTGGCGGACTTCACCAGGGCAGTGCCAGGCCACGGGCATGACAAGTAGGTGTCTGCAGCATGGGCGTCTCAGCATCCTGCCCCGTGAGCCGGCTGGACCTCAGACCCCGGCCAGCCAGCCTTGTGTGTGAGCCCTTTCACAGCAACACTAGTATGAGAGAATTTTGATATTTATGTGGTCTGAGACACAAAGGGAAAGATTTCCTGATTGACAGGTTGGGTTTTTTAATGTTCCACTCAGTGTCACTCTTTTTTTTAAAAAAACTATACCTTCAGAGCCACCATAAGGTAAATATTACAAAACATAGTTTTCCGGTCTTGTTGCATTTTTTTTTGTTTTTGATTTAAGTATTTATTATTTTCATAACTTTTTTCTCTTATGTCTGCTTTTTGTTCCTCCTCTGCCTAGTGGCCAGTGCATTGGAATTATGCGGCAAAGGTGGACCAAACTGTGGAACAAAATTGCTGATTTTCTGCAGTAAGAAAAGACATAGTATGGCGCAGAACACAGCACATTTTGTGGCAGTATTACTTCACTATTTTATCTTATGTTAACGCTGTCCGTGCAAAGGTTCCACCTCATTAGTATCTGCTTAACAAATATGTGCGGCAAACAGCAGCTGGATGCTGACCTCTTAACATATGCAAAGGGCCCTCTATTGTGTGGCAAAGTGTGGCAGTGTTTTTGTTAACTTTTAATACGTTTAAGCTAGAAACAATCTCTTTGTCACAAACCGCAAATTACGATGGAGAATATGGATTCTGCGTCAAGTGTGGCAAAGCCAGAACTATGCGGAAAACACTGCAGACGCAGAGTGTCATGATTCCAGTGGCCCTGTTTGGGGCCACTTCCAACAGAGGGTGAGTGGTTTGAGCCATTCCTTTGTTACCCCAAGACCCACCACCTGGGGGAAATCGCTGCAGTTATATATGCTCTCTTAATATATTTTCATATATTAATTGTTATGGTTCACTGACGCAGATTCTTTCATGTAAAGCTCCCAGGCCTCGTTCATGGCCAATGGCCTACAAATTCACATCAGTAAATACAGAACACCAGCCAGCCTCTGACATCAACATATAACTATTTCTGAACCACAAGCAAATGCAAGAGAGAGAGAGAGTTTTTATTGGTGAAATCTAACTATGATAGTTTCTTTAGGAGAAATTGCCCCTTCCGGTTAATTGCGTGTCAGGTCAAGGGGTCACCAATTCATCATGGGGGGGGACATTGCCATCTGCAAGCCAAGCTGGCCATCATGTGAGGACCTCGTGACCCCTAGGGGCAGACATCCGCCCTCAGCTCCCAATTATCTGATTTATGTATTTATCCCCCAATCCAAGCCTCGCCTCTCCCGCTGTAGGGCCGGGCTTTCTAGAATTTAATTCAGTACAGTTGTTTCAGCGGGGAAATAAAATCGGTGTTTGAATGAGGCTTCTCTCCTTCTGGGAACTGACCGGTTTGTGTAATAATCTACAGTGGCCTGTGAGGGTCTCCTCCGCCCCGTCCATGTCTATGCACAGAGAGGGACAGAGGGTGTGAGAGAGGATGGATTTCAGCTGGGGAGCCCTATGTCGGTCCAGGAGGGCCGGCTCCATGCCAGATGTTCAGGTTAACCGCTGGCTGTATAGACATGCTCAGTGCAGGTTCACTGGGGGCCAATTCACAAAGCCATCTGTGCAAGTTCAACTTCTGTGCACAAATGGCTAGTTTTACTAGTTCGAGCAATTCACAAAGGGGAACTAGCATATGTAAGTCCATTTACACGTGTGTAACATCACTGCTTGAGTAAATCCGGGGGAGGGAAGTGGGCATTTTATTGCATGGATTCCCTGGACGTGTTGAAAACCCCCACAAACTCCCAAGTTTAAGGATACAAATTTCAAACCTACCAATCTGTACCTAGAGACGCCAGCCCATTAATAATCAGGGGCCTGCTTTTAAACAGACTGGCGTGTAACAAAATACGTTTTCGATGTTTTGGTGCGCACATAACATGCCACACAGTAATCTTCTGAAAATACAAACCACACGTAGCACATTTTTGGAGCAGCGAATTTACCACATCATGCCAGCCAGTGGGGGCACTTCGAAAGATCAGAACAAACCTCTGGCCGCACAAGACGCCCCCGCCCACCTTTGCAAAGGCCAGGTTTATACAATCCATATCGGAGTATTCCAATAAAACGTTGATGTCTGTGAGGCACCCATCTTGCCGTCAGGCAGTGTCCATCCCTTACCTACTTTTGATGGCGAGCGATGGATCGCACTTATTACCTTTACGACTTTATCCATCTCTGTGGGCAGAGGAATGGGGATACGCCTACCTTACACAGAGCGATGGGACGCGAACAAAATCCTTAATACATTTAAACCAGTGACCAAAAAAGTCACCCAAACTAGAGCCTCAACACTACAAGCATTTGCAATGCAATAGGTCTCGCATTTATGCGAGTTTAAGCTATTGGCATTCTAAATGACAATGCCTTTTTATTTATGTTTTAAAAACAAAAACAAAAATAAAAGGCATTGTTATTTGCAATGTCAATAGCTCAAACTCGTGTAAATGCGAGAGACCTATTGCATTACAAATGCTTGTTTTGTTAGGCACGGGGAGATTAAGTGATTTGCTCAGAATCACAGGATGTTCAGCGTCATTGCCAAGACTCGAACCCAGTTCCCCAGATTCGAGGTCGACCGCCCTAGCCAATAGGCCAACTCCTCTCCCCATTTCTTTGCAGCATCATTTAGTAACATGTGTTGATGCATGCTAGTATTTCCCAAAAATATTCATAATGGAAAATCGGTGTAACCAGTTTTAATAAGATTATGGGAATCAAAAATAAACAAGCATTGGCAAAGCCAGTAGGTCTGAAACTGGTGGTCAGCATTTAGTTTTGTCAATGTTTGACTTGTTTTGGCATGGTTTTTGTAAAACCTTATTGGTGTGGGAGCTGCCGGGCCCTAACCATTATAACAAACATTGGCAAAAGCAAAAATTGTTTTTGGTCTCACAAAGCACACACTGCCACAGTAGTTACTGGCACTGAACAAAACTACTTTGTGTGCCAATATGCTCCTTGTGAAAGAGCAGAATGCGGTCACTCCCAGTGAAGCCAGCCGATGCAGAGAGAGAGAGAGAGAGAGACAGACAGAATTTTAATAAACGCAAAAGGTCATGGTCAACGCCAGACCAAATTAGGGGCCCAATTATTAAAGAAAGTCTCAAAAGTGCACCCATGAGGGGCGGAGCCAAGAGGCCATAGGCGGACACGCTCTGAGCGAGCTCCGCTGGCCCATACAAAATCCTTCCATTATCCTACCCACCATTGGTGCACACTACACCCCCAACGAACCTCTAAGCCCGCCGTGGCTTGGGAGCAGCTGAGACCGCCATTGGGTCTCTCAGTGTGATCGGCGTGGCTGGGGCTGCCGCGGACCAGTGCGTTTGGTCGGTTGCGGCCTAGCGGGAGCTGGAGGAGAAAGTCAGGAGCTGCTTCAAGATTCCCAGGCTTCCGAGTTGAGAGGCCGGACTCAGGGACGCTGTGAGGCCCCATCGGGGGTTTACTGCTACCGAGTGACGCTGCGGTCCGGGCGGGGACCGTGGCCTGCGATTTGGTGACGCCGGGGCCGGGTGATAGGATTAGAGGTCGCCATCTGACACAGAGGTGAGGGGCCCATTAGGGGGGAGGGGGCGTGCTCCCGGTCGTGGAGGCGGCCGGACCAGGTTCCGGTGCGGCTTGCGGTTGGGGGGAGAGCCCCCCCCTGGCTTCCCTCTCGCATCTAGAGCTGGGGCTGTGCTGCTGCCCCAGGGCCCTGCTATACTGGCTGATTGGAGCAGGCCAGTAACTTAAAAAGGGACAGTGACCTGCCGCATTGGATTGGCGAGATCAAGGCCCATAATAAGGCTAATACTCCTGCAGGAGGCAGGCAGGAGCACCCTGCGCGGCCTTGGGGCCTCCGTTCCGAGAAACTGGTGCCTAGGAACCACCAGGCGACCCACACCTGGCACATACGAAATAAGCGTTGATAGGGCCTTGCCTGTTTCTAGAAGGCTACCGGGACCTGAGCAGACAGATTTGGGGGCTAGGTCCGCTGTGCCGCTATACCTACTTGGCTTGCCGGAGACTGCGGCGCAGATCCCCAACCAGAGAGAGCTAAATCAAGTCTAAAGAAAAGGCCCCTGGGCCTGGCCCGAAACAGAGAACTATGGAACGCTTTACGGCCGCCGCCTCGCAGTCTACTAAGGCCATAGATGCTGTGTCTGGCCCTCCGGATAATGCAGCCCTCCTGGCAGCCATCACACAGTCCAGGCGGGCACTGGAAACCCAGATCGGCGCGGTGGGAATGGAGGTTACACTCCTGCGACAAGACCTCTGCAACGCCGTAGAACGCATTACAGTTACTGAGACGAAAATTGCGGGGGTTGAAGAAGCTGTAACTACACTACAACACAAAGTTACCTCCCTTGAGCAGCTAACCAAAGGACTGGCCCTTCGAGTGGAGGATGCAGAGGGCCGCGCAAGGAGAAATAATCTCTGCTTCGTTGGTTTCCCTGAAAATTGTGAGGGCGGCGACGCAGGAAAGATTCTTACACATTGGCTACATTCTTGGATTCCGGCTGACGTCCCTTTGCCATGCTTCGTGGTGGAGTGTGCACACAGGGTCCTACAGCAGAGGCCTCCGCCGGGGGCACAGCCGCGCTCCATCATTGCACATATCTTAAACTTCGAGATCGGGACATTATCCTGCAGCGTGCGAGGACACAGACAGAACTTACTTATGAGTCCCAGCGGATCATGATATTCCCAGACTACACAAAAATGGTTCAACAGCAGCGGCAGTCGTTCACCGCGGCCAAGGCACGTCTTCGTGATCTCAAGATCCCCTACATGCTCCTCTACCCGGCCCGCTTACGTGTGGTCTTTAACTCTTGCACCATTTTTCTTTATTCCCCGGAGGAAGTTTTTACTTGGACAGATGAACAACGGTCCTTGAAGCCACATATCCCACCACACAGAGACTCCGATCCCTCAACTGGGGATTCGACCAGGCTGCAGCCGAAGCCCAAGGATAAGCGACGCCACAGGTCCCGATCCACATGGAGTTCCAAAATAACAAACTAGACGCTGAACATACGTTGTCTCAGCAGAAATAAGATAATGTATGATGTGATTCTCCTCTCCCTTATGGGTGTGCATCGATTTTCTCTGTTGTGCATGTGCTGGTGGTTGAAAATGGGCCCTACATATGGACTAGCTCATGTCCCCCTGTAGAACTCGGGGTAGTATAGGGGGGTCAGGGGATCCATTGGGGAGTCAGCGTACTGCCCCCCCCCCCCCAGTGCTTCCCGCGACAGATACTTCAGTTGTTACAAGGTATTGGGGTGGGTTAGGGAGGGATGGGACTGTAGTGTGAGTTATAGGTTGCATCGTTTTGTTTTTTGTATGCTGCGAAGTTCGAATGTCCCTAAGATCACACTGTTTTGCTCTCTCTAATACATCATATCACTCTCACATACAACAATGGCGACAGACCTAGCAGGGAACTCTCCAGGCCAGATACATGTTGCGAGTTGGAACACGAGGGGTATGTTAGACAAGATTAAGCGGGGTGCGGTGCTCCGCCATGCTAAACACATAGGAGCAGATGTCCTTCTCTTACAAGAGACACATATGCTTGGCACGAAGGCCCCTTGTCTTGCCCGATATGGTTTTGTACACGCCTTCCATGCAGGATTTGTGCAGGGCTCCAGAGGTGTTGCCATATTGATTCATCGCCGGGTCTCATTCACACTGATACAAAAATGGGTCGACCTACATGGTAGATATATTTTCGTACATGGGGAGGTTGATGGGGAACAGATGGTATTAGGCAGTGTCTATGCCCCTCCACCTCTAGGTCAGAGCTTTCTAGATCATTTGGTAGGGTTATGGGGGCGCATGCCGGAGGACCTGGCAGTGGTGGGCGGGGACTGGAATTACGTAATGTTCTCAGGGATGGATAGATGGAGCCCTGCGGGACTCACGATAAACTCATCCGATTCTAAATTACATACCTTGGTAGACATGGTGGGCTAGGTGGACACATGGCGTATGCATCATCTCAAGGAGGCCAGCTACACATATTTTTCCCATACCTCCTATTCAAGGCTAGATTACATATTTGTTCCCCGCACACATGCCCATAGGGTCCTGAGGGCAACAATACTACCTAGAGGCCTGTCAGATCATTCCCCTGTAGCTATACATCTCCAGATTGGTCAGTGCCAACCTCCCTTTCGGTGGCGGCTCTCGGCATGGCATCTACAAAACCCGACATATAGGGCCCATATTCATAGCACACTTTCAGACTATATATCGTTTAACACAGGGACAGTCTCTTCGGCGTGCAATTTTTGGGAAGCCATGCAGCCCACATTGCAGGGAGTGGACATTAGTTTTTGTACTGCGGAGCGACGTAGGCGAACGCAAGTACTCATTAAACTAGAAGCTCAGATTATGACAATGGAACGGCGGGCCCGGGAGGCAGACGGGGCGGCTACTCGTCAGCAACTGCGGGTTTTCCAACAACAATATCATAGCATGCAGCTGGACGAAACACGGAATGAGTGGCTCGCTATGCAAAGCAGAATCAATCAGTGGGGTGATAAGTCTGGAAGACTCCTCTTCCGACTATGTCAACAAGCACGAATACATACTCCCATGCTGAGCCTTCGAGACTCTGATGATGCCCTGATTACCAACCCTGCTGTGTTGGCGGACAGCTTTGCCGACTATTATCAAGCGCTATACACTGCCAATGAGGTCCTTGATCCCTCCGAAATACAGCAATTCTTTATCGACATTCCCCCCAGGGCCCTCTCTGAAGAGGCCCGCGAGTCACTCGAGGCCCCCCCATCCTTGGAAGAGATAACCACCGCAATGGCTGATTTACACACGGGTAAGGCACCAGGCCCTAATGGCCTACCCAGTGAATTTTGTTAAGCCTTTATGGCCCTGTTAGGCCCTCTTTATCTTGAGGCCGTACATGAGGCTGCAGAGACCACATACATGCCCCCTGATTGGCGACACGCCGAAATTGTCGTGTTCCACAAACCAGGACGCCCTCCAGAACTTCACGCATCTTACAGGCCCATTTCTCTTTTAAATGTAGAGGCAGGCGAAGTTGCTAGCAAAAGCACTCGCCACCAGACTTTTGGCTCACCTAACTGATCTGATTGATCCAGATCAGGCTGGCTTTATGCCCCGGCGGGCTACGCGACATAATATACGCAGAGTACATAATGCACTTGCGGCAGTAGATCGCCTCCACTGTCCTGCCGCCCTCCCGCTGGCCGATATCGATAGAGCATTCGACTTTGTCAGCTGGACATATTTATTCACTCTTTTAAAGGGTCTAAACTTTGGCCCAAAGTTCTCATCATATATTCGTCTGTTATATCACGGTTTGACCGCCTCCGTGCGGGTTGCCGGTCGGGTGTCTACACCATACCCAATCAGCCGGGGCACTAGACAAGGATGCCCACTCTCACCTTTGTTGTCCGCTTTGGCCGTTGAACCACTAGCGTCTTGGATCCGCTTAGATGCTCAGGTCAGGGGCTTTGAGTGGACCGCCGAAATTTCTGACCGGATTGCGCTATACGCCGACAACGTCCTCTTCTTTATGACAGTTCCTCACAGGTCCAGCCCCCGAATTCTTCAAATTATGCGTATATTTGGCGAGACTTCAGGACTCTTTATGAATGTAAACAAACCCACACTATGGCCTTTGCGTGGGACTGACGATTATAGATGGGCTACAGACCTATCCCAGACTCGAGAGGGCCTAAAGTACTTAGGGGTTTTCATCATGGATAGGCAGGACATGGCGCGGGCTCGCAATCTGGACATGGTCCTCACCAAGGTTAAAACAGAACTGAAATCCTGGATGGGCTTACCCCTCTCTCTGTATGGACGGTTGGCCATATTCAAGATGATCTCTCTACCCAGGCCCTATACCAGCTCCAGAATCACCCATATCCCATTCCACAAACGTGGTTTAGACAGTTAAATTCCATGTAAAATGGGTTCCTCTGTTGGGGGGCAGTCAGACTGGCGCTCCGCACACGTTTCCTTTCCTCCTATTGTGGTAGTATAGCAACGGCCGATATACATTCATACTATACGGCCTCTCAGCTACAGGTGCTCAACGACTGGTGGTACTGCCCAAGAGAAGAACCTGCATATAGTGTCGAGAGATGGCTATTGGGAGACCCATCGGTACAAAAATTCCTATGTGGACGGGCTAATACTCAGGCCCTCCCTTCGGCCACAAGGGTTGTTCTTGCAGTATGGCGTCAATCTCTTCGCCGTACCGGTTGGCTAAATAGGCTCACAAGCAAGGCCCCACTATGGTGCAACCGCCTTCTTCCACAATTACGAAGTTTGCAGGGCTTTCAAGGATGGGACCGAATTGGAATTTCTACATTGGGGGATGTCCTACAGGGCACTACTCTTAAATCCTCAGACATACAGAGGTAATATTCTATGCCACGCACCCAATTTTATAAATATTTACAGTTCCGTCATGCACTTCTTCCCTATCTCAAAAACCTCACAGACCTCCCCGAATTCAGCACACTGGAGGGGAAACTTCTTATGGGTGACCTACAAGATCATAAAATCTCTAAAATATATCAAACCATAGTTACCCACAATGCATCACTAGAGTCCCTTCGAGAGGCTTGGCAGGCTGATATCGGCCCGATCGATAATGATGACTGGAGGGAGGCTCTGGAGTCCCCTCGAGCAGCTGCCATGTCATCACGATTGCGGCTGATACAGCTAAAATATTTGCATAGAATATACTTTACATGGGTAAGGATTTATAGAGCTGGGCTCATTGCGTCCCCTACATGTTAACGCTGTGGAGCGGAAGAGGCCACCTTTCTACATACGGTGTGGACCTTAACAGTGCTGGACAAATTCTTTTGGGGCGGTCCATAGATGCTTATCTGAGGTACTGGGATGGCCAATGGGCAATACACCACGACTAGCCATTCTTCATATTGCAGAAGATATTGGGGGCAATAGATATAAGCGCCACTTGTTGTTCTTAGGGTTAACCCTGGCCAAACGAGACATCGCATGCTCCTGGAAAACACCCTCTGCACCACTATTAGGGGTTTGGAAACGGGGCCTAGATTTTTGCATGGGATTGGAAGAACCCGTCTTCAGGGCCCGGGGCTGCCCTCAGAAACATGCACGTATATGGCAGCGTTGGGCTGACTATAGAGGAATTGTACTGACCCCTCCGACTCCCCCACCCACCTTACTGGATATGGAGGTGCTAGCTCACTCATAACGCTGTTTTTATATATACTGTCGCCAAATTACGGATTGATTGGATGGGCAGAGACAGTATCCAGGGACGGGACTATCTTGCAAAGGTATAATTCCATTCAGCCTTGATCGCAGCTGTTGGGTGTTTAGTTTGTTTGTGGTTATAGAGCCTAAGCAGTGTTAATTATAGTAGGCTCTTTTCAAGCCCAAGCACAACTGAGGTTGTACACAAAAAAGCCCTCAGGACCACACTGTACACCCTTTATAGTATGGAAAGATTGGAGAGGAAATCTAAGAAACTAACTTTATGACCATTGAGCACACTGTGTACCCTTTGCCTAGTTATCTTACCCTGCCAATATGTCACTGGGAGAGGGGTCTCCTCTTCCGCTTAAGGGCTGGTACTGTAAAATTCTTGTTTTGTTTTCCCCTTGGGTACAATGTTAATCTCGACTCCCTGCCTTGTCCGTATGACAAACAGAGCGGCCAAACCATCCAACACTTTATTTTTTTGCAAATTTTATATAAATTATGCTAAATGGCTTTTAATACCATTTTTAAAAAAAATCCTGCCTATCCATTTAGCAGACGCATACAGGAGCATACTTAAATTGGAAGACAATGAGCTAATTTTTCGCGTTGGCACCTTCCTGAGAACCGCTGTAAGGGCCCGCAAAACGATGAGCAACCCTTGAAGAGCACCTTGAAATGTATGGGTTCTTTTAAAAACTAGTCATATATATTCTTAATAATGTGTATTTTGATCATTGCTATTGAAATTGTTTACTGTGATATGAATTTGAGACGTGAATTGTTTTTAATTTGTTATACTCGATGTGCTTTTATGGATATGGTCTGATCCAAATAAAGTATTTTGACTTGACTTGTTTGTGGTTATATTGTTGAATTAAGTAACTATAATTTTTGCTTATACATGTCAACATTACTCTTGATCAATGATTGTATACTGTGGCTCCTGGAGCATGATATTGGCAAGAAAAGAAAAACTCAAAGTATGTTTATAAAAAAAATGCACCCCTGGTATATGTCCTTGCATTAAGTGCAGCTATACGCCTTTCGTGAATTTCCAAGAACTTACAGAAGTAGGACGAGAAATAATAATCCTAGAAAATATTTGTGAACTGCATTTTAGCATGAGCATATATGCAAGTGTATATTTGCTCATACGAAAATCTGAGTGTTTGCAAGTTCACTTTCCCTCCAACCACTTTTTCCCCCAACTCTGGAAGAAGGTTTACGTCTGCCATTGTCAGGAGTACATTTCCAACATTTCTCAATATGGGAAAAGATTAGAGAAGAGTTGTTGAAAACCCTTAAAACATAAAAGTTAGTAAGTTTGCACAGACTCAAAAGGGCATTCTAACCCTGGAACTATTGCTTACCACTACCTTGAGCCCCAGTATGTAGACCTGCGGAAACGTGGTAACATAAGGGGATTGCAAGTATTCAAAAACTACTATGGTATGAGACCTGGCATAATCAGAGAGGCTATATCAGAGCTCTTATATAATGAGATTGCTGCCATAATTTGTCGCTGCACTACATGGCACCAAAGGGACAAGTGGATTGTGTTACAGGACAAGTAGATTTATGAAGCAACCTGCCCCATGGACAAGTAGATATTTTATTAAATTCCACACCCCTGCATATGTATAGCTTTTATATACCTGCATATATACATTGTTTTAGCAAGATGGTGGAACTGTTCATTCTGTTCACTGTCCTTGTATTGCTAAACACTTTCATCTGCTTCTGTCTATTGATTATTGCACAACATATATTCTATACAAGAATCACAATGGTTCAATAAATATTGAAAACGCCCCTCTGTGTACTTCTTGTATATTTTTCTAAGACAGCACGAGTGACTGAGCGAAAGGGTTCTAGATTTGTTACCCCCGATTCCTGGGGAGTCAGGGTTGTCATGTTCTGTGGTTGCCAAAACCATTTGCTGCCTGTCTAGGTTTAGGGTGCTTATGGTGGCACTGTAAGCTAGCTGGTCTATAGAACAACATATCCTGGGGGGGTTCTCAGAATCAGTCTGGCACCATGCCAATGTTTATGTTGCTGAACAAACGTGCAGTTCCTACTGGAAAGTGGAAAATACGTGACTTTTGGCTTAGCCAATGATGTTCACCATCGTCAAAAAGCAAAAAATTATTCTGCTCATTCATACATAAGAGTGCACTTGTAACGATGCCTGCAGGTGTATGTGTCACAAGATAATTACAGTCCCAGAGCTATGATGCATGGTGGCGCATGCGTCATGACATGGTGGCCAATTGTTTTTTTTTTATTTACCATTCTAAGATGGGCGTTCAAGATTGTGACCACCCATCTAAGTTAAAAAAAAAAAAAAAGTGCCCAAAAGCATATTTTATGAAAGCAGTGGCCTGACAGCAATTTGCAGCTGCCAAGACCTCCTAAAAAGTAAAAGATATTTTATATAGATAGATGATTATTAAACAGGATGCAAAAGGTGGGTGAGCAACAGAAGAGCAGGAAATGTTTAGTAAGGCAGCACTGCGGACATGCAGCAGTGAGGGGTGAGGAGCAACACAAGAGCCCATGGAGGGGATTAATAATTAAATTGAAAGAAAAGAAAGAAAGAAAAGGAGCCGGGTGGGATAGGGAAAGCAACGGATGAACCAGGGGATAGAAAGCCACAGAGAGAGCGCAGGTGGCAGGGATGTGAAGGTAGAAGTAGCACATAATGAAAGGGAGGAGAAAGCAAGAAAACACATGCACTCCCCTTGAGTGCTCGAACCAAAAGAAAAAGTAGTTCTCTTATGCTTTTATGGAAGCAATGGAAGGAAGCAAATAATTAAATAAAAAAATGATAAAGAAGCTATGCTTCAGAAGGGGGTCAAACACAAGATGAGATAGGAAAGACATCAAATAAGAAGCAAGCACATGAAATTGCCAGGAAAGTCAACCAATGATAAACATTACTGACCCAAAGCCCACTGTAAGTATTGGCATTCTCCACAATAGGCCTTCCAACAGCAACTAAGTGAAGCTGTTTGTAGGCGAGACCTAAAACTGATAAGAGAATAGTGTGTTCTACTTTTGTCAATAGTCAATACATTCTTTCCAGTCATAGCAACAAATTCCTCTGCAGTCCTGCTGTTGTCAACAGGTCTGGTTTTAATGTGCCAAAACAGGTAAACACGAGTATACACAGTGCTTTTTTAAGTCTGGTGTTAGCCAACAACTTTTGACTATTAAAATTGTATGATATTGTATACTCTGTCCTGTCTTACACTTTTAATAACTAGAAATAAATAAAAAAAACAATTATATGCATGATATACTTACTTATAGGGGCTTTCAGTCAGCCCTCTTTATCGATTGGTCTTTTACCTTGTCATTCACATTTTTTTTCCGCCCACTGCAGCATACAGCATGGTGCAGTGGGTCAGCCCACTTCAACCATTGCCTTACATTCACTGTGAGGGACAGCATTCTATGACTTCATGAGGAGTACATCAACACACAAAGTAGTTCCCTTCAGCACCAGGGACTACTATGGCAATATGTGCTTTTTGAGACCAAAAATATATAATTGCTTTTAGCAAAGTTGTTGTTTTTCTTTTTTTTAGGTTTAGAAGCTTCCCCAAAAAAGAAAGTATGACAAAAAGCATATAAAAACAAAACAATCATTGACAAGGCTGGCAGCCAACACACGACTCACAGGCTTTGCCAAAGCTAGCTACTTGTGCAGCATTCAGAAATGCTGTTTACCACATTAAAGCCTACTCTATTGTCTTTGCTAATGCTGGAAAAAAGGCAGCCAAAATAATTGCTCCCTACATAGAATGCATATAGGAGATAAAAACTGAAGATGACAAACAGTGTGATAATAGAATGTTCTTTTTAGATGTAAAATAGTCCTTCATGCATTTCAATAGGAGTAATTCCTGGAAGGCATAATAATCCACCTAATAGCAAATATTATGAAGTTAGAGAGCATTACTACACAGAGTGGAGCCAAAGCCATTCTATGTATATTTTAAAGAAGTGTTAACAATATATCAACGAGCAGCTGCACTGTCCGGCAACATCTAAAACAGTAAAGGGGAAACAAAATAGCATAATATCATTCAACTGAAAAGAAAACAAATACGAAAAAAACAACAAATAGCAAGACAAAAGATGTCACACCTGAAACGTTTGCCTAAAAAAATGTAATTTAAAAAAAAGATAAATAGATCTGAAACTCTTTCTACCGTCTTGAAAACGCACATTGATTCAGATTCTCGTTTTTTTGTGCTGTTGAAAAACAATTTGCATCGTCAGCCATGGGTGGTCACCCTCAGATGTGGTCGCCCTCAGACGTATGCAACCCAAGGGAAGTTTGGAGGGTACCCAGGAGGTGTGGAAAACTCAAGTCCCATATCAGAAAAACACAGGAATCAGTATACAATTCATGAATTAAAAGCAATAAATAACACTCCAACAAGTCACCAATTTAAGTGCCACATTCAACAGCCATTTCGTGAATGGCTTCGAAATCGATTACGATTTGTGACTTTTGCATGGTAAAACAAATATAAAATCCACAAGCATGGGAAAACACTATAACGAATGTCCCCAGGGCATTTGTGGTAGGAGCCTAGAAGTGTGGGACATACAAGGCTGCCTGCAGTGGGTTGGTGCACAGCCTGCGTGGCTGCCTGCAGTGGGTTGGTGCACAGCCTGCGTCAGATTAGGTGCAGGTGCCGACCACAAGCCAACTCCTGCTCTGAAGGCGGTGCACAGCGGGGTTTAAAAATAAAGTATATCGTAAGAAAACAAAAAACATTCACTGACTGAATGTCAGCAACAGCCTGAAGCTTAACTCAGAAAAAGAAGTTCTAGTGCTCTGTACTTCCTCCAGGCCATTGGTCTACTTGATGGCCCTGGTCTCTGTAGGGAACACCCTATCATGCCTGTAAAATTCATAATATGTGGTGCATCATTGATGACTCCCTGTCATGAGCTCCCAAGCGAATAAAGTTCACATACACGTTTCTAGCTTTTAACATCATTCCACTTCTTTTTGTTCAATACGGGAAAGATGTAGCCAGGCTGAGGCTGTCATATCCTCTCTTCTGGACTAGGCATACCTAAACGCCTCATTTCCACACTTCAAATGATTCAGAGTGCAGTGACACACATCATCCTAGCGATCAATAAGAGGGGCTCGATTATACTCGACATCTAAAGAACTCAGACTGGCTGACAGTTTATAAGCATATAAATATAAGCATATTATCTTTAAGGCTAAGTGCCTCAGCCACAGAGAGCTCAATAATAAACACCCAACTTTCCTTTGCTACCAGTTTCAGTTATACATCCTAAATGGATCAAAATAACCAAAGCTGTTCTCTTGGTGGTACCCAAAGCTGGTTACGGTTGTATCAAGTAAATCTTTCTCCTACTATACTTCTGAGCTCTGGAATGTTTTTCCAGTTTCTCTCCACACTCAGTGTAGCATCTTTGCTTTCCGCAAGAATCTTAAAACACTTTTCTTTGCAGTCATTTAACCCGGTCGATCCTATGTTGTGACAGTGTGGTTAGCTGTGCACTATATGCATTTTCGAATCAAACAATCACTCCAATCAACAGAATGCACTGACAAATGCCCCTCCCAATACCCCAAAAATATAATGAGCCCATAGAAATCTGGAAAAGAAACAGGCAGGGTACGTGGCCTGTACCCTCCACATGTTCTGAATAGGTTCACAAGTCCTCAGCGAGTTTAGGTAACTCATGGGATAATCCCAACAGGTTGAAGCCTTGTATTTAGAAGCCAAGTTGAGGGCACCCTAGGCTAGGATAATGTCAGGGTTGGTCTTCAGCACTCTGTGTAGGGTTTCTCCTCAACAAATCATGCCTGTGTGCTTCACAGAATCCCAAGCACCTGAGCTCTCCTGACCTCCGCCTTCCTTTCCTACTGCAGGCCCATATGTAAATCCATTAACTAGGGAGAGGCAGCATCAAAGTTCCAACTCCACAAACTGTGACAGGAGTGTTCAATCAATCAATCAGGATTTATAAGACACTGCTATTCACCCACAAGTGTATCCAGGCGCTGAGAGCCAAGCTGCTTGGGTGCAATCCATTGAACAGACAGATTTTGAGTCCCTTTCTGAATTCCTGAAGAGAGGGTGCGATCCAGAGGTGGAGGGGGAGACAGTTCCAGGACTTTGCGGCAAGGTAGGAGAAGAAGCGTCCTCCACTGTTGCTTCTGCAGATGTGGGGGGGTGAGCAAAGGAGAGGGAGGCGGAGCACAGGTGTCTAGAGGGTTGGTGGAAGCTCAGTCAGTGGTTGATGTATGCCAGTCCTCGACTGTACAGGGCTTTGTAGGTAAGTATTGTCTTCTGCTTGATAAAGTTCTTTCTCTATTACCCAGTATTATTAATTCTAACCCAATTAGGAACAGATTTCACTGCAATAGATTGTAATAACCATTTTCTGAGCCCGGGCATGCAGTAGTACGATTTGAAAGGTTCCGTGTAGTGGTGGGTCCAAGTCTCCAGGTTTCCTCGTGGATTTTATCTGTCTAGCCAGTGCACCATAAATTATTAACTGGCCCACTAGCAATCGAGCATTCTCTTAGTTCTGCAAATGTTAGCAATTTAGGATTGTCAAAAAAATCTCAAAAATTGTTATATTTGCATCCCACCAGTACGCTCTACCAGAGATGGAACTCAGTTTGCTAAACCTAGGGTAAAGTCACAATGGGATTTCTGGTGAATATGCCTCCACCAACTTAGTTCGGATTAGGCATTTCCTCCAGAAGTATTCTGCAACACCCAGCAGCCTTGATTGCTTGTTAATTCTAGATCCAAGTCCATCACTTCTAAAACCATTAATTCCCCTGTCCTGGGACCTCCTGTGAATTTTATGTCTTCCCATTCACCTCACCACTAACAAACAATGCCACAAAATATTAATTTTCATAGTCCGGGGCACCCAACCCCTATTAGAATCAGTATCAGTTGTAACTAATGCAGGACTACTTTGTTTCTGTCTTCTCCCTATGCTAAATCTAAAAGTGCCTTATTCAGATCACCGACGATCCTACTTGGTAGTGTTACTGGCACAGTCGCACAAAGGTGTAGAAGGTAGGGCAAAATGACCATCTTAGAGAGGGCCAGTCTGCCCCTCGGGGACAGGCGCAATTTATTCCAGAACGTTATAGATACCTTAATTACTGATAGCATTCTACCTAAATTGCCCTCAGTGATATCTCAGTCCTCATGATAAATATTTTGAATCCAAGTACCTAAAAGTTTTGAGGCTCCACTACAATAGTAAAACAAGGAGGTCTTATACTCAGGCCTTAAGTTTAGGCTTCAGAGCCAATATGCATGACTTGATCGTTAGGTTGCAGACCAGGGTGGATACCAAATTGCTCCAGTTGACCGAATTCACTAACATGCTAGAGTAACACACCATCCGTATATAACAAGGTGATGGGTATTATAACCATGGAGAGCTAAGCCCCAAGCAGAATCCTCCCTCTTAAACAAAACAGCTTGATCTAAACTCTACCCCAAACTCAATCTCCTCTATGGCTTCCTGCAGGAATTCCGAACACAAAGTGTCAGAAGCCTTTTCCAGATCAATGGCCGCTACAGCCGCATTAGGAGTGCTCAGCAGGGGATTGATGACTAGTACTTCAGCCAGGATCAAAACCACACTGGTCTGGATGAATGAGTTTGGGAACTAAGGGAGCAAGTCAATTTGTAAGTAATTTAGATATCTTTTAGTCTAAATTTAACAAGGAGAATGGATGGTATGATCCACTCCAAAGAGTTTCTCCCGGGTACGATTATTTTTATTTGTGATGGGTGGTAGTGCATCCACTTCCGGTGACACCTGTAAACACTTCCAACAAGCAGAGTGCTAATGTACCCTCACCGCATTCCTATATTAGACTTGTTTGCAAACTGCGGTATTAGAACTGCGCAAGCACTATTTTTGTGTTTGTTTTCTCTAAACCACTGTAAAACATATAAATTATTATTACAGATTATTTCAATTTGTTAAGACTTTAAAAATCTGGCTAATAATATGAATTGTACTGCCTTTATGAGAGGAATGAAAGAACTTCAATTCAACTGCTCAACTAGCAGAAAAAGGAATACTGTTCTTTGGCAAAAGGTTAACTCATAGGCTTCCTTAATGAAGTGTACTGCAGTTCTTTAAGTCTTTGTGATGCTTATGTATTACCTAATAAATAAGCACTCACTACACAACATGATGCATCCATAGATTGCACTGCCTTCCTTGAAGCTGATGTGCCAATGCCAAAATGGTGTAGAAATCTGTCATCTACCTCCTAGGCATAGCTTGCACTAGAAAAAACAAATTGTTCCCTCTATGGGTGATATGCCTTTAAAATGTATAAAGGAAATTGACGGATGGAATGCTTGGATTAATTTCAGCCACTGCTAATTACTCTGGCAATGTGTTGGCACCTTGTCCCTAGCTTTGCCCATGGACTACACTGGCATTTGCCCTCCAGTTCATGATCTGCTGAGATGGGTCCCAATTGGGCCCTTTATGGGTAGTTTTGGTCATCTTGAAAATAAAAGAAATCTGACAAGGCTAGATAGTGAGAACTGGCTGAATGAGGCAGAAGTGTGGCCCAAACCTTCACTGTAACTTCAAAAAAGGCTGGTTTGCTATGTGTGCAGCCACAATCAGGAATAGAGATCTAATGACTGGATAGACCATTTTTTCAAGGTTGTTGTCATGCTGTACGTGCATGAAGTAGTGCACTTGCACTTCCCCAAAATAATTGAAAACGGTTTATATTTGGTTTTAGATGCCGATCAAGCAGTGACCGTTTTAGAAAGACTAGACCACTTTGTAAAATGTTATAACAGCATCCGAGTGACCTATCAGTGGCGTAACACAAATGATGCCCCCGCTCCCCTGAGTATTAAATACCTCACATATTTATTGGTCATGGGGCTGAATTGAGGCTCCCTAAAGGCTGGGAGCCTGGGCTGCATAGCCTGTGTTACTCCCAAGATGCGCTTCTGTCATGTATGACTCCTTCAAGCCAACAACACTTTGCATGTTGGGATTTTTAGAACCTACTTACAATGTTAAAAAAACACACTACAAGTCATAGAATACAGCACTGTGGTGCCTGAGAAGTCAAAACTAGCTGAATGTTGTATCACACAACGAAACGGGCCCACTTGGCAACACCGTTTAAAAAGGTTTTTTAAAAATCCGGTTTATCATTTTGAGACTTTATTCTTGTTTAGGTATCCTTCATGGACACACACACTTTAGATACCCCCCTACCTTTTCCATTCCACATAAAATACCGGGAAAACAAACTGCACTCGCATGGTTCGCACAGGCCTGACGTGCCTAAAGACTCTACTGTCAGCCTTCGCCATAGAACGGTGCCCATAAAATGCACTGGCATTAGACTCCTAGCACAATATACCCTAACACTACAGTGGCATCTCTCGCCACTACCTCTCAACCACTATCTAATACACTGCACAGATGCCCATCTGTAATTTCCCACTACTGTACTGCACCACGATGCCCCTAATGAGGGTCGCACGGGTTAACAGATGCGAAGGATACTCACTGCGGTGGCGTCCGGGTAGTTCTGTGCGCGGCGCCCCACTCTGCTGCCGCCTTCTGCCTCGGACTACGGCAGACGACACAGCAAAGCTGCACAAGCACAGCCAATCCCAGCGCGTCACCACCACTGTTTTGATTCGGTTGACCACGTCATTCTTCAGCACGAGACCCGGATCTGCCAGCTGAGAGGAGGAGATAAAGCGTCTGGTCCGCAGCCACAACTCGCTTCTTCATGAACATAGAAAGTGGACTTCAGTAGGCTTCCTCGTCAAAACCGAAGAACAGTTCGGCCACCTGAAAAGAGCCACCCCTTGAACATTGATTTTCAAAGAAGGGAAAAAAAACGCACGTAAAATAAAAGACGCATTAATGGTAATTTAAAGGTATGTACAACACGGTAGCTTTTAAATAGAATGCCATAAAAGTAAAGTATTTATTTATTTTGTGATTTCATATTGCGCAGACATGGCCTGTGGGCATCAGAGCACTTTACAATAAAGCAGAAAGTTTCAATAACAAATAGAAAATATACATGCATTTTCGAGATGAAGAGGACAACAGATTAGTCTCCCTGTGACATACTTGTCAACTTGAAGAAGAACAAGCTACCGTGTGAGGAAGGGGCGGGGCCTTGGAGGGGGCGGGCCTGTGCCAAGAAGTACCAACCAGGCACATTTGAACCCGCCCCTGCCCAAGCCCCTGCCCCCACCCCCCCACCCTAAAAAAAACCTTGCTGAGGCTGGTGCTGATATCCTTGCGTGTTTTCTCACCCCTTAATGGACGTGGGCAGTTCAAAGCCTTGGAAAACGGGCTGGAAAACCACTATAGTGCCTATATAGGTGATCCAGCGCGATATTAGCAAACAGCATTCATACACTAGATACTCACTTGGGCCCATACATTCATACCAGGCTAATACTTACGCTGGGGTTATCAGTTGTTACTCTTTATCAAAATCCCTGCTACCAATTACCTTCCGATTGAAGAGTAATGACTTACCAATGAATCCTTTGCTAATTGGGAAGTTTAAAATGAGTGACATTCCTTATAATACATAATCCTGAAATAACCACTGAGTCAGGAAGTTTTAAAATGTTTATCTAAAGATTTAGCAGAGTAAATTACAGAAACACATGGTATTTAATCGCATATCACGGATGAAGTAGAGAAAAATAATTATTGATTAATGACGGTCCCTCAGAAAGGAGAAGATAGAGACAGCAGCGCAACTAAAGGTTGCATTTATATTTACCTAAATGCGAGAACCAAACCCCTTGGCCAAGGAGTTGGAAAGATTTAAGACCCAGGAAGGATGAAGAGCAAAGACCTCCTCCAGGATCAGGACAGGACCGGTGACCTCTCTACAACGACGCCTGCGTCGTTCCCCTCTCTGATACTCGACTTCTCCTCAATTCTCCCGTGCTTTTCTTCTAATGGACTCCGCCGCCCCCTCCTCAGGACCTCTTCTGGACAGGGATTCAGTCTGTAAACGATCAGCTTGGCGGTCTGGAGCTCTTCTGTGCGTTCTGAGAGTAAGCTCTCTTGCAGCATCTCCTTCTAACTAATTAGCTAGTTCTATATCTATTATACCCTTCTGTGCCCATGTACCTCCCCTTAATGTTGCTAAAATATGGGACCACTACTTCTGATTGGACAGGGACAGGGGGTTGATCCTCACACCATATTGATTTGGTACGTATTTCTGAAGACCTTTGTTTTTAAACTACCGCCCATTAAATTTAATACATTGGCTTTATTTCCCACCCGTCTCACGACAAAGTTTATTCAATTTTCATATACATAGTTGCAAGTTTGGCAGGAACAAATGAATACATCAATATCGGCCATTAGGTAGTGGCCTTGGACGACGTCCAGGTTGACTTCATCCTTTTTCCTTCTGGGCAGTCTTTCATAGAGCATGCGCGGAACCAACGTCATACGAGTTTTCAGTTCACCAACCCCAGGCCCAAGTTTACGAACTAATAAAAGTCAAAGAAGAGAATATTAAAATCACAAATAATGTTTCACTGTATACCCATTCTCTCTATCCTATCCCTATTTACTTATAAAACTATCCCGCATTAGTAGCGTTAAGAAAACGACAATTTAATAATAATGCAAGAGCAAGCTGAAGCATGTGAAAACATCAAGTAGCCATTTTAATGCACACTGCGCAGAAGCAGAAATTTCCCACCAAGCAAAGAAAGACGTCACACCACGTGATATAATTGAGACATGCGCAGTAAAGTTCCCGCGCTTTAGCGGCCATTTTAGAAAAAGACAAGCGTTACTTGTTAGTTAGAACACATAGGCAAGCTTCCTTGCTATTCGTGTAATGTATGCAACGTTAGTATAAACAATACAAGATTAATAATTTAATACTATGAGGTGATTGTATTTGAGCAAGTCTCATTTTTGAGTCCTTGCTCTATCAATCCCCTCTCTGATGGCGTTTAAGAGCCATCAAAATACTACCCTCAATCAGGTGCCAACTTCTAGCAAATTGTCTCATTCTCATTTTTACATTTTCTATTTTTAACATCCCCTTTCAATTTCTTGTATAATTCACTTCTCACATCCTCAAGTTCAATTTCATCAATTTTTCTCTTCTTTCCTCTTCCTGTCACACTATACGATTCATTCTTTCTACAACATTTGCACCATATTATTATCGTCAGTACTATCATTGCTATTCCTGCTAATGGTACTAGTATTTGACCTATAAGCCCTTTTCCTACATTAGAAAACCAGGTACCAATTGACGCAATACTACTTGTCAATCTTTCCCATACACTATCAACTTCCAGTGGTTTAAGTTCCTTTTCAAGTTTAGTTATATTCTGTATATACGTTCCAATTTCTGCACTTTTATCAGGAATGTAAGTGCAACAATGTTTCGTCTTCAGTAAGTTACAGACTCCGCCCTCTTTTGCCAATAAAATATCAAGAGCAAGTTGATTTTGCATTACCATAGATCTAATCGCAACCATCTCCGCATTAATCATTAAAAATCCTCCAGCAGTGTCAGTTGATAAACGATCAACCACTGTAGACAATTTACATATTTTCCTTGAGTTCAGAATTATTCCCACCGAAGGTATCAATGCACCAAATATATCACCTACAATTTCAGAAAAACTAGCTCTTTTACTACGTGTTAATTCGCCATTGTTTTCATTTCTCCCAGTGTTTCTTTTTACGTGGTATATCTTTGGAAATACTATTCCAAAATAACAACTTCCATACCACCGTGCAGGAAGCCTAAAGTAAGCCTTATTCCCGCATACATAATAGATTCCAGGAAAGACTGAATCTGTTCCTCCTTTGATTCCCCAACCTCCAAGAATTAAGAAATTGTGTTCACATTCACTGGTACCAATGAAAACATTGTTATAATCAGTCCTTAATCTAGGTAGACAAATTTTCCTCGTCTTTACAAAATCCAGAGCCATAGCAGCTTGAGCCTTGCCAGGTGTGTAACTCCCTTCTTTCTCAGCCCAAGGTGGCAAATGAGCCTTATGCTCAGAAGCTTTCTTTTGAAAATCTTGTTTCTTTCTCGTACGTCAATTCTGCACTTGTTCCTTCGTCACCACTTTCACTTGACTCTGAGCTCTCGTAATCTTCAAGAATAATGTAAGTCCAATCAGGACCCTTGAATTTGTTATTTACAAGTTTCAGTCTCTTGCTTCTTCTTTTCTTAGTTCTGTTTTCTTGTTCGGTTTGACTTGTTACTTCATTTACTTGATCTGGATCTTCACTTCTGGTTGTTATGTGGTATTTTACTCTTTTAATGACACTAGGCCAATGATCACCTTTTCTTGTTTTCTTTGTTTGCACTGTTTCTTTCTTTTCTTCAGTAATCTCTTTATTTTCACTGTTTGACACCTTTTCGTTTTCTGTAATTACTGTTTTTCTTTCTTGTACTTTTCCAGGCCTTATTTGTTTTTCTTCTGCAGCTCCTCCGTTAGTTTCCAATAATTGACCTTGTTTTTTGTTTAATTCTTCATGCTCATGTTTCTCGAGATCTTTTTCTTCTGTGTGATTTTCTGGATCTAACTGGTTCTGATCAGGGCTTATTGCACTTTGTACTTCTGCAGCCTGACCGGATTCTTCTAAACCTGTCTGTCCCTGCTCAAAATTTGTCGATTCTTCGTTATTTTGAGCCCAGTTTCCTTTCACTATCTGGTCCTGCTCAGGTTCTTTTATTGTATGTTCTTCTTTTCCCTGAGCTGCTTCTTCTTCACCTATCTGATCTTCTTCAATTTCTTCCAATTTTGTTTGACTTCTTGTTCTGTAGTAAATTTCAGGAATTTCTACTACCGGTATCCAGTCCTGACTTGTGCTCGGTTGTTCTTCTGCAGCTTCTCTCGAATCTCGAGCCTGAGATTCTTCAGCTGGGCAACCTTCAGCTTCCTCAGTGATTGATGCTGACTGAGGATTTTCTTCTTCAGGGTCTGGTACTCTTTTGATGTGGCTTACATAAATCCAATTAGGAAATCCTGCACACTTCACTGCTGTATTGGTAGTCAGTATGACTTGACAAGGTTTTCCCCATCTAGGTGATAGACACGTCTCTCTGGTGTGATTCTTCACTACCACCCAGTCACCAGGATTCAGATCATGTTCTTGTTCAGGCTGCCTCGAAACTGCGTCTTCTCCGACCTGATGAGAGACAGAACGCACTAGATCAGCCAATCCTTTGCAATAATCCAGAACCATATCATTAGATATATTCAGCAGTTTGTTTATGGGAACATGTGCTTGTCTCATTGCTCTTCCCATCATTATCTCATGTGGGCTCAATCCCGTATTTCTATCAGGAATGCTTCTGAGTCCCATTAAGACGAGTGGCAATGCATCCGGCCACTCCAATGATGTTGATGCACACATTTTTCCCAGTCTTGATTTTATAGTGCCATTCAATTGTTCCACCACTCCAGAAGCCTCTGGACGATATGCACAATGCAATTTTTGTTCAATTTGGAATGCTTCACAGATTATTTGAATCACTTCACTGTTAAAATGTTTTCCTCTATCTGATTCCAAAGTTACTGGGAAACCAAACCTAGGAATGAGTTCTCGTAGTAACAGCTTTGCGACTGTAATGCTGTCACTCCTCCTGGTAGGGTAAGCCTCCAACCACTTTAAAAACAGACATACTATTACTAGCACGTATTTCAACCCTCTGCATGGTGGTAACTGTATAAAGTCGAACTGTAGTCTTATAAATGGCCCTTCTGCCGTTCCAATTTTTCCAAACCCAATTATTGTTTTTCTTCCTGGATTATGCATCTGGCAAGTCAAACATCTCTGGCAAAGGCCCTCTGCTACAGCCCTGAACTTGGGATTGTACCAGTTCTGTCTGAAAAGCCTAATCATTGCATCTCTCCCTATGTGTGTGTCTCCATGATACATCCTGGCCATTTGAGAGAGCAGACAGTCAGGCATGACAGGTCTGCCATCAGCACAAATCCACACTTCATCATCTCCCTTTGGGAACAACCCACTTTGATCCATGTTTTCTTCTCACTTTCATCAGCACCATCTTGTAATCTTCTAACCTCATTCCATGTTTCAGGTGGCATATACAGCATAAGTTGGCAACTGATTCCCATTCTTTCCACCCTTTTATTGACTGACAATCTATTCCTGGCACAATGTTGAGCCACAAGATCTGCATATCTGTTGCCGACTACCACCCAGTCATCTCCTGACTGATGTGCGGCACATTTCACCACAGCCAATTCTTTTGGTGATTGTATTGCTTCCAGCAATTCCCTTACAAATTTTCAATTTTTAATGGGGGATCCTGAAGAAGTCATGAAATCCCTCTGCATCCATAGTTGGCCAAAATCATGCACAACCCCGTAACCATATTGACTATCTGTGAATATAGTTACTTTTTGATTCCTCCCAATTTTGCAAGCTTTTATCAAAGCAATCAATTTAGCTACTTGTGCAGATTTTACTCCTGGTAAATAGGATGCTTCGACTATTCCAGTTAATTCACATACTGCATATGCTGCAGTCAGTTTACCATCTTCATGCCTCGGGCATGAACCATCAACAAACAGCTCCCTGTCTGGCTTTCTAAGGGGCTGTTCTTCAATGTCCGGACGTGGTTTCGTGCATAATTCTGTGACTTGTAAACAATCATGTTCTTCTTCTTCGTCATTTTTAATTTCCTCATGATATGGGTCTGATAGTAAGGTTGCAGGATTTTCTATGGTACACCTCACTATGTTCACATTTTCAGCACCCATTATTATTCTTTCATATTTAGTCAGCCGACTAGGAGTAAGATGCTGAGTTCTAGTTCTTGTCAACAGAATCATAACCGCATGTGGAACAAACACCTTTACTGGGTGTCCCATTACAATTGACTCACTTTGTTCAATGCTTAGACAGGTAGCCGCTACTGCTTTTAAGCAGCCTGGCAATGCGGCTGCCACTGGATCCAACGTAGCAGAAAAATATGCTATAGGACGTCTGTCCAAACCATGTCTCTGGGTTAGGACTGAAAGTGCACAATTTTCTCTCTCATGACAGAACAATGCGAAGCTTCTCTTGTAGTCAGGCATGCCTAGGGCCGGTGCTGAGCACAAAGCATTTCTCAATTTTACAAAAGCTCCTACACTCTCATCATCCCATTCAACTGGGTCTTTTGCTTTCTTTCTTGTCATTTGAATTAGGGGCTTCGCTAACAAGGAAAATCCTAGTATCCATTGTCAACAGTAACCTACTATTCCTAGGAACATTCTCACTTCTCTTTGGGTTACAGGCATTTGCATTTTCTTAATCAACTGTACTCTTTCCGATGTTATTCTCCTTCTGCCCCTCTCAATTTGGTGTCCTAGGTACTTAACTGCTGTTGTACAGAACTGCAATTTTTCTGGTGAGACTTTATGTCCTTCTTCAGCCAAATGATTCAATAGTGCTATGGAATCAACAACACAGTCCTCTCTGGTGTTTGATGCCACCAGTAAGTCGTCGATATATTGGACTAAAACTGAGCTTCCTGGCATCACTAGCTTCTCTAGGCACTTTTTCAATAATTGATTAAAAATAGAAGGATTTTCCGTGTACCCCTGAGGAACACGATTCCATACATAGACTTTGTTCTCAAATTTAAATGAAAATAGATACTGGCTGTCTGGGTGCAATGGTATTGAAAAGAACGCTTGACATAAATCAATCACTGTGAACCATCCTGCACTCCAAGGTATTTGATATAGGATTACTGCAGGATTTGGCACTATAGGACAACAAGGTTCCACGATCTTATTTATTTTGCGCAGGTCCTGAACAATCCTATATTTTCCGCTAGGGTTCTTTAAACCCATTATTGGTGAATTACATGGACTACTCATCACTTCTCTTAGTATGTTTTGTTCTACCATTCGATTTATTTCTTCAATGACTCCTATCTTTACTTCTGCACTCATTTTGTACTGTCTGGTATTTGGGAAAATCGCACCTTCTTTTACAGTAATTTTAACTGGGTCTATTTTGGCCATAAGTCCTATTTCCTTTCCTGTGAAATCCCATACTATGGGGTTTACTGAAGTTTTTAATTCTTCTGGCAGCTCATCTTTTGTTATTAACGAAAACATCTCATCTACCTCTGTACCTTGTTTTGCAATCATAAACTTATATACATGATCTTCATCTGGGGTCTGAACTGCCACACCATCCGGTGTGCAGAAAATTGTACAATTCATCTTACAAAGCAAATCCCTGCCCAATAAATTTACTGGACTGGAATCACATACTACAAATTGATGCATTTCTCTAAAGTTTCCAATTTTAACTTCCATTGGTTCTGTAAGCGGTGTTCTAATCTTTCTATTAGCTACTCCCACTACTTGGATAGCTTCTCCAGACAGAGGAAGGTCTGGAATGTCTGCTGTTCTCACAGTAGACCGGGTAGCACCAGTGTCCAAAAGAAAAGTAATATCATTACCTTTTACACTCCCTTCAACATATGGACCTGACTGATCTACCGATAAGGATGCGCCAAGTACGCACTCCTTCTCCCCTCTCCCAGGCACCGTCATGAACTATATTGACAGAAATCGTCCTGTAAGAGAAACTGTGATGTTACATAATCATTCTTACCACTTCCTCCTTGATATCCGACGTCTGTACCGTGTTTTGCTCTGCTTACATTACCCTGAATTGGTGCAGGTGGCAACTGACTCTGAGGGTTTACACCCTGCTGTGAGTCATTCTGCGTCTGTGGATTTAAATTTTGATTTGGGCCATTATTATTCCGAATCTTCTTACATTCATCCTTCCAATGCCCCAATTTTCCGCATCAATGACAAGGAAATTTCTTTTTAGCTTCTTCTCTACTCATTCGTCCTCTCACTTTTCCACCATTCCCAGTATCGCCATTCGTTCCAGAATCCTTTCCTTGATTTTCACTTGGATTTTCCAAATTAATTCCCTGTTTCTCAGCCATTTTCACTTGTGCCCACATCACTTTTTCCTGCAATTTCTTGTGTCTATCCTCAATATCGTCTCCACAATATTTCGCATATTTCAGAATTTCATCTATGGGTTTCCCCTGCCAACGCAACATGTGCTGTTTAATCATTTGACAAATTTCTGGCTTTAGACCATAAACAAATCGATACACAAACTGACTCATGTTCTTGTCTCCAATGTCCTCAAATCCACTATACTGCTTGAATACCTGCAATAAACGCTCATAATAGGCATGTACCGATTCACTAGCTTCTTGGGTGGTTCGGTCTATTTTCACCCAATCTGTTTCTTTCGGTGGTA
This sequence comes from Calotriton arnoldi, assembly GCA_963921515.1. Taxonomy (NCBI): domain Eukaryota; kingdom Metazoa; phylum Chordata; class Amphibia; order Caudata; family Salamandridae; genus Calotriton; species Calotriton arnoldi. Next base: position 5,482,206 of record CAWUFW010000057.1, read on the forward strand.
TTTTGCCTTTCAGGTAAGTTATCACCTGCTGATACTTTTTCATTACATCATTTGACGGGGCACCTGTCTTTGGATCCCTAGGATACTCATCACTAGGCCAATCAACTGTAATTTTACAATCTGTTCACAAATCGGCAGGTACCACTATGTCAAACAGACCATCTAAATCTTTCAACAATACCTTTGACACCTTCACAAACCTCTCAACCTGTTTGTACCATTCAATTGGTTTTTCTCTCAACTTTGGAAAATCGTTAGTAAATGACAAAATATCCTGTCTACTCCATGGGACATGTACATAGCCCCCTCCGGGAACTTCTCGCATCGGGTACATTTGATCTGTCTTCCCTGTTTCTTTCATCACATATTCAGATTCTGTTCTACTGGATCGTGCCTCTTCCTTTTTCTTTGCCCATCGAACTCTCCATTTATCTAGGTCTCCCCATTTTTGCAAGACTGTCATTAACTCTTTTACTTGTAACTTTCTTAAAGAAGCGTTCATATTTTCTAAATCTTTATCTGAAAAATCTGCTCTATAGGGTTTCTGCAACACCTTTGTTCTCCCTATTTCAATTCCCATCTGCAAAGCCAAATCTGATAATTTTTCATGAAATAATTTTAAATTTCTGGTGATACTTCTGCATATGAACAATAATTCTTCTTCATTGTAAGCATTTAGGCGATCTAGCCCCACATTTCCTGCTATTATTTCTTCTAATTCAACTTTTAATTTATAAATGTCCATGATCTTTGGAGGTGTACACTGCTGATCTGATCCTTGTGCCCACCTTTCTAAGTCTTCTGGACTAACTACAGTAACACTTTTTGCTCCTGATGAAGTTATCAAGTTTACCTCTTTTGAACACCCAGGTGTAGTTCTTCTGGGAGTACTATTGACAGAATCCAGAATTGGTAAATCCATTAATGATATCGTAGATTCACAATCACTAAAATGATCCTCAACCATTACTGTTGCTTCAGGTTTTGGAATATTCACAGGAGTAGGCATAACTAACGATGGAGGACAGTTTCCCTGACTACCATATAATGGAACTACTGGACCAATTGTTACAGGTATAGTCAAAGAATCAGGATGCACCTTTATCTGTGTTATCTTCTGTATTAATTCTGCTCTTGTCTTTTCTAGGGCTTCTATTTCTTTGTCGTGAAGTATCCTACTGGGGGTCTAATCATGCACTACCTGTGGTACTAATGGAGTTTTTAACAATGGGGCACTTGGGGTACATCCACTTGTCCCTTCCTGATATGGTGGGGGATTCCTTAATATTTCTTCTATAAATTCATCTTCGGAGTCTCCATTTCTCATTAAATGTTTCGTCTTTTCTGTACATTTGCTTCCTAATTTTTCTTCTGCTGTTAACAATGGATATAAGCCTTCTGTAAGCATTGCCCTCCTCCATTGTTTCATCTGACCGTCTCTAGACTCATGTTGGTATCTGGGAAAAAATCCTCGGTAACCCCTATTACTCCTGGATCGGTCACGCTCAAATGCCTCGGTTTCCCATTCCTCTAAGGCTTCGTATTGAGTTAATCTAGGTCTGGGTTCCAAATCGTTCATTCTCAATCTCAAATTTTGAAGAATTCTTCCATTAAAGGTACCATTCTCGGGAAATGCTAATATCCCATCATTTTTGGTATATTCTATCCAATTCTCTATCCATACACAAGTCTGATAACCTCTCTCCATCATCATGAATGAAGCGGGTGTTTTAGCTGGTGGAATGATAATTCCTTCTCTAGTTTTGATTGGTTTATCCTTTTTAAAATAGTTCTTAATCTTTTGCAGAAAGGACATTTTTCTCTTTTCTCCGTACATCTTGGGCAAATCTCGATGTATAAATTTATATTCTGCAAATCCCAGGAATCTCCTATCCGGACGAGTTCCTGTTAAAGTCGGATCGCGTTCTAACATGCAATCTCTATCCACTAAGATTTTAGCTTCTAAAATATCAACCAATCAAGTGTCTGCTAACTTTTATTTCTGAACCAATCCTAACGCGGCCTTTCGGTGACGTTTGTTTGTCAACCCCTCCTTTACAATCTGCGCTTCTCTGTCCCTCGCTGTTTCAACCAATCCTAGCGCGGTACCTGTGACGTCAGTACTGCTCCTGACTACTGACCCCTCCTTTACAAGAGTCGTTCCACACCCACTGATTCAACAAATCCCAGCGCGGCGTTTGTGACGTCAGCTCCCTCTCCGGCAGCTGACCCTCCCTTTACAAAATCTTACGCAAACTTTATAAATCTTTAATTAAATTTCAGTAACAACATAAAACATTCGCTATCGTGCCAGTTTCTCTAAAATAGAAAAAGATAATTTTCTCTCACACTTAGTAAAACCTTTCCGTTTACTAAACATACACTACGAGTAAAATCCTTCCGTTTACTCTTCACACAAGCTCCAGAAGTACCTGTTACTTCTCCAATGTTACCCTTTCTAGGTGATATAACATCAAATTTTCACCAGCGTACTCCTTTGCTATCACTCACACGCATAGATTCCCTAACCAGTACTGATAGTCCTGCTTAACTTTTCAGTACTATTTCTGCCTGACAGATAACCTCACTGCAGTATGGCTTCCACTTACCATCTGCTATTCAATTTTCCCGGGGATTCTGGACAACATAAAACAAACTTTGAATACACGGATGTTAGTTCATAAAAAATAAAATTCTCATTACCCAATTAACAAAGAGTAACCATCCTCTGATTACCAGAAAACTGATCCAGCGCGATATTAGCAAACAGCATTCATACACTAGATACTCACTTGGGCCCATACATTCATACCAGGCTAATACTTACGCTGGGGTTATCAGTTGTTACTCTTTATCAAAATCCCTGCTACCAATTACCTTCCGATTGAAGAGTAATGACTTACCAATGAATCCTTTGCTAATTGGGAAGTTTAAAATGAGTGACATTCCTTATAATACATAATCCTGAAATAACCACTGAGTCAGGAAGTTTTAAAATGTTTATCTAAAGATTTAGCAGAGTAAATTACAGAAACACATGGTACTTAATCGCATATCACGGATGAAGTAGAGAAAAATAATTATTGATTAATGACGGTCCCTCAGAAAGGAGAAGATAGAGACAGCAGCGCAACAAAAGGTTGCATTTATATTTACCTAAATGCGAGAACCAAACCCCTTGGCCAAGGAGTTGGAAAGATTTAAGACCCAGGAAGGATGAAGAGCAAAGACCTCCTCCAGGATCAGGACAGGACCGGTGACCTCTCTACAACGACGCCTGCGTCGTTCCCCTCTCTGATACTCGACTTCTCCTCAATTCTCCCGTGCTTTTCTTCTAATGGACTCCGCCGCCCCCTCCTCAGGACCTCTTCTGGACAGGGATTCAGTCTGTAAACGATCAGCTTGGCGGTCTGGAGCTCTTCTGTGCGTTCTGAGAGTAAGCTCTCTTGCAGCATCTCCTTCTAACTAATTAGCTAGTTCTATATCTATTATACCCTTCTGCGCCCATGTACCTCCCCTTAATGTTGCTAAAATATGGGACCACTACTTCTGATTGGACAGGGACAGGGGGTTGATCCTCACACCATATTGATTTGGTACGTATTTCTGAAGACCTTTGTTTTTAAACTACCGCCCATTAAATTTAATACATTGGCTTTATTTCCCACCCGTCTCACGACAAAGTTTATTCAATTTTCATATACATAGTTGCAAGTTTGGCAGGAACACATGAATACATCAATATCGGCCATTAGGTCGTGGCCTTGGACGACGTCCAGGTTGACTTCATCCTTTTTCCTTCTGGGCAGTCTTTCATAGAGCATGCGCGGAACCAACGTCATACGAGTTTTCAGTTCACCAACCCCAGGCCCAAGTTTACGAACTAATAAAAGTCAAAGAAGAGAATATTAAAATCACAAATAATATGTTTCACTCTATACCCATTCTCTCTATCCTATCCCTATTTACTTATAAAACTATCCCGCATTAGTAGCGTTAAGAAAACGACAATTTAATAATAATGCAAGAGCAAGCTGAAGCATGTGAAAACATCAAGCAGCCATTTTAATGCACACTGCGCAGAAGCAGAAATTTCCCACCAAGCAAAGAAAGACGTCACACTACGTGATATGGTTGAGACATGCGCAATAAAGTTCCCGCGCTTTAGCGGCCATTTTAGAAAAAGACAAGCGTTACTTGTTAGTTAGAACACATAGGCAAGCTTCCTTGCTATTCGTGTAATGTATGCAACGTTAGTATAAACAATACAAGATTAATAATTTAATACTATGAGGTGATTGTATTCGAGCAAGTCTCATTTTTGAGTCCTTGCTCCATCATAGGCAGCACTCCCCACCCAATGCCCAATAGCATGCACAATGGAATAAATAAATACACAACACAATTTTTTGTTGGGAAAATATTGCTGCAGGTTTATTCCATACAAAGTATGCAACATGGTGGGTTATCTTACAGGCGATCCAAGGGCAGGCAGCGGTGACTAACCTACGCTGCCCTGCCCGCCTGATGAGCCAAATTGCACTGTGGCCAACCCAATCAGTGCTACCAATTATGGTGTGATCCCCTCCCTAGGATCACGTGGCCCACTGGACCATCATCTTACTCACGCCCCTTTCAGGGCGGAGCGTTGCAAGGCAAGCCCCCGGTTGTTCAGGCTTACAACTGCCCTAAGGACTAGCGGGGCGCCGACGATTTTCTTCCAGGGCCCTGCCATGAGGACTCCTGGGATTTGGCACTGGCACCCATATTGTGCTCCTGAAGAGGTACCCCTCTGTACCCTTCTGCTTCCGGATCGCCCTGTAACTCCGCCACAGCTCTGGAGGTGGCCCCCGTCGCCTACAGAGCCCCCCACCAATACTGCAAATTTTCTCACCTGCAACCTGCTATTTCCAGGGCCTCCCTCATGTCAGTAGGAACAGATCAATGCCCACCTGTGACAAGTGCACCCAACTTTGTCAAAATAACCTTTGGTGTTCGCCAGGATTAGCCCGTGCCTGATGAAGCCAAAGCCCCTTTGGTCTGTGAACTTGCGCATGGCGCTGTTTATACTTCTCCGGGAATGTTCAAATGCCTCACATCACCTGTAGGAATGTGATGGCCTCCCAGGAGGGAGCTCTACTCTTAACCACAGCTATATTACCCTTCAAGCTAATGTAGGCTCCAACCTCCTGCAACCTGTAGTTGCAATCCTTCTAGCACTTTATGTGTCTTAACACCTGTTTCCCCAATTTATGAGACAGCAGCACACTTGTTAGATGACCGCTTCCAAACCAGCCTATCTACTATGGCTATCAGGGCGGGGAATTTTGTGCTTAACCGAAGCAACCCGTAACCTGCCCTCGAAGCAGAGTGCACATACTTTGTTGAAGTTGACCAGACATTTGCACAGACCTTTTTGTTTGCTAAACCATGGCGAACAGGAGTGTTCGTATTGCCCACACTATTGCCGCCGCAGCAACCTTTTTTTTTTTGGGCGTGACAATTTACGCCACCTACCAGTCTTGCTTAACTAAAGCTCGATCACCGATACGCACGTCCCTGCTAACAGCTGGGACCCTTGGTGCTCATCGGCTATAGACCTAGTTCACTTTGTTATCCCTGGAATGATTGCCCTCCACAAAATCAAAGCCGCATTCAGCTTACCTTCTAGTCACCTTGAAATTCAGGCTGGAACATACATACCCCGCATAACCAGAGAGCCGTGCGTAATATAAAACAATGATACTGTTGGAATCAAGATTCCCCAGTTTCATGTTTTGCCGCAGCCCCCTTTGTGGGTCTGCTGGGACCACACTGCCTTACTGTAAGTAACCTCGCTACCTCATGCAGCTCCCTCAATGCACCTGCCTGTCACTGAAAGACACCTGGCAACACTTGCGCACTGCTGCTTGGTAAAGATGGTTATTGGGCCAGACGTACCCCCATTCCGTGTTTCCTGCATTTTTCCCTTAAAAGAGGCTCCAGTCCATATGAAGGTGTGTTAATGTCCTGTCAAGATGAACCCAAACGCCTGTTCCACTTGGTGCCTATCCCATTATGATGTGTAAAGGCCCAACTATCCTATGAACTAGGAATATGTGACAATAAGCAAGTGTGTCCTCATTTCTTTGCCATGTATCCCTACTTTCTTACAGGAGTTTCGCCTGTTCAGTTCCATCTGTGGTGTAACCCCCCAGACTTTCCTGTTTGCTTAACTGCTAGCAAAGTGTGCAGTTGTGACATTAATGGGTAAAAAACCCGGGTTGCCCCCACCTTAATGTGCCACGCTGTAAGAAATTGGTACCTAACATATCTCTTCTCTATAAAAAGATTAAACACCCGGCCGAAGGCACAGGCAGTGTGCCAAATGAGAAACCACAGTTCTGTGTGATACAAACCTTAACGCACTGTGTGCAAGTTTTTGTATTTCCTTTCGGGGATGACTAAGCCCTTGTTTGCCCCTTTACTTGGATGGTCCCAAGTACGAGGGTTCAGACTGATGACCAAGTGCTGCGCCAGCAAGTGAACATGAGACATGGGTCGGATTTCCGCTGTCTCATGTCCTCCAGGACGCCCGGTGAGCCTCCTCACCTAAACCAAGACAAGGGTGGATCACCACAGGGGGGAAGGCCTGAGGTCCCCAAATGGTACTCCTAATCTTCTGCTACATTTCATGTCCTATTGCCTGCAAACCCATCCCTTTGACTGCAATCACGGATGCTGTGTCGCCATGCTGGTGTCCCCCACCCCAGCATATGTAACCCATACACAGCTTTTGCTAAGGTATACCAGGGTGCCCATAGGTTAGCCAATGTTTGGATAGGAGGACAGGGAGTAAAACATGAGCAACTTTTCCTGCACCTTCTGAAATAAGAATGCCCAATGTACTGGTAATTGTCGGCATTTGTGCTCCAACCCCATTTTTTCACACTTTTGAGGGACAGCACACTTTTAGAAAGCTACTGGGATGGTGAGAACAATAAGTACAGATCCCCTACCCTTTCTTTAATTGTGGGCCTGCCAAATGACCAATCAATTGTAGCCCTTGTGCTGTAACCCAGAGTTACACAAAACGTTTAGAACCCCAACACACTTTATTATACTGACAAACTTACGCAACCCACCAAGCTACAATGGCGATGAGGCGGCCGAGCTTGGCTTATCTACCATTTCTGTTGAAATGACTAATACATTTGCACGGACAGGTTTCTTGATAAAAATATAATGAACAAGAGATGTACCGACCTGTTTCAGTGAATGTTTGTCTTAGGTGCATCTGCGAGTGCAACCGCCTTAGTGTGGATGGGTTATCAATGTTGCCGGGCAGTAGTGCAATACCTTTGCCCAAGCAACTCATGACAAGATGTGCCAGTGCAGGTAGAGGACAGGAGATCTCCAACCCACCTTCATCCACTCTTACAGTTTTCTGTGTATAGTGCTTGTTGGAGCATAACATAATTGTATATTTGTGAAGCGCGCGTGCTCCCGTAGGCATGATGGCGCTGAATAACCGCCGTATGTTACCCCACACACTGATAATTATGTCCAGATAACTGCCCTTCCTAGATTTGTGGGAATGCTGACTGCTGTATAAGAACTGTTGCCTTATTGCTCCAACCCTGTTTTACCCCAAGACTTTGGGACCACCGCCTTGTCGCACTGGCGGAAAGGCAGGCAACCTCCAACACCCACTCGTATAGCACATTTCCTGTTGAATGAAAATTACACTTACACAGGCCGTTTTATTGCTACCAAGTTAATAATGTGTCAATCCGGTTTCAGTGAATGTATGTCCTTTGTGCATCCGCCAGTGGGTACCTGCCAAGATTTGTTTGGCTGTGTTTAAGTTACTAGCGATTGGATGGCCTTGTGCCTTATTATAGACTCCCTGCAGAACTCCTAGTTCGAGGAGGAACAACTAGTGCACAGTGAAACCATAAATCTGGGTTAATCAAGGCTTCCCTACTTGACTAACATATGTGATCCTAGGCAATTGTCTGAATTTTGCTTGCACCTTCATAGGCCTGAGGGCACCTTGAAACACATGCGATCGAGATATCCGCTTTATAAAACTCTCACATATTTGAATTGTAAAACTATAATGTTATCAATCTATCCTAACACCTACCGACCCCGAGGCTGCCTTGTGTTAACTGACTCCAGGAGGAACGCTTGTTAATGAATAACCTTTTAAGAAGAGACTGAATGTTGGGAGATAGTTTTGGACGCCAGATTTTACCAGGGGAAATCTGTATGTATCGCTGCTGATCCTGTTTAAACCCAAGTTTTGCGGTACAACAAAATGTGTTTTTCCTAGTGCATCAGACCATGCTCAGTCATCTCAGCACTAGGATCGCCAGATCCACTATCTGTATGCGTTGCTGTCCCCAACCACAATGGGGAATGATGGGCAATCGGGGGAGCTATTGGCAAGCCTATAACTATTGCTGCTGGCTGTGCTAATTATAACGTGTGCTTATGAGCACGATCACCTGGAGGGTATCCTGGCGCTGAGTCCGATGTTCCTTGATAAAACTCAATTGTACTTATTTTATCGACCTCGGAAGGAAGAAAAGCTGAGTAGACCTGCCACTATGTTAGCAGGCTGCGTAGAATGTCCCTTCCAATCTGTTTTACCCATATTGAAGCTTACACTTATGAAGCATTTGCCGAAAGAAACCTCCAGATATAAACCAGGAAGCCGTATGGTGCCTGTATGTGAACCTGGGAGGAGCAGCAAATAGGGGACAAAGGTGCGCTCTGCTACGTCTCTAATAACCTATGCCATGTGAGTTTGTTGACCCTTGGTATTAGAGAATAATAAGGATCTGCAACCAGTCCTGCCACCTCCTAATCACAAGTCATGACCCCAACTGTGAGGAAGTTTCGTCCTTTCTCGGCGGGCCCTCCTGGCTCCAGCAGATTCACGTTTTGCTCCATCTGTACAGTGGCAGCATTCCTACCATAACTAAATGAAGACAAAGTGTGATCACCCGTGGTGGCACAAGCACTTAGCTGTCCAAGCAGCGAAGACCGATCAACAGCATTAAATAGACAGCACTCCCCTTCACCCATCACGATTCCCTCGTGGCATGCGGCATGAAGAGTTTGTGCCTGAGCATTCGTCTGCCCCAGTTTTAATTCAAGTCGAAGGGATGCAGCTGCAGTTTGCCTGTGGACATAACTGTCCATCGGCTGTAAGTCACACCCATTGATGCCTGAACCCCCCGCTAGTGTCGTCCCACAGGGCCCACCATCCAGACAATGCCATGTCAGGATCACTCTCAGGTCACCTACCCAGGCACCGTACCGCTGGAGTTACAGACGTGCATGGACCCAAGTGGAAGTAATTCGACAAACCTCCCACTGAAGGCTTGCCCATATATCCGCACCATTCCCAAAACTCCAGCTATTACCATGAAACCGCCGCTCTCCTGATGGTACAATATTCAATCCGCCTTTACGCATGCGGCGTACCCAATACCATAATGGGGCCATAAGCATGCCATTCAAGCTTTAAATCTTTGCTTATCATAGTGTGCCGCCTAGTTCTGCCTCTTCTGTCATTGTATCCAGATATATAATCACACGTGACAACACCTACCCAGTACTATTGACTTTGTCAATGATTGTTAGTTCCCTAAGGTAATAAGCAACAACTTATGGCTTCGTTGTAAGTAACTAGCCAATGACCCATGCAAGGGTTTATACCCCCCTTGGCCCCTGCGGAACTGTCCGAGCGAGAGCACCAAGCGCACCAGAAAGGCCCTTACGTGGAACATGTATGCCCAAGAACCTGGCCAGTATAAAAGGACACCAACAGAGCTAAGGAGGCCATGATCAAGCTTCGGGAGTGCTACTCCAACCGGATCCTTCACAAGTGCTGGATGCGAAACCGAACATGCACCAAACCAAATTTTAAAGTACCACCAATAACTACATGCACTCACCCCACTGCTCGATCGTTCCCGTGGCAGCTTTCAACAAGACATTGCCCGGGACCGTGCGAGGTAAAACCAGTCTTGGCGCCTGCCTTTTACCACACCTGGTGCCCAGAACCAGCATGAAATGGCCCTCTCCAAGCCTAGCCTGTAAGCCTCTCGTGCGTGAGAGACATACCCCTTCCACTGGCACTGCCCCGGTGAGGGGGCTTCGTCCGGGGATTTCATGCGCATGATTTTTGTGCTAAATGATCACCCCGTGTTACTCAGAAGACCCTTGAATGTCACATGAACGCATGGAAAACACAGGTCAGCAGTGCAGGATCCCAGAACCAAACCTGTCCCATAACGCGAGAAGGCCGTACCTCAAGACAAATGACTGTTTCCTTCATCATAAACCCTGGACCCTTGGAAACATGGCGAGGATGGCGAACGCCCGGGTAAGGGGCCTCACCCAAGTGCTCACCCTCAGGCCCGCAATATGCGCCCTGCAGCGAGGCCCCCGTGAAGTACCATTGGGCCGCCCCAGCGAAGGCAATGCCGTGTGTCCCACATGCTTGGATGATCCATGGTGCAACAAATGACTGCTTCAAATATACTGACAAAGAAATTTGCAGGGATGCTGCGGGGGGCGTGCCCATGGCGAGAGTTGCCTGGCCCGTCTGAAACGGCACCTTGCCCCCCCCCCTTCAGAACTAAAGCAGGGTGCCCCCCCCTGGATTTGTAAACGCCATGCGTGATGCGAAGTATCAGTGCCCGCACAACTACCAACCGTCACACTCCTACAAGTGCGACAATTCAAACCGCTCGAGGCCCCCACAGCTCTAAAATGGCTTTGGAGCAGGCACTAGTTGTTTCAATGTGCATTGAATTAACAAACAACCGCCGTGCTACATCTTCAAATTACACAAACAGCGCCACCATGTGGCAACAGTCATGAGCGCCGTTGTCCGATGCCAAGCGCTAGAAACCACCGGCTCAACTTAAGCGCTGCGAAAATACCGGCGAGGCAAACGAAGATCTTTGTCTATCCGGTGGCGACAAGTGAGCAGCACCAAGCTGAGCAAGATATCCACCAGTACAGCGCTTCCGCGCCCAAACGTTCAGCACCACATCAAAAGCCAATCGTGAACACCCCGACGCAACACCACAACGTCCCCTTGCCATCTCCAGCGTGCCCTCAAGTTCAATACTGTAGGTACGTTTGCTCTCCGTCACGAAAGACAATCAACACATGGCTCCTGGTTCAGCGCACACTCCAGACACACAGCAGGAGCCTCCCACCTGGAGAACACCAGTAGAGTCCATTATTGGGTGGAAAGCAAACTGAGCTATAGCCTTATGAAAACACACTATAAGCCCTTGAGGGTTATGCGCTGCAAGATCCCGTCCAGGGCTCGACCTCGTTGTTGCATTGCTGCAACTGCGACCCCACCACGGCATCACCGCACGATGCACGCGGTCACCGTGTTGTCCCCTGGACATGCTAGCTTGTTGGTGAGGCGGCACGGAAGCGCGGGCACCCGAGGCCCGACAGTGGCACATCCCCCCTCCCGCCCGCACAGAGGGAGACCAGGAGTTGATAGGAAGCAAAACCCCCAGGGGCACCAGAAAGAAAACGGACCCCTCGCGCACATCGCAAAGTGCAGGGAGCCACGCCACTCGGGTAAAGCCGCGCCGAACTCTCATCATGGCAGCTGAGGCCGACTCCCAGTAGCAGTGCTTCCCCTCGTGGTCGGGCCCGCTGAGCTGCCTACTGCCCCTGGCTGCATCGCCTCAGGGACCTTCGGGGCGCTAATCCCGGAAGGGGCCGCGCCATGGTACTCCTAAGAGGAGCTAGTAAAGCTCCTTAGTTTACGGCTGCTCGGACTGACCTACACCGCATGAGGCCGAGAAGGTTGTCCCCCCCTGTACTGCCTCCGTCCCAATCCCTCGCCACAACCCCACCCGCAGGTGCCGACACCAGCGGACCTCCTACAGGCGGCCGGGCCAGAGAATTACAACTTGGACGGGGTCCCACACAGGCCATGGCCATGCGTGGCCGAGACCCGGGGGGGGGGTGCGGGGTGACAAGCCACTCACCTCGCTTCCCGACGCGACCGATCGCACAACCGCGTGTCCAGCAGCATACCGACAGCGCGACCTCCCAAGACGACGTGTCTGGCAGCAAAGAGGGTGCCAGAAAGGCGGGGGAGGTATAAGTACCTTCCCCCAACACTCTGTGCGCCGGAAAAGACGCGACCCGCGCGCCGGGCTGAGGGACTCCTCCCCGGGTCCCCAGACTAGAAGGGGGGGGATGATGGTGTGCCTAAGTGGCACTAAGGGGGCCGCCCTTTCAGGTGGCTCACTGCGTGAGCCGCGGGCAGCCGCATTTACAGTGGTTTTCAGCTAGTTTTGCCTGCCACCGTTTGATATTGGCTACTCTCCTGGAGACCGTGTGATAGGAGCCGATATCGATATCCTGGGTCACACGGTGGCGGTGGCGGTGGCACTGTGTGAGTTGACAGGTATGCTGTGAGGTAGAGCGCTTCACACTTATTTATTGTGAAACAAAGCACTGACAAGTAGGTGGTACACACTATCGTAACGAAACTTGAAGGGCCCCCCCTTGCAAATTACATGGAGGTGCCCCCCTCTGGACTCAGTCAGGAGCTCTCAGGCAGGGGTACTGAGCTGAGGGGGCCCCATGTAGCTTGGGGCCCCCCCGCACCGCGGGCTGCGGGGGCCAATGTTACGCCACTGGTGGTACAGTACCAGGGGATAGTCACAAATCATTTGTGCTTTGCACTTGGTGGGAGCGTGAGGGGGTAGAAACAGGTTAGGGCAGGTGTCTTTCAAAGAAGACCTTTGAGGTCATGTTTTAAGGTGACACGATGTGGTCAGGTAGAGGGTCGGTGGGAAAGAGCTCCATAATCTTCTGGCGCTTTATTTTCAGATTCTCTGCGAGGTACGAGGGTATGCAGTGGTTCCCAAACCTTTTCGTCCTGCGGCTCCCTTGACCTATTGGGCTTTGGCCGCGGCTCCCCTTTCTGTTACTTTTTTTGGGGACAGGTGGGGGGGATGTAAGCCCAGCCTCAGGAGTACTTCCATTGTTCTTGCTGAAAATAATTAGGATGAAGACAATGAAGGTATTAGAATCATAGATGTAATCCTATCCACTCCACTGCTGAGCCCCATGCAGTATCAACAACTGATTGGAGGGACACTGGGTTCTTGGAGAAGTGAACTGTTACTACATTGTGATGTAGTGCTCTTTGAAGAGGTGTGTCTTTAGGTCATTCCTGAGCAGGGTTTGTGAGGCCCCAGATGGGTGACTGGGTGTCAGAGAGGGGGTCTATTCCCTGTGGAGTCCCACAAGGCTCGGCGCTATCCCCTCTCCTGTTCAACATATACCTCAGACCTTTAATAAAGGACCTAGCCCTGATGGACTGCCAGGTATTTAACTATGCGGACGACACGCAAATCATTCTACAAATAGAAAACACCCCTCAGGCCCACACATGGGTAAAAAACTTACTGCGATTTGTGGTAAACTGGATGACAGCCAATTCACTCAAGATCAATCCAGATAAAACTGAGGTTCTGGCTGTCACCAATGATAGCAGCCCTTGGAACCCCCAGTACTGGCCGCATGAGCTGGGAGATACTCCGTCCCCAGCTCCGGTGGTAAAAAGTTTGGGCATTAAAATAGATGCCAAACTCTCATTGGCCAATCAAGTCTCCACCGTGTTCGGAACTTGTGTGGGCTTACTCAGGCAGTTGAGGAAACTCTCCCCCATCCTCTCCTTCTCAACCATTCGGACAGTGGTGGCCGCCCTGATCTTGGCCCGTCTTGACTATGGGAACTCGCTTTACATTGGACTACCCGACTCACTGCTGGGCAAACTCCAGGTGGTGATGAACGATGCGGCCAGGCTAATCTTCAAGCAACCAAGGCGCACTCGGGCATCACCCCTACTGCAACAACTGCACTGGCTTCCCATCAAGCAGAGGGCTAAATTCAAAGGCCTCTGCATTACACACAAGGCCCTATATGGACAGGCACCCAAATATATCAAGGAACGCCTGGTGCAATACGCCCCCTGCCGCACACTAAGGTCCTCCACGGAGGGCCTTCTAAAATGTCAACGGTTCAACTTTACCACTAAAGGCGGCCGAGCCTTCTCGGTCCTTATCCCGCAACTATGGAACAGGCTGCCTAGTCAGCTCCGCTCCGAAAGCTGCCTCCTTCCGTTCAGGAAGAAACAGAAGACTCTATTATTTACAGAAGCCCGGGCATAGCGCTCCCCTCTGTGATACAACTCCCCCCTGGGACTACCGCTGATCTTCTTGCAGCGCTTAGAGACCTGTAGGTATTAAGCGCTCTACAAGTCAAAATTAACAATAACAATAACAATATTATTTCAGATCCTGGGTGCATTGATAGAGAAGTCTGCATCTGCTGTCTAGTTCTTTCTGTTTTTGCACATTATTGCCTCCAGTCTGATGGCACCAGGTAAACCCTCGTCTGGCTTGCTCCCTTTTAACTCGGTCCTCTTTAGGAGTGTGTTTTGTGTACGTCTTCTGTCTGCTCCTTCCTAACTCCAGACTTTGCGTTCTCATGCATGCTGTCTGTCTCATGCCTTCTGTCTGGGTGTTCTTGCATCTTGTCTCTTTCCTCATGCCCTCTGTCTGTTTTTGCCTACTGCCTGTGCGTCCTTGCCTCCTGACTATGTGTTCTTGCCTCCTGTCTGTGTCCTCATGCCTTCTGACTGTGTGTGCATGCCCCTGGGGAGAGCCTGGTACCTGCCAGGAGAGCTCAGGACTCATGGCTCCCATTAATGCACCTCAGGCTGCTCCCAGTTCCCAATACTGCACTCTCAGCATCTTTCTGGACTCTGAGGTGACGGGAGCATGCTGCCTGTGCCTCTCTCTCAACGCCAAGATGACAATGACATCAGTGCTGTGCCAGCTCCTCCTTGGGCTCCCAGACGCTTCCCTCCAAGATCTCTCCCACCACACACACTGTCTTTACCAATTTTTTTCCTGTCACCTTGGTTTGGCCACATTTTTACACTTTGATTCTTTTGGTTTAGGACTCCATGTTTTGTTTAATCAGTGACATTAGTTTATTTATGGGCATTTGTTCTGACCCTTGGCCTATGTTTTTTACACTTTAGTTTCTGACCTTTGAGTTTGAACTTCTGTTTCTAGCCAATGCCATTTGCTTTTGGTCTTCTGCTTCTGATTTGTGACAGTCGCTTATGAAAATGTTCACTTATTTTTAGTGAAATAAGCATCAAAATATTCACTTCTTCTTCTGCAATCTGAATGAACTCTAACATCAACCTGCATTGATGGAATCCTGCAGATGTCATGCCTCCCTCTTATAAATGTTGAACACTTCCAATAGCCTGTGTATGTTTTTAGGTCTCGCGCCTAGCGTTGCAGTGCGTAGCACTGCTCGCGCAGCGCGAGACTTCTTGTAGGGGCTTCTGAAAGCTGACCAGACGTTCGTGCGTCATGGCCTTTTCTGTGCGGTTACCCGCACGGCCGGCATCTGTTTCCAATTATCGTGCCCAGACGCGGAGCGCGATAATTGGAAACACATGCTGGCCGTGCGGGTAATCGCAAGCAAAAGGCCATGACGCACGAGCGTCTGGTCAGCTCAGCAGGCTGCCGCGCTCGCTCGCCCCCGCTCCTCTCTTGAAAGCTTTGTTTTAGTTGCTTTCACTTTCGCGGCCGCATTCTTACAGCGCGCGCAGGGGCCATCTGGTTTACAACTGGGTCTGCTATGATAGGCAGACATAATGAATTGAATTCTTTAAGTTGGACGCCCGGAATGACATAATTTGTGAGGATTTTTTGGGGTCTTGGGCAGAAATGGAACAAGTAAAATCCCTCGAATTTAAACATGAGGTACCATCATAGAAAATGACATCAATTGACCATTAATATTCTGGCCTTGTTGAATCGACTCTGCAAGAAGTAAATTTCATGTGCAGCTATCAGTAAAACGATATAAAAAACATTACTAGCAAACCTAATTAAACAAACACATTTTAAATCTGGGGAGATTTAGAGCGGACGACCTCGAAGCTGGGGAACCGGGTTCGAGTCTCGATAATGACGCTCAACATCCTGTGATTCTGGGCAAATCACTTAATCTCCCCGTGCCTAATAAAACAAGCATTTGCAATGCAATAGGTCTCGCATTTACGCGAGTTTGAGCTATTGACATTGCAAATAACAATGCCTTTTATTTTTGTTTTCGTTTTTGAAACATAAATAAAAGGCATTGTCATTTACAATGCCAATAGCTTAAACTCGCGTAAATGCGAGACCTATTGCATTGCAAATGCTTGTTATAACTTAGCATGAAATATGTATTTGTGAATTCATTCATTTTTTTCAGTAATAACTGGAGTCAATTACATCCTGAGCATCATAAATAAACTTAGCTTTGACACTTTAACTGCACACTACAGATTGAGATGTTTTCTTTCATCTGCCTCAGCTGACTGGCCAGAGAGACCTGAGGGCGTGAAACTAGAGCTCTGTGCTTCAGAAAGACATGATTAACAGCCAAATTCATGTCAATTCCCAAAATGTGTGCTTGGTGTGCGGCGCCCCTGACTAGCTTTGACGGCGCTCTGGGGTGCCGCAGCGCACAGATTGGGAACCCCAAGTATAGAGGTGTGCAGAGCTTTATGAGTGATGCAGGCAGTTTTAAATTGAGCTCTCGCGTTCATAGGAATCCACTGAAGGGAGCGTAGAATGGGGTAGATGTGGTCCAATGTCTTAGGTCCTGTCACAAAGAAGGCTGGTGCATGTAGGACTGCTCTGAGAGGACGTAGGTGAACTTTGGGGATGCTAGAAAGGAGTGCAATTCCATAGTTGAGTCTGGAGAGCACAAGTGCCTGCACAACAGATTTAAGGTTGTCTGCTGAGATGACTTTCCTGATTCCCCAAAGAATCCTTAGCTGGAACCGGACACTTACTTGTCATACTTACATACAATACTTGTCATTACATTACAGAATTACAACATTACACCAATCTGCCCATATAGTGTATATTTATAGAAGACACTTCCAATTTGGAAGTTGTATTTATAAGGCCATCAATTTCTTCATGAAGGTCAGGGCAAGCGGTAGGGGTGCATTATGGTCTGGACTACAAGTTAAGGCGGTAGATCTGTTCCCTGAAAGAATAGAAAACACATTGGCTCAAACTCCGTGGACCAATGGCAAAAGTGACAAAAGTAGCTGCTTTAAGACCCCCTCCCCCACCAAAGATTACTCTGTGTTAATCGTCAGAGTCATAACAATTGAGGGTTTGCCTTGTTGCACAGACTCTACTTTTTTCTTTTTATGTAACTTTAAACAGGATCCCTCACTTCCTATGAACATCCCAAATTATGTAAATTACTAAGCGGCAGCTTCTCTATAGGGACGGAAGAACGTCACCCCACTACTTTGAGCCACCACCACCCCCTTGAAAATAAAGCAGTTTGAATTCTTTATTTTATGTTCTGTTATTTCTTTAAATTCATATTTGGTGAAGGGGCGTGGCCTGAGGCGTCAAGATGGCAGTCGCACTCTAAGAGTGCTCCAGACCCCTCCGTCATTCGCCTCGCATCCCGTTGTCTGCGGCTGTCATCCGCACTCCATACCTGCTCGTGAGGATCCCCCGGAAGGCACACGCTGCTTCGGTGCTTCCAGACGGCGTATTCTAGGCACTAGGCGCTCGCTTGGGTTCCGGACGCGGCGAGGCCCTGGGCCGCAATTTGGCGGACGCCACCAAGATCCGCGAGTGATCACAGCGCGGTCTACTGAGAGGTGCTGACCGGTGCGGCACCTCCTGTTCCGTCAGACCCCACACGAAGCACTGCCTGTTGTCCGTGCTCTGCTCCGGACGTCCGCCGGCCTGTTTGTGAAGCCGGCTCACGCAAGATGGCGGCCTCCGGCGCCCGCGGCCGATGACTTGCGGGGCCTGGTGCCTGCCTTGGGGCTCGACGCACAGCAGCCTGGCCCGTGGGAAAGCAGAGGAGATGAGGGCGGCGATGTGCTGAGGAACCGCGTCCCTGGAACTGAATCGCTGCGCCAATTCTACCCTCTGAGACCGGCGCGGAGCCTGAGGCAGCGGGATCACCTGGTGAATGGGGACGGGACCGGGGATCGGCTGCCGAGCTGGGCAGCGGTGCGGGAGGTCGTGTTCGGGCCTCCCGCCCCCCCGTCGTCGTTGTACCCAGTGCTGCGGAGTCCCTCGGCCTTCTGAACTGCAGCCCATGATTCTCCCTGACATCTGAGGCCCAGCCGGGTTGGGTGTGGTGGACTCGCCCACCGGGGTGGGGCCGGTGCCGTTCGGCTGCTTATCTCGGGCAGCAGGGGGCCCCCCCGGGTAAATCTCGCCGGCCTCCCTTCGCCCCCGGCCTGGGCTCCCTTTGTCCCTTACGCTGGGTGTGCGGGGGCTGGAAGGCCTGCGACTGAGGAGCACCCGGCCCTGCCAGAATCAGCAACTTCCAGGCCAGGAAGACCTACCCCAGGACCCTGTGCTGATGCTCCGGAGATGAGGTGCCCATTCTCTCGCCTTCGGCAGCCATTTCGGGCGGCGGCGCGGAGTACATCGGGTGCGCCCCCTGTCCATCATTATTGCCCGCAACCGCCTCTCCTGGGTGCATTCTTTCAGGTGACCACCACATTCCTCCGAGGGGTGCCTTTTCGGCGTGGGCTATCTCCCGGCGCCCTGTCGCACCCACCAGCAGGTCACCACGTACCATTGGTGGCAGCACACAATGCGGGACGGTGGCCATTCGGGCGAAGGGTGGGATCGGCTGCAATAGTCGGGCAGCGGGTGACCCCGGGACTGGGCCCCCCTCCATCCACGCGCCCCTGAGACGTCGCCCACAGGCAATGCTGGCCTCCTAACTTTGGCCTCCAAGAAGGCCTCATCGGGCCTCTCTCCAGTACTGGGATCATCGACAGGGATGCCTGTCG
This sequence comes from Calotriton arnoldi, assembly GCA_963921515.1. NCBI lineage: Eukaryota > Metazoa > Chordata > Amphibia > Caudata > Salamandridae > Calotriton > Calotriton arnoldi. Next base: position 5,501,125 of record CAWUFW010000057.1, read on the forward strand.
CCCCTGTCCACGGCCCCCACACTGTATCACCCAAATTGGAGGGCTTCTCCCGCAACCTGAATGACTGAACCCATCCTTTTCTGCATTTTGTAGAGTGGCCACCAACCCTGTCTTGCAGCCATAATCCTGAGGAGGTCGTATACTCCTCACTGGAGCATTTGTCTGTCTTTGCTCCTCTCCTTCCGACTCCGGCAGCTCGTACTGGAGCGCATCCCGGCATCGATTATGGGGAGGGATAAGGCTTCTAAATCGGCGACCGCCCCGACGCAAACGAAGAAGGACCGATTCACCACTTCTGAGCATGACCCCCTGGGACAACCTGATGGCACCCCCCCCCTCTTCCGGGCAAAGACTTGGCTACCATCCTACAGGCGATCAGCGCCTCCCAGGCTTCGGTGGAAGGGAAGATCGGGGAGGTCAAGGTTGACGTGTCCCTCCTTCGGCAGGACCTCCGCAATGCCACGGCCTGCATAGCGGAGGCTGAATCTCGCATCTCAATGGCGGAGGACGATATTCTTCAATTGAAAGACCAGGTGTCCACTCTAAGCTCGCGCACCAAGGAACTACATCGACGTGCCGAAGATGCGGACAACCGGGCACGCCGCAACAACCTCCGCCTCGTGGGGTTTCCCGAAGGAGTCGAGGCAAACCAGGCCGCCGCTTTTGTAGAGACCTGGTTCATGTCATGGATGCCCAAAGACGCCCTCTCCGCATGGTTCGTGGTGGAGAGAGCGCATCGGTCCCTCGCACCGAAACCGCCAACTGGGGCTCCACCTCGTCCTATCATACTAAAAATCCTCAACTTCAAAGACCGAGACGCTATCCTGCACGAGGCGCGCTCTCAGGGGCCTCTCCGGTACCAGAATCACACTATTATGGTCTTCCCTGACTACACCAAGGAAGTGCAGGACCAACGCCGCTCCTATACCGATGTTAAGAAGAAAATGCGATCCTTGGGCCTGCAATACCAACTACAGTTCCCCGCACGCCTCCGCGTCATTTTCCAAGGAAAAGTGCAGTTCTTTGACTCACCCCAGGCGGCCTGGACCTGGCTAACGGAGGAACGTCCCCTCCGCCAGCGGCGCAACCTGTCTCCCATGCCGTCGGGCTCTCAATCCACAAGGCCTCGGTCACCGGGGCGCCAGCGCAGGAGGCGCACGCAATCTCGCAGGAGGCGCCAGTCTCAGGCAGCGGCCTCCAGATCATCGAGCCTGGCTGCCCACAGAACCCGAGACTCTTCAAGCCCGTCAGGCTCTCCTCCCTGCCTCAGGCACCATTCATCCGGCGCGCCTTCCATGGCCCCTCCGTCACCTGCCCGTCGGGGCTCCCCGAAGGTGGACTCGGACCTTTCTCGCAGTCCAGCTCTCTGAGACTCCAAAGGGCACTGCCTGAGGTGCGGTCTCTCTGGGATCATGTTCCGGCCCAAGGGGGCGCGGAGCAGCGGCGGACTTTTTGCTTTAATTCACCGTCTTCCTGCCGAGACATTGTACATCGGTCTATATGGAGGGGTCCTCCACGCAACTCAACCCAAGCGTTCTAGTTTGGTTTCTGTTCCATTAGGGGGGCCGACAGATGCTTCTGTTCTCGAAGTGTAGGGTGGGGGGAGGGGGCAAGGGGTGGGACTGGGATTGTTTTTCCCATTGTTGTTGTTTCTTATTGTTTTGTTGTACCAGCCATCACGAGACATTCCCTGACGACCCCTCTTGGGGTATACGAGGGCCCTTCACAAGAGCCCTTCCACATAGGCGAGCACCCCCGCGCATACCCACGACTTTTGGCGAAGCTGCACACCACTTCTACGACCACCAACCTCCATGACTGACTCACCCGTTCCAAGGGCCTCCCTTCACGTTCTATCCTGGAACGTTAACGGCCTCCTAGATCGAATTAAACGTATGGCTGTCTTACGCTATGCGCAACGCCTCGGTATAGAAGTCCTCCTGCTTCAGGAGACGCACTTGCTGGGTAATCACTGCCCTTTCCTGGCCCGCTACGGCTACGACAGAGTGTGGCACTCTGGCTTTGCCCGGGGTTCCCGTGGGGTGGCTATCCTGATGAAACGCACCCTTCCCTTTGTGCTTACGCGGGTTATCCATGGTTCCCAGGGAATGTCGGTGGCCCTCTGTGGCTCACTGAGTGGTATCCCCCTTAATTTTGTGTCCATATACTCTCCTCCCTCGATGCTCACAGTGACCCTGAAACAGTCCACTGCCTTGCTGTCCTCCTTGCCTTTGGGATCCACCATCATTGGGGGCAACTTCAATGCGGTCTCCTGTCCAGCCCTTGACACGACATGCCCCCCGTCCACTGCTAGACTTGCGCAGGCGAAGCAATTAACGAACTGGTCCGAGTCTCTGGGCCTCTGCGATGCATGGCGTACCTGGCACCCTCACACCAAACAGTTCACCCACACATCGGCAGCTCACCACACGCAGGCGCGCATAGATGCGTTTTTCGTCCCCTCGACAGACTGTCTCACGATTCAAGATGTCCGTATTCTCCCCAGAGGTATCTCCGACCACTCTCCGGTGCTTCTTAGCACGGGGGCCCCCCCTCCATCGGCGCGCCCGATATGGAGAATGAACGCCTGGTTCCTTCAGGATAAAGAATTTAAAAAGGTGGTGGGGAAGGAGCTCAAACAGTACTTTCTGGCTAATGATGGGTCGGTGTCTTCTCCAGGCACCCTGTGGGAGGCGAGCAAAGCCACCATCCGGGGCGTCGCGAAGGGCCAGCTTAAGCGACAGCGACAGGCGCAGCTGGAACAGATCACCTCGCGGGAGGCGCTGGCTTTACGCCTCGAGCAATCCCCGCCGGTTGCTGATGACACTTCCCGAGAGCGACAACTCGCTCATCTCCGGGCTGAGATCCGGCAGCTCTCCTTAGAAGCCGCCAAGCTCCTCTGGAGATCGTCCGTAGCTAGGGTATACGGCTGGTGCGACAAGAACGGCTCGATTCTCCACAGACTAGCCACTTATCCTAGGGCGAATCGCATTATTCCTGAAATAGTGGGTATGGACGGGTCGTCACACCGTTCCCCGGTGGCGATGGCTCACACCTTCGCCTCCTACTATCGCCAGCTCTACGCTAAAAGGGCCCCGGCACTGTCGCTCCCTGCTCTGCTAGCCACGGGAGGTGCTCACCTTCCTCAGCTAGATCCGACCGCCCAAGCGGACTTAGATCGCCCGATCTCCCGTGAAGAAATGAGTGCTGCCATAACCCTTACGGCGTCGGGCAAGACCCCGGGTCCTGATGGCCTCCCTCAGGAATACTATGCCCTCTACCGCGAGACTCTCGTCCCTCACCTTGCTGACCTGTTCGATGAGGCTTTGGAGAAGGGTTCCTTCCCTCCCGAGACGGACATGGCCACCATCGTCGTCCTTCCAAAATCTCAACCGCCTTCTCCCCGCTGCACGGACTACCGCCCCATCTCTCTTATCAACACTGAAGTGAAATTATATGCCAGAATTCTTGCCCAGCGGCTGAAGCCCTACCTGTCCATATTGGTTCACCCCGACCAATGCGGCTTCATGCCCACGCGTGGTACTCAGCACTGTATCCGGAGGCTGCATCTGGCCTTGGCGCACCGTCACTTGCTCAACCCCTAATTGGTGATTCTTCTCGTGGATTTTGAGAAGGCCTTTGATTCGGTGGATTGGAGGTACCTCGAGGATGTGCTGACGGAGATGGGTTTCGGTCCGCGCTTCCGAGATCTGGTACGCGTCCTGTATGCCCAGCCCCGCGTGCGGATCCTTGTCAACGGAGTCTTGTCGGAAGCCTTCCCTATTCGAAGGGGAACGAGGCAGGGATGCCCCCTCTCGCCCCTGCTTTTTGCCCTGGCAATGGAGCCCCTGGCGTCCCTGATACGGTCCGAAGGTCGCATTCGAGGATGGGAATGGCCCAACACGGAGGTGGACAAGATCGCTCTTTACGCGGACGACGTCCTAATTTTTTTAACTGATCCCGCTCAGTCCGGTCCTCAATGTCTCCAGATCCTGAGATCCTTTGGGCAGGCTTCCGGCCTTAGGTTGAATCCCGACAAGTCGGTCCTGGTCCCGTTGCACCTGTCTAGAGAATGCTACGATTGGCAGTCCACCATACTGATTCGGCGGCAGTCCTTCAAATACCTAGGGATCTGGGTGGCTCTTCTCCCCGAACTGGGCTGGTCCCTCAATGTTAACCCACTGGTGAAGAAAGCCAAGGCGGACCTTCAGAGGTGGCAGACGTTACCTTTAAACCCCCTGGGGAGAGTCGCCCTGTTTAAAATGATGATTCTCCCCCGGTTCCTCTATGTCCTCCAGAACACCCCCTTCTGCTTTCCGAGGGCCTGGTTCCGAGAACTAGACAGTATGGCCACCAAGTTCCTATGGGGGAAAGGGAGGGCACGCTTGGCCCTGACCCTATGCCGGATCCCTCCATTCGATGGGGGCATGGGGATGACGCACTTATATTTGTACTATGTGGCGACGCGCCTATTGTCCATACATGACTGGTTTAATGGGGGCTGGTCCGACCCGGCCTACAGGTTGGAATTGGGCGAACTGGGACTGTCCAGAATCCAATCTCTGATGTATAGGGAGTCCATTCCGACCAATTTACCTGAGGTAACGCGCTCTACACTGCTGGCCTGGCGGGCAGCACTGCGTCACACTCAATGGACACACAAGCTGACTCAGTGCACGCCTCTCTGGCATGGCACTTGGCTCCGAGAGGTCAGTGGGTTGCAAGGCTTTAGATCCTGGGACCTTATAGGGATCTCGCAATTGGGGGATGTGTGGGCGGGCGGACATATGCGCTCCTTTCAGGACCTCCGAACCCGATATTCCCTGCATCCAACACAATTCTACAAATATTTACAGCTGCGGCATGCCCTACGCGTACACATATCGGACGACACGCGGATACCGGAGTACAGCCCTCCCGAAGCGCAGACAATGTTGGGTGACCTTGGGAAGGGGGGGTATCTCCCGCATCTACCGGACATTGGTTAACAACACCCCGACCTCACTAGACCGGCTCAGAGACCAATGGGAGGAGTGGGTGGGTACCCTGGAGGAGGAGGACTGGCGTGATGCCCTCATGGCACCCAAGACGGTCACTGCATCAGCCAAACTCCGATTGGTCCAACTATACTACTTGCACGCTGCCTACCTGACCCCGATACGCCTCCATCGGGCTGGTTTCTACCCGAGCGCTTCCTGTACGAGGTGTGGCCATGCCCCGGCCGATTTCTTCCATATGGTGTGGGCATGCCCCATTTGGCAAGGTTCTGGGGGGACATCGAGGAAGAACTCACAGAGATACTGGGGTGGGAGGTTCCCCATGATCCACGACACTCTCTCCTGGGGGTTATGGAGGGTTTGGATGGGTCTAGAAATGAAAAATTGTTTTTCAACACGGCAATGGTAGTGGCTAAACGAGATATAGCTGCCTCTTGGAAGTCTCCAGACCCGCCGTGTTCTAGGAGATGGTGGAAAGGGGTGGACTGGTGCGCTACACAAGAAAAATCCATGTATGAAGCGCGAGGCTGTCCCAAAAAGTATCGCAAGGTATGGGGCAAATGGCTGGGTGCTATGGGATAAGCAAGCCGTGGGTGTACCGTTCATATCTGTTTGCACCTTAAGGGATCTGGAATCATGGAAGGCTCATGTACCTGATTGTAATCTGTCAAATTCAATGTCTGATGCTGATTTGCTGGTGTTGTTCACTGTTAAAACAATAAAATTGCTTATCAAAAAAAAATTCATATTTGGTTAGGCTTCGTTCCGTTCCTGAGCTGCATTTACTTTCATTGATGTCACATGCCAACAGGCAGGGAGGGGGAGTGCATGTTGCCATGGAGAGGTTTGGTGCTGTGTAATTAAAATGCGCATGACAGACTGACCAGTCTCTGGACTCAGCCAGTCTGACATGCGTACTTCAGGCTTCTCAGTCCAAATCCACTCTGCCTTGAGTGCTGGAGTTGGGCCAGCTAACGCATCCCTCTGTGTCTTTGCTGGGGCGCTGTGCTGCCTTGTCCATCCAATTCTGGCGCAGCTCTCATGCTATTAAATATAATAAATATAATAAGAGCTACGTGAGCGCTGGGTCTGTGGCAAAAAGCAACCTCCAGGCTTGGGCACAGGATAGCCACACAGCACGAGGGTGGGAAGAGCATAGAACGTAGCTAATTATGGTGCAGCTTTTTTTTAAAGTGCACAATGATTGGACATGTTTTTTTAATTATCCTCTGTCAGGGCTCCCTTCCTTCAGGCAGTGAGTGTGAACATGTGGATAATCCGTGCTGACAGCTGAGCTGTGTGCCATTCATTCCCTACACTGGAGACAAGTAAGGTGCCTGTGGCCCTAGTACTTATTTAAAAAAAAAAAGATAAAACTGAGATGGGTCCCGGGCTGTAATTAATTACAAGCTTAGTCAAAATACACAGTGTGAAATGGGCAGCTTGATAAATGCCTTTGAAATCCTCATGTACAACATCGAAAAACAGGAGGTTTAAAGCTTTCCTAGATTCAATATTTTCATCTTCATGAGCACACTTACTCCACCAGTGGGCACAGGTTACAAACATGTGTTTATAGAGGTTTAAAGCTGCTTGGGTGCAACCACTTCCTTTATGTACACAACAATGGCATAAAACCATTGGAAGAGCACTTGTGCGACCTGCTCTGTGTGACACATTGCGCACACCTTGCCTTTTGCAAAGTGACTTTAAAGCTCCAAAATGAAAAAAACACTGTCTCCTCTTGGCAATGCAAAGACAGCTCTTTGCTGACTGTTGCGACAGGGAGAAAGACCCTTCTTACACACAGGCAAGCTGCTGGTCTCTCTCAAATTGCTGCTTCACAGGCATCCCTTTTTATTCACATCTTTCACAGTACTTTATTACAAACAGCAAATAGTAATTGACTTGTGGGTTACAGATTGAAGAGGGAAAAACACTCAAAGACCTGTGACCAAATAACCCCTAACTCTGACCTAATCCTCTACACATTCTTTATCGTACTTTACAACAATGCTTGACAAACAAACCATTCTTCTACTCATGAATGCATGTGTATTCATAGAAACTGTAATTTTAGTGAGGTGTGTGCTTGTATCATTGTGCTTCTAAGCCCTATGTGTGTACTAGGCTAATTGGATTTCTAGCACCCGTTCTCTAATCAGGTTACAATCTACTTGTAAGCACGAAGTGCATGCAGGTGATCCCATCGGCTAAATCCGTAAATATTTTCATGCTTGCTAAACACGAGTTGGCTTTTAACTGAAACTCTTTCAAGTTACTTATTCCATTGTGTCCTCGAGTGAACTTTTCATCTTTCTCTTGTCAGCGCAAGTTTTGGGCCTAAAGTGTTCTTTTATCACGTACAGCTGTGTACTTTCTCCTGGTGTCTGTTGTTGCGCTATGTTTTTGTTTTTTACATTTTCTATTGTGCGATTATATTTCACATTTCCTACAACACTCCCCCCTCTAGTTGATATTTCTACTACTTCATCTAGACCTTGGTCTGTACTTGGCACTAGGTGATACAAGGTGCCCTGGGAATCTATTACTTGCGTTGGTGTCCTAACTGGGAACACCCCTCCCACATTTGCACCTATTCTCCAAAAACATGCTACGATTAACTGTACAACACAATATATTAGCAATAAGACTACAATAGTTGGCAACAAGTGTAAGAAGCTGGCTCTGTATATACTATACCAAAGTGAGGTATAGTGGTTTATACTTTGCAGTAATTATAATACAGTTTGGATTGCAGTAATAATACAGTTTGAATTGCAGTTGTATGTATACTTTGGTTGGATTACAGTAGAACTACTAGTAATGCAATGCTTTGAAATATTGTACATATACTTTGTATTGGCTTTTCAATAGGTTGTCAAGTAGATTACTTTACAAATTACTTTTCCTACACAGTGTAGTATACCTGGATACTACACTGGGACATTTCCTGTAAACAGGTAAGTAAAAGCGTTTTTGTTATTTGGTTACAGTTTTAAAGACTTTTATTGATTTTCCAACTTCACACTTACAAACTTTTTCATAGAAAAACAGTCAATGTTATCCTATGGGAGAAAATAGTGTTATCGGTTAACAGGTAAGTACTTTGTTGTGGGAGTTGGGTTTCTGGTGTTAGACTCAGGGGTCCCCCAGGGTCAAGGATGCACTCTTGTTACACCCTCAGCGGCACTAGGGCGGCCGGGTGCAGAGTGCTGAGGCCCAATGTTATCCAATGGGGGATAGGGGGCCTCCGGTTGGTGGCTGCTTACGAGCAGGCCACAAGGTTGTGGGAGCAAAGCTCCTGGACTTAAGCTCAGTGCAAATGTGGGTTCAAGATAGCACCAAAGGTGCACCCTCAGGGGCACTAGGGCGGCCGGGTGTAGGGGACTGATTTGCATATGGCCAGGTCTAAACTGGGGTGGCATGGTGAGCAAAAGAATGATGGATTTAACCCAGATCTCTTGACTGGGGGTGAATGTTTTGATTTGTTCTGCATTCCGTCCATCAATTGTGTGTCTTTTGCTCACAAGATTGTGGGAGCAAAGCTCCTGGAATTAAGCTCAGGACAAATGGGGGTTCAAGATAGCACCAAAGGTGCACCCTCAGCGGCACTAGGGTGCAGGGTGCTGGTTTGTCGTCGGGTGCCCTGTTACTTTCAATGGGGAGTCTCTGGTTTGCAAACACACTGCAGGCTCGGGGACGAAGGTCTTCTGGGTGCGACCACCACTTGGAGAGGTAAGTTGGGATGCTGGGGGTTGGCTAGACACCGTCGGTCGGGCCACCCAAGGCCGTGGGGCATCGGGTGCAGCGGTGTCTTTTAGGGTCGGATCTTCTTACCAGCTCCTGGTCACGGTTGGGGGGGACCTTCCGGATTGAGGCTGCAGGCATCGGCTGGGCGTCCTCCTCTTCTTAGCTTTGGCACGGCTGTTCGGTCCTTCTTCTTCTTTTCTTCTTGTGGTTTCTTGTCTGAGTTCTTGGTTCAGGGATGCCCCCTAAATACTGTATTTAGGGGGCGTTTTAGGGGTCTCTAGGTCAGTAGCCAATGGGCTACTGACCTTAGGGTGACTACACCCTTGGTGTGCTCACCCCACGTAGGGGAGTGAGCACAATCCCTAATCCTGATTGGGGAGTGCCTGCCATCTGCAAGATGGCGGTCACTGAAGAGTGGGCTTCACCTCGCCTCCCCCACCTGAGGGGTGGGGTTGGCAGAGGTGGGCACACCTTCTAGGCTGGCTAATTTTTCCAGCCGAAAAGGAGGGGAGACAGGAAGGGGGCCTGCTCCTGATAGCAGGAGAGGCTGGGGGTCGCATTACAAAGGCTGCAAAGCCTCTGAAGCTTCTGCCACAGATGGCTCTTCCTGGCCTGGGGGTGGTGTGAACACCTTCGCCCAGGAAAGGCTTTGTTTCTGGGCTCAGGGAGCGAAGGCTCCCACCCCAGGGGTCCAGAAACATGTCTCGTGGTGGCAGGCTGGTGTGTACCAGTCAGGGAACCCACCAGAGGCTAGTCGTTTTTCAGGGGGCATCTCTAAGATGCCCTCTGAGTGCCTTTTTCATAAAATCCCACACTGGCATCAGTGTGGGTTTAATGTGCTGAGAAGTTTGATACCAAACTTCCCAGTTTTCAGTAAGGCCATTATGGTGCTGTGGAGTTCGTAATGACAAACTCCCAGTACCATATACTCTTAATGGCATTACTGCCCTTACAATGTCTAAGAATTGGCTTAGACACTGTAGGGGTACAGGGCTCATGCACCTGTACCCTCACCACTGGTATAGTGCACCAAGCTAGAGGGGTGGCTGACCTATGCCACGGCAGTGGGTTGTAGGCACACAGGGATGTGTGCCATGTCGACTCTTCACTTTGTTCTGCGCCAAAACACGCAGCCTGCAATGGCAGTGTGTGTGTGTGTGTGTGTGTGTGTGTGTGTGTGTAAAGGTACAGGGCCTCTAAGGCTGGCACAATAAGTGCTGCAGCCCTTAGATGCCTTCCCTGGCCACCGTACCCCTGGTACCCATGGTGCCTTTTACATGGGACTGACATGTGGCCAGAGAGGTGCCAATTGGGGGTACAAGGTACAGTTTTTGGGAAAGAACACAGGCCCTGGGAACCTGATTAGCAGGGACCCAGGGCACATCAAGTCAAAGTGCATCAGTAGTCTGGCAAAAAGTGGGGGGGTTACTGCAACAGAAACCCAGCTTCCTATAACAAGGCTCCTAACAGTCCCGCCATCCAGGATGGCAGTGATAAAATCCAACCACTAAACCAACTATCTGGGGCACCTCCTTCATCTACCATTTTCTTTTGTAGATTATGCAGAGTCTGTATAGCTTCTGATAAAATTCCATTGTCCGCATCATTTGCTGGAATAAAAGTGCAGCATGCTGTTCAATTTTCTGGCATACCCCTCCTTGCATGGCTATCAGAAGGTCAAGTACATAACGATGCTGCACTACCATCATTCGTATGGCACACAGTACTTCCTTGATGGCATTGAATCCATCATTGGTAGTGTTGACAACCTTAAGCTCCCATCAAGTTATATGGAGCCAATAAGCTGTTGCTTTTGCCTGAACAAACTGCAGAATGCTCCCAAAGAAGAGTTGAGCATCATTGAACAAACAATACTCTTTGGGGAACATCATTCCAAGTGCTTGTACTATAATACTCTGCAGTCTCTTCCTTCAATTATGATGTAGGAAGGTCGTTGGATGGCTCATGGGGTGCTCATGCAAAGCGGATATATTGATTCCAGGAATTGCCAAACCAGAGTGTGCAAGGTCACAATGGAGCAGATTCCACCCCCGTTTGGTGGTAACTGGGCATACAGCAGTTCTCCGCACTGCCAGTATTAATCCATGAGGCTGGAGGTGCGCTCCTGCATGTTAGTGTTGTGAATTGTGGTCTTACAGCCAATATTCTGGCCTGCATTAACAGTGTCATTTCCTATGAAACATAAAGAAACAGAAGTTAGTCTCATAACAACCTGAGGACTTATTGTGCTATCTACCTAAGTGTAACATGAAATGTTTTTATCCCAGATATGTGTACATTTCCTTATTGCATCCTGACTAACATCGGTGTCATTCCATAAAGACATAGCCCTACAGGAATAGTCAATATTGGGATGCCATTAATCATGGGCAATTACTGACCCGGTGACTCTATATCCTGGCCTACAAACACAATCTAGGGGTGAGGGGTTTAAAAATAGTTGTTACACTTAGTTGGCAGGCGTGTTCCTCCTAAAACTCCAAAATCTAGTACCATCTGGATCCAATCTACAGTGATGGGACAAGTGATATTTCATCCCTGATGTCCTGTCTATCTGTAAGAATGTATAATACGTCTGCTAATGAGTCTTATTTTGTGGTGTTAACTAAGAAACGTACTACTTTGACATATGTCAGTTGCATTTGGGCCTTAATGCTACACAAGTAGAGATGTAGTAAACATTAAGCTGTACTTGGGGGTACTTCTTTCGTGGAGTGCAGTTTATCTGATCCAGTAGCATGAGGAATTAGGGGAACACACAAAACAGGATTCATTAGTGTTTTTGGAACTTATGTCTGACATATGCTGATACCACATATTATCTGACAGATGAGTATGCGCATTACGGGTCACAATATTATTAGAGAATTCTCTTCGTACATGGAAAATATGAGGAATAAACGGTATGTTGCTATAGAAGAGCAGAAAAGATAGAACCAAGAGCCAAAAAGTAGCATAAAAACAAAAATACATATCTTTTGCTCTGATTTTTCAAAAAATAGTCCAAAAGGAGAGATGGAGGGTGCTTTTATGATGACCGTCTTCTTCCCCCTCTTGTTCCATTCACATTGTTCATGATGCTTGGTGAGATGCTGGGTTTAGATGAACATGGGTGCGGTAAAACCAGGGTTTCCTGCCATCCACCTTGAGGGCGTTGGGGGTCACCATGGTCACCATGTAGGGGTCGCCAAATTGTTTTTCCCTCCATTTTTGAACAAAGTTCTTTACAAACACTGTATCTCCTACGTGCACAGCTGAGAGGTCGACCTCGGCGGTGGTGCGCTTCTCCTTTGTTACCTGTTTAGAGATGAATCTTGCACATTTTATTAGTTTACACAAATACATATGTATATCATCATTTAGGATTTCTGCATAGTTTTCTCCTGTACACCACTTCTAGTGGCAGGGACTTTAGTATTCATGGATCTCCCTGTCACTATTTGATGGGGTGTCAAATGATGGTCAGAAGTTGGTGTATTCCTAAGGGAAAAGAGTGCTATTGGTAGGCAATACAACCATTTCTTATGTAACGTAGCACGTAACTTACTGATCTTACTCTTCAAGAGGCCATTCAGGCGCTCAATGATACCATTACTTTGGAGGTAGTACACGGAGGACAATTTATGTTTTGTCCCTAACGTTGTCGTGATATGCATAAATATTGTGTTAAAAAATGAGTGCCATTGTAGGATCTTATCAGTTCTGGAATTCCCCATCGTGGGATTACTTCACAAATTAGGAATGTAGCTGCTGATTTAGCATGACAATGGACACCTTGTCCTGCTTCAATCAATCGAGACAAAGGGCAGACCACAACTATGAGGTACCTGTAGTTACTGCTCCTATCTATCATATCCACAAAATCCATAAAAAGGGTTTTAAAGGGACATTGTGGATGTGGAATGTTTGAATTTATCACTTTTATTGAGGAATTAGGGAAAATTGCTAATAGATAACACAGTTATGAAGGTACGTGGTAAGTATGTCGTGTAAATTGGGAACAAACCAGTCTTGCTGTATTTGCATAGACAAATAATCTCTTGATATATGGGCTGGTAAATGTAGCTGATCAAGAGCTATCGTAGGCAAAGCCTGTGGCATCACTGGTCTACCAGTAGATAGTTGTCTATAAATTAGGGAATCCCCTGACTGGGTGCATCCTCTATCTCCCCATAACTGTTTTTCATGTGGAGGAGCAGCTTCATGCAATTCTCGCAGATCTAACCACGCTGTCTCCGCCTAATGAGGCATGTCATTGTCAGTAGTAGCTTTGGATTCAGGCTCAGACGGTGGGGCAGTCTGAGCCAGCAGAACAGGGACATGTTGTGAATCTAATGGCACGGGCGGGGGCGTGCACCTAGCTGCATCTTTTGCTGCCCCATTTGCTAGTGTATTACCCAGAGACACAAAATCCTGTCCACTTGCATGCGATGCACAATTCACCACTGCCACAGCCTTTGGTAACGTTAGTGCCTCTAAGAGGTTCCTATGCATAACAGGACTTTCGTCTGACTTAAGAAAACCTCTCCTGGCCCATCTCATGATGCTGGAACGCACAGTGATTGTCACATACGCCGAATCTGAATATATTGTAAAGACGTATCCTGCTCCTAGCTTAAGAGCCGCTATTAATGCTATTAGTTCTGCTGCTTGCGCAGAATAATGCGCTGGTAAGGTCAATTATTCTGCTATATGGAGTGTATCAGAAGAATCATGCTGTTGTGCTCTGACTGCTGCTGCACCTGTGTGTCTAATTCCTCTATCCTAGTCAATGGTAGAAGGACCATCAACAAAATAGACAATGCTACATACTATAGGATCCTCTGCTGCTTGACTAGATTCATTGGGAATATAGGTTGCTCAGTCATCTTCCTCATCCTCAGAGTCTAGTATTGGATGGGCAAAGAACGTCGCAGGATTCACTGTATGACACTTCACAACCTTCAAAGATGGTAGTGACAGTATCAGCTCATTTTCTGATACTCTCTTGTATAGTCAGAGTGGTCTTAGCCTTCTGAATGATAGCAAATACTGCATGCTCTGCATAGAGCGTCAAAGGTGCCCCTATGACAATAATATAAACATAACATAACGTGTGTTTGTAAAGCGCACGTTCACCAGCCCTGCCAAGTACCACGCGTCAGGCGTTATACAAACACATTTCAGTGTGGTGATCCGCATCACTGGACTGAAATGCAAAGTCACGCATGATACCGCCTAGCTCCTTCTCAGCTGTGAAGCCGGAGCGCTATTCTATTTGCACCACTGATAGAAAGCTGGCTGCCTCCACGCTGCTTGCAAGCAGGCTTGGGGGCTGGCTCAGCTCGTTCTGTGTTGGCTTAGGCAGTGCACAAAACAATGTATCAACATTGACTCACCCGCGGCATTCTCTGAAATCACACGACTAGACTCAGTGATGAGTTAACCAATAGATGGGCGGCAGCCTGTTACGCTAGCTGCATCGCCCCGCGCGTTAATGGGCTGCGCGGCCGTAATGCTGTGAGGACCTGCCACGACCAGACCCGGACCTCGGCCGGAGTGGTGCTGCACTCCAGTCCATCAGCCATGTGAATGACGCGGCCGGAGCAAGTCATCGAGACCTTGCACCGCGGCCGCTGCCAGGAGCCCATGCAGGGGGGGAGTCTTCGTGGCCGACTGGCCCTTTCTGCTCATGGAGCTGCTTTCAACAGACTATTAGTAAGTGTCTGTCACTAGTACATTCTACAGCCCTTCTCCAATTTACTTTCGGCGCGTCATGAGCCAATTTACGTAAAGTTTCTGCTGAACCTGAGCCCTCAGAGCCTGTAGCTCCACTGTGACAAAGCACACAGATGGCAACGGAGCACACACAATCCATTTTTCTTTCCTTAGTTTTTGTCTTGTTAAATCCCCAGTTAATAGTAGACAATTCCAGTTCAATAATGTACGGTACACAGTCCTTTTTAAAAATTTTTATTCTTGAACATTTCCAAGTACATCATTGTTTGACAATGCAGCAGCCGGCATGTGTTTCGTCCTCCTGGACTTTTTCAAGGCTGCAAAATCATATATAATCTTTAATTGTACAAACTTAATTGACACTGTCGAGTAGTGCCATTACCTCATGGGTGTACCGTCCCAGATTCAACATGCATAAATATCTAGTGCGCATAGAGAATGAGAGAACCCTATAAGGAAGGGCAGTGTTGAAAGCCATCACCTTATCATGCTCGGCCACTGCGTGCCTGTACAGTGGCATGTGATAGATAAAAACTATTGAGTCACTCCAGTATTAAAATAGTGATGTGTCCGTTAGTCTAGTTAAAGTAACCGAGGAGTGCTCCACCTTGTTATGGGGGCAACTCTTAAGACAGCAAAAAATACCTATATTGGTATCAGAACACTCTCAGCGTGTTTATTACTGCATCAAGAATCTCCCAAAATGAGGGCTTCTAAATTTCGTTTTTCATTGTAGGAAAACCCTCATATTAGGATCCTGCGTGTAGGCGTATCATCTATGTAAAAATCAGAGATAAATTGATCATCTGTGAGTCATGGAATGTTCTTATCGGTAAGTATCCATAAATGTTTCATGGAAACGTGTAAACATGCGACAAACGAATATAGGTGGACTTACCCCCCAGGGCTTGAAAAATCCACTCGCCCACTCACATTGACGAGCAAGATTTATTTAGGACGAGCTATTTTTAGGGACTACTCGCCCTTTCTGGCGAGCTGAAAATCCTCTAACTTCAGTCACAGAACAAAAAGTAAATGCAGGAAGATAAACTGACTTTTGACCTCTGCCTCTGAAAGCAGAGCAAAAGTGACAAGATAACAAGATTTAAAGGCATTTTTATTGCTCATAAAGTGAAAGAGCAATAAAAATGCCTTTACATCTTGTTATCTTATCACATTTGCTGGCTTTCAGAGACAGAGGTCAAAAGTCAGTTTGTCTTCCTACATTTATTTCTCTTTCTGTGACTGAAGTTAGAGGATTTTGTAAAATGAACTGTGTGACAATTGAACTGTGCAAAGTATGTTGAATGAAAGGCTGTAAGATGTCAGTCTTTTTTTCTAACACAACACTGAAATAGCTAAGTGAACTGTTCAAACATTTCAAATATATTTAACTAGTTATGAAGATCCATTTTGTAATTCTGTGGTAAAAAAATATTTTTATAGGATCAAAACAAATTAGAACACTTTACTTGGTGATGTGCAAATTTTAAATATTTTTGCTGAAACCCAATTACCAAACATTGTTTATGCACTATTATCAGTAAAACTACATGTTAGTAGGAAAGTCTTCTGGCCATTTCAATGGAAAATGCTATCTGTAAATGACAGTGCACTACCACATCATGCTTTGGTAATATGTTTATGAAAAGTAAGTTTTTAAACATGAACTGGGAATTATTACTGCTCCTGCCCAGTGACAATGCTATTAGTGAGCTAAGAGGCAAGCCAGGGATATATGGGCTCGATTCTTGTTATACATGGAGCAAACATTTAGTCTAGTAAATAAAAAAAAAATTTTACAGCAGAAATAGTGAACTTGCATATTTGAAGGTGCTCTCTTATGTGATAATAAAGAAAAAGGCGGCTTCGCAAGATAAAATATTTGCCTAGGATCACACAGTTTGAGACCATTTCACGGGTCGAGTACTTTACAGTTAGGTCGAGTAGATTATTAAAGTTACTAGACCTGCAGGTCTAGTAACATTTTTATGATTTTTTTCGAGCCCTGCCTCCCTTCCCCAGCTAGTGTGCCTCGTACTAAGTCTTTAAATTGCCGGAGAGTTTAAAACAAGTGTTTGTCAAGAGGTCAGAATCCACCAAAAACTCGATTTGCCGGACCCTGATAAGCCTGCTGCAAGAAAATGAAAAAAATCTCACCGTCATGGAAATGCTATAGTGTAGTTCCTAATAATACATAGGATCTGCACGTTTAGGCAACATAAACTAAGAGATTGGTGTCCAGACTGATTTCAGACACCCCAAAGGATATGTTAACCTTTAGACCAGCTAGCTCGCAGTGCCACCATAAGCCCCCCCAACCTTACCAAGGAGCAAATAGTTTCTGGCAACTATCAAACATGACAACCCTTGATCCTTCAGGGATCGTGCAAACAGTGCAGTACTTTTCGCTCAGTAAATCGTGCTCACTTAGTCTCAGAGAGATACACAGAATAAACGATGGGGACGTTTTCAATAAGCATTTATTGAACCATCGTCATTCTAGTATAAAACATGTTTGCTGCAACAATCATTAGACAGAAACATATATATAAGATTACAAGCACCGACAGAGTAAATAAAAGGTAGAATTCCACCATGGTGCTAAAACAGTAAATATATGCAGGCATATCGATACATGGCAGTAATCGAGTGTACTCCTAAACTGCAAACCCTACCTAAGTGTAGCTAAGTGTACCTAGCATGTATGTGGGTGTAAAGCCAAGAATCCCATAGGAAAGAGCCAACCCCACTACCTTGATGGGAGAGAATGAAGGACCCCGTCTTGGTCTCGAGTTGGACACCCCGCAAGGGATGTCAGACCACTGCTTGCTGGAGTTTCTGCAGGATGGGACCTCAGCGTCTAGTGTCAGCGTGGAAGCTTCTCCTCTGGTTGCCCAGTGAAGATGTGGTTTTTTTATACCCGAAAGGTACCCTCAGGGTTTCTACCTAGATGTTTAATGTACTGTGGGCCTGTCGTCCAAGGATGACGAGAGCGGTGACATTTGTACAGAGATGGTAATCCTGCTGTGCATGTCCTAGGCAGGGGATTAAGATATGATACTAAGAGTCCTCATGCATAATAAATGAGGCTAGTTTCCGAAGAAAACCACACAACATTTATTCAGCACATAACTAGGTAAAAGGTCAGCACCAGAACCTTCATGTAGAGCAAGGTACGACACATGTAGGTAAAAGGTCGTGCAGCTACCTAAGCCTATGTTGGGGTGCATTGGGGCTCATAACAATGCGGAGGTCAAGAGAAACAGATAGTCACATATCTAGGGGAAAAGGACATTAAAGAGGTGATAAGACTCTGCTCGCTTACCAGTGTCTCAGTAGTCTGTTCCAAGAACGCCGTGCACACGAGGGAGTCAAACTTCCTGTGCCGTATGCACGTTACGTTAAGAGTATGTAGAAATGGGCGAAGGACCAGTCCACAGTCCCAGAAAGAATGATGGTCGCCATATTGGCGTGGTTGATACATGGTATTAACCCATATAGTAACCACTGTGACAGTCTGACAGGCTGAGTGTTCTCAGGCTGGGCTGGTGGCGGTGCCACTCCGGCTGGGCTGGGGCAGCGGCGCAGCACGGCACCTGCGCTGAAAATCGTTGCGTTGGTGACAACCCACTTCATTTACACCAAGGCACATTTAATGCCCTCAAATATCCCCCTTTGCAGGGGGGGCACTAGTGAGCAGGCCGCAAGATGGCTGTCACCTTGTGAGGCTCTGCAGGCTGGACAGACAATCTGACAGTTATCCGGCAGTAGGGACGAACATCACTGCCAAAAAAGAAAGGTGACTGACCCGCGACCATCGGTGGGCCCGACTGGCTGAATCAGGAAGCAGTGAAAAGCGACGCAGAGAAGAGAAGAGAACAGCAGACAGTGGCCGATCCCAAAATGGCGGCTACATGAGGCCCTGGGAACTACACGCCATGCAGGACCCCCGAGAGCTGTGATGGAGCGGAGTAACAGGAGCCCTCTACACTGCAGAGCGTGAGCTGCCTCCCCCTTCGATTGACAGTGTGTGGCTGGGAAATACGACGGGGAGGCCGGCAAAGGAGCAGAGCAGATTGCAGCGGCCGCGGAGACCCCAGGGGGTGTGGAGCAACGGAAAGGAGCGGTCGGTGAAACAGCAAGCGGACTGCAAGGTGAGTGAGCAGAAAAGCGCAATTGCCCTGGAGCTAGGTGGTGCCCAACTGAGCCATCGCATTGACCGCAAAGGGCTCGAGGGTGCACACCGGGGCCCAAGGACATTCTGGAGGAGGCGTGGCAGAGCGGGGAGCCCTGGACCAGAGTGGCCCTGGCCGCAGTAGCACGGACTAGATTAGAGCGCCTGCCGCAACTCCTGTGAGCGTGCATAAGCAGCGGCCTAGCCGAGACAGCTGGAAGCCCTGCGGAAGTCTCCGCGGTGGGCAAGGTGAGGGAGCGGCAGGCGAGGAGAACCGCAGGAGAGCCTGGAAGTGAGCAACTCGAGGCCACCACAAGGACTGGACAATAAGAGTGCGGCCTGTAACTGCGCGGGTGAGGTTGGAGTCCTCCCCGCCCTGATCCCTGGGCGACCCTGCAGGCCTGAGGACGCGTCAGCGGATCTGGTCGCGTGAGGCACGAGGAGGTACGTGCAGCAACCCGAGCAGCGGCCTGGACAGCACCAGGGCTGGGACAGAAGGACACACATAACCATGTAAGCTGGCGTGGGGGCTGAGCCGCCTGCCGGCGGCGAGACGAGCAATGGTAGGAGCCCAGCAGGCCGACAACAAAAAAGATAAGCAGTACAGTGAGAGCGCCCTGAGGCACACAGAAAAACCGGCAGCAGGAAGTGGTGCGGGGATTGCCAGACGGCTCACCATATTGAAGCCGTGCCCTCTGATGACAACTTGTCCTGGCGGAGGCCTGGCAGAAAGGTCGGGTGGGCCCTCCTATTCCCAGTGAGCCCAGCTGAGGAGGTAGCATATTCGCCATCGCAAGGAAGGCTGGGGCAGCCACCCTCTTCCCTCCCCCTGGAAGTGGGCGCTACAACAAGATTCAGCACGTCGTCCACCCCCCGAAGACGTGGCCGAGAGCGGATGCGAGACCAGAAGTGAACCGAGCTGTGTAGCAGAGACTTGTAGAGGCTGAGGGGGCTTGCTCCCCTGGCATTTCCAGTAGCCACAGGGAGAAGGCACAAGGGACCGCCGCCTGCAGGATGACTATACAGGGCCCCTGGGTGAACAGTGCAATTCAATGGCGACAAAACAGAGATCCTATGCTGTGTGGCTGGGAAAGACCCATCTCCACTCCCGGCTAATTTCTGGCCTATCCCTACGGATACCCCATTGATACCCTCTGAGACTGTGCGTAATTTGGGAGTGACCTTCGACGACAAGCTGAGTTTGGAAACTCAAGTGAACAAAGTAGCCGGGAGTAGCTTCTCCCTTATCAGAGTGCTTCGAAAACATTTGCCACTACTACCAACTCAAACCAGAGCACTCATAGTAAGAAGTATCATCTTAAGTCGGCTTGATTACTGCAATGCCTTATTGTTGGAGTCCTCAAGGTATTTGATCGGGAGACTTCAGAGGATCCAGACAATAGCGGCTAAATTAGCCTTAATGAGACCACGACGATCTTCAGCCTCTCAGGCTCTTTCAGAGCTTCATTGGCTTCCAGTATCACAGAGGATACAATTTAAGTCACTCTGTATTGTTTTTAAAGCTCTACATGGCTTTGGACCTATACCGTTGCAGAACAAATTTGAGTGGTATGTCCCTAGCCGTAATCTTCGCTCATCCTCAGCTAAACTGGTGAAAGTGCCTAGGTTTAGAAGATTTAAATTGGGAGGAAGGGCTTTCAGCGCCGCAGCGGCATGGCTCTGGAACAAACTCCCATTTGAACTTAGACAGATGGAGAACCTGATGCAGTTCAGGAAAAAAATAAAGACCTGGCTTTTTCCCAGAGTATAATTTTTAGCCTTCTCTCCTCTGATTATCCCTGTCTTCGGCAAGGTATGCGTATTTCAGCGCCAGGATACCCGTAGGGTGGCAGTGCACTTTACAAGTCTTGCTTACATTACATTACATTACATTACATAGAGGAGTTGGGCTGCCATGGGGAAGACGGACACCCAACAATCCAAGCTGGTCTTCGAGCAACATAAACCTCCCAAGACTACCAGCCCGCTGGAAGACGGCCAGCCAGAATCAGACATTGGCGCTGCATCCACACTGGAGCCAGATATCCGCGAAATGTTTAAAGCTCTTAAGCAATCTCTCACGGCCATTGATCACAAAATAGACTCCATGTCTGACAGACTGGACAGGTTAAAAGACAAGGTTTCTATCCATGACGAACGCATCGGACAATTTGAGCAGTGCACATCTGTGCTGGAGGATGATGGAGCGGTGACAGTGAAAAACTACTCAGCATGGAAAAAGTCCTGATGGTGATCTGGAACAGGAATTAGGACTTAGAAGCTCGATCTAGATGGAACAACCTGCACATCGTGGGAATTCCGGAATCCAATGCCATGACTCGAGTTGAGGATTACGTGAAGGAAATGCTGCAGTCCCTGTACGCGACTCTCTGTCGGCAGTCTGCATAGTAGAGAGGGTTCATAGAGCATTGGGTCTGAGACCCACACCGGGCACCCCAGCCAGACCGATAATTGCCCGCTTGCTAAATTACAGGGACAGAGACAGAGTGCTCTGTAAAGCCAGAGACCAGCTAGAGGTAGTCTAACAAGGAAAAACTGGCTTCTTCTACCCGGACTTTGCCCTCTCTGTTCAGGCTGCAAGAAGAGAGTTTGTGCCGGTGAAACAGATGCTCCAGAAACAGGATATCAAGTACTCATTGCTCTATCCAGCGAAACTACGTATCTTCCACGCGGGCAAAACCTCGTACTTCACCGATCCCAAGGCAGCCACCAAATTTGTACGGGTCCTTCGAACGGCAAAACTGCTCCCACGGTCAGAGAAGGACACGGGGAGGAAAACCATCTGAGTGAGAATGACAAATAGATCGAGATACGCTGGCCCAAGGGGACTTGGATTCCGGGCCGGACTGGATGGGCATCTCCTTCCCATCCATAAGGAGGTTTCTACCCACCTTTCTCTGTTCTCCTTTACCCGTATGCTATGTATGGAGCATTGATGTCTGTCTTCCATGCAGCTGTGAGTTCCTCCCCGCTGCGTTAACCATGTCCAGCCACCCAGCTTCCTCCAGCTGGGAAGTGCTGGGCCCCTAGCGGTTCCCCCTTTGGGATGATTCCTATGATGTATATCTTAGTTGGCCACAGGCGGCCGTATTGGCGTTGGAGGGCTGTAACTCAGCCAGGTTGGGTGACTGTAGTGGGTGGGTGGTGGGGTTACTGGGGTCTTGTTAGTTGGATAATATGTTGCTGCACCTTCCCTTCCTTCCCTCCCCTTTCTACCCCTTCCCCGCTGGCCTCCTCTTGGCGTAGGTTACCTGGCAATGTGCCGACAGGAGCCCAAGAGAGAACCGTGCTGGATGTATAGGCGTACATGAAGGGAGTGTGACCCAACTAAAAGTAATAACTTGGAATGCCCGTGGTCTGAATGACAGACGAAAAGCGAGGCTAGTAGCTGCGTACCTCCACCGCCATGGAGTGGACATTTGCTTCTTGCAAGAACTACATTTGATGGGGAGCAGTTGCACATGCTTGTGAGCGGGGTGGATCGGAGAGGAACACGTAGCATGCTACTCCAATTATGCGAGGGGGGTTGCCATTCTCGTCAGAAAAGGTTTGCCATGGCACACGCGCATCACCCTATGCGACCCACAGGGGAGATACGTGATGCTAGCGGGTACGCTGGGGGACTCCCAATCAGGTTGATCTAGATATATGGCCCTAATATTGATGACCCGGACTTCTTCGGGGAGGTGTGGAGGCTGGCAGATACTCTAGGCCCGGGGGCGATCCTGTGGGAAGGAGACTTTAAGATACTTCTAGATCCTGACAGAGATAGATCAAGCAGCATCCCACGCCCCCACCCAAGGGCAGCTACACAACTGCAGACTTTTATGGCGGACAATGGCCTGATAGACATATGGCGTATTCGAAACGCACGCAGAGAGGAAGGTACATGTGTATCCTCAGCCGGCCCCACTTGGTCCAGAATCGACTTGTGGCTGACTTCAAAGGATGTAATAACATGGGTTTCCACGATCACTCATCTAGCTAGGACCCTATCCGATCACTCCCAGTACTTGTTGAAGTCACCCTGCCGGGCTATCCTAGCAGGGCATTCAGCTGGCGACTCCCATCGGGCGCTTTGCGTGACCAGGTGTTCCGCCATTAGATCAGCGATAGTAGAGTACTTTGCACTAAACAAAGGTTACGGTGGACTCTCCCTCCATGCTTTGGGAGGCATTCAAGTCTGTGATTCGGGGGGGGGAGGGAGTGTATCGCAAAGCAGGCAGGAGTGCTGCGCTCGCTGCAGGGAGATCTTAAGCGCCTCGAGGGGGAAATACGGGGCCTGGAAAACAAATTATTTGCCACTTATAGGACCGAGACTCGTGGGGATATTAGGGGTGAGAATGGTGAATTTGAGGAGGCAGCCATGAGGGAGACACACTATCTCGGAAAGGAGTGTTAGGCTAATCTATAATAATAATCAAATGCACAATCGCAATCACAAAAACGGGTTAAGGGGATGTCAGAAAGAAAGAGGGCCTTGCAGACTTTATGTTCACATTAATTCTTTTATCAGATTTGTAAAATTCAAATTGATATATATACACAGACCAAGAAAAACAATAGTGCTTTTGTGTCCCCAAGTGAAATGGAACCATAAAAAAACAGTGAAAAACATGTAATGTGTACAGCTTGGTTTGCACAATTTTAAAAAAAGGCGACCAAAAAAGTTTATGGTTCCATTTCACTTGGGGACACAAAAGCACTATTGTTTTTTCTTGGTCTGTGTATATATCAATTTGAATTTTACAAATCTGATAAAAAGAATTAATGTGAACATAAAGTCTGCAAGGCCCTCTTTCTTTCTGACATCACCTTAACCCGTTTTTGTGATTGCGATTGTGCATTTGATTATTATTATAGATTAGCCTAACTTTCCGCTGGAACCGCTGTTTCTGTTACACATGACATACCCTGGTTCCTAGTGAGTAGGGTGCCCCTTGTTCTTGTTTTCGTATCTTGGAAAGGAGGCACGTGCTAGAAGTATGGAGAGGGGGACCGAGCAGGCAAGACACTAGTTGGCCTACTTAAAAAACCATGGGCTAGCGACTACATTAGTGAATTGCGCACCTTGGACAATGAGATGGCGGTTGGCCAGACTGCTGTCCAGGTAGAAATTATATCCTCGTACTCCTCACTCTATGCGGCGAGGCAAACTGCCACCCACCCGGACCTGGCTGACTTCTTTGACTCTATCCAGCTGGTATTGGTCAAGGGTGGCCACCGCAGTAAAGTGGATGAGCCATTTATGGAAGAGGTGATCAGGGTGATCCGCGCTTTGCCTGGGGAAAAGGCCCCATGACTGGACGGCCTGACGGCCACCTTCTACAAAGAATTTGCTCCTCTGCTGGCGCCACATCTCATAAACATGTACGAGGAATTGCTGGAGTGCGGGGAACTCCCCCCCTCACTCCATGAAGCTCTTATTATCACGATTTTAAAACCAGATAAAGACCCTCTGCTATGTGACTCTTATAGGCCGTTGTCAATGATCAACCTGGACAATAAAAGTCTCACCAAACTAACTGCAGCAAGACTACTTCCCCTGCTGCCTTTTGTGATGTGACCTGAACAGTGCGTTTTTGTCCTCGGTAGAGCCACGTCTCACAACCTAAGTACCTTTTTTGCAACTATGCAAGAAATAGACCCCTCACTTCACGCAGCTGCAATATTTCTGGACGCCACTAAAGCATTTGATTCCTTGGTATGGCCATATCTGTTCGCACTCCTGTTATATTTCATATAGGTACCCCGATATAGCTCTAGGTGACATGATAACCCTTCACCTACATTCTCTCCTATACTACATACATAACGGATTTGAAGGACTGACCTTTTACCTAGTTACAATACTACACACAAGTACATAGGGTTTTTCCCTGGACACTGGCCTCATAAATTATGCATGAGGATTCTTAGTTTTTTGGAATCACAGCAGGACCATCATCTCCTGCATAATAGCTATGTATAAAGTTCAATCCCGACGTCATCCTAAGTCAGACACTGGCACAGCAAGGTAGAACCCCTGGGGATACCTTAGGGTATATAAACACCACATCTTGCTGAGATAGTCAGAGGAGATCAGGACTTCCTGGCCGACATACTGACGCAAGACGCTGAGGTCCCTGCATGCAGATACTCCAGCTCGCAGTGGTCAGACATCCCTTGCGGGGTGTTCAGCTCGAGACCAGAACAGGGTCCCGCAGTCTCACATCAGGTAATGGGGTTGGCTTTATCCTAGAGGGATTCTTGGCTTTACACCTACTCACATGCTAGGTACATTTAGGTACGGGAAACAGCCATTACAACGCGGCTGTTTCCCCGCATGTTATTACATCGCAGGCGTTACAACGCATGCGATGTAACAGCACGTAGCCATTACGACGCATACCATTACATCGCATGTGCTTTTACAACGCATGCGATGTAATGGCGATCCACAGCGCTGTGAGGAAACTGAGGCTCTTCCGTTTCCTCACAACTACGTGCACCGTGCACCGCCCCTCAGACGACGCAGGAACCAGGAGAGAGGAACCACGAGGAGAGAGAGGTAAGGGGGATTGGGCCAGGGGTGGGGGTTACTTTTTTTAGGGTTTAGGGTAGTGTCAGGGTAGTGTTGTGGTGTTTGTGTAGTGTAGGGTAGTGTTTTAGGGTTTAGGGTAGTGTCGGGGGGTCGTGCAGGGTAGTGTTTGAGTGTAGGGACTGGACTGGGGGAAGGGGTAGGGTCGTGCTGGGGGTAGTGTTTTAGGGTTTAGGGTAGTGTTGTGGTGTTTGTGTAGTGTAGGGTAGTGTTTTAGGGTTCAGGGTAGTGTCGGGGGGTCGTGCAGGGTAGTGTTTGAGTGTAGGGACCGGACTGGGGGAAGGGTCGTGCTGGGGATAGTGTTTTAGGGTTTAGGGTAGTGTTGTGGTGTTTGTGTAGTGTAGGTTAGTGTTTTAGGGTTTAGGGTAGTGTCGGGGAGTCGTGCAGGGTAGTGTTTGAGTGTAGGGACCGGACTGGGGGTCGGGGGAGGGTCGTGCTGGGGGTAGTGTTTTAGGGTTTAGGGTAGTGTTGTGGTGTTTGTGTAGTGTAGGGTAGTGTTTTAGGGTTTAGGGTAGTGTCGGGGGGTCGTGCAGGGTAGTGTTTGAGTATAGGGACCGGACTGGGGGAAGGTGGAGGGTCGTCCTGGGTGTAGTGTTTTAGGGTTTAGGGTAGTGTTGTGGTGTTTGTGCAGTGTAGGGTAGTGTTTTAGGGTAGTTTCGGGGGGTCGTGCAGGGTAGTGTTTGAGTGTAGGGACCGGACTGGGGGAAGTAGAAGGGTCGTGCTGGGGGTAGTGTTTTAGGGTAGTGTTTTGCAGTTTGTGCAGGGTAGTGTTTGAGTGTAGGGACCGGACTGGGGGAAGGGGGAGGGTCGTGCAGGGGGTAGTGTTTTAGGGTTTAGGGTAGTGTTGTGGTGTTTGTGTAGTGTAGGGTAGTGTTTTAGGGTTAAGGGTAGTGTTGGGGTGTCGTGCTGGGTGGTGTAAATGTACGGAGAGGACTGGGGGTCGGGGTAGGATCTTGCAGGGGTACTACATTAGGGTTTAGGGTAGGACAGGGTAGTGTCACTTACCTTTCAAACTTTTACCATGAGTATACCTTTACCACGCATGCCTTTGCGTTGTAATGGCATGCGTGGTAAAGGCATAGTCGTGGTAAAAGTTTGCGATGTAATGGCATGTCGTTGGCATTGACATCGCGTAGTAATACCCGCGTTGTAATGGCACGTGTGGTATTGGTATGCGATGCAATGAGACATATTCTTTAGGTTAGGGTGCATCGTAGGAGTACGCATTTTATTGTCGTGTATTTTATATACTTGCCTGTAGTTATGATTTTAGCAAAATGGTAGAGACCTACCATCTGTTTACTTTCTTAGTGCTTCTACTCATTTAGCTATGCTACTGTCTACTGGTGATTTCAGTGCACTTATTTTACCCTAGAATAACGACTGTTCAATAAATACTTATTGAAAACGTCCCAACCGTTTATTCTGTGTATCTCTCTGAGAACAAGTGAGCACGAGTGACTGAGCGAAAAGTAAGTTACTGTTTCCACGGTCCTGAGGGATCAGGGTTGTCATGTTCGATAGTTGCCAAGAACTATTCTCTCCTTGGTCAGAGGAGGTTATAGTGGCATTGCGAGCTAGCTGGTACACAGGCCAACATACCTGGTGGGGGTGTCTGGAATCAGTCTGAACACCAGTTCCGCATTGTATGTTGTCTAAACGCGCAGATCCTATATAAGGTTTATAGGAACTACACGACATGGCGCCGCCAACGTTGGTATTGGCACATATTTAACAGACAAACCTGAGTAGTTCAGTCGTGCTATTTTTCAGAGACCCCTACTCACATTTCCCCAGAGATGTTTGGAGTGGGAGGGAACAAAATCCGCCGCAGCTGAGTAGGAAAATTCCTATGTGTTGGCTGTTGGTCTAATCAAGCTTGAAGGATAGATTGTTCCTAATTGTGCATAAACGCCTTATCTCAGTACCCTTGAAAAGTTCTTCTTACTAAAAACAATGTCGATACACGGAGACCCGACAGGAGAACTAAACTTCTCAGCCGAAGAAGACGATGCAGATGCAATATACATTGCAGAAAATGTTAGAAATGCCGTCACCCTCAAACTAGTAGCATATGGTGTTACAATTAGGGGTGGGCAAGTGACTTTCGTGATTGAGGCACACGAATCATATAGAACAGAGGTATTCTATTCATGGATTAAATTTCCGCAGACAAATGCACAAACAAAAACATTCCACTACTATGTCGAAGATGACACACCAAACGAATATAGTCCATATGAGGACATTGAAATTCCACTAACTTACCACGAACATTTTTGCTGGTTTAAATGCGCCCTCCCCATACAAGAAATAGAGTAAGACTCGGCCCGCTCGGAAGAGATGGAGCAACTTGGCCAGTGCTAGCGGCCTACACACCACATCCTGACATTGACACAATGTCAGGAGGAGACTTACTCGTACAGCATAAAGAATTAATAAGACTTTACAGAAACATGACACAGTTTGTGATGAGAACACTCACACTTCAGCCAACACCGGCTGCACAACCAGGACCAGTCCAAACTCCTACAACCAAAATTACACCACAAACATTGCACGCAGTGTTGGGTAAAATGCCCACTAAACGTGAACAAATGCCCTTCTGGATAGCACAAAAAATAACACAACTGGAGGCAGTGTTTCCACACACTGGTCCTAAGGAGAAGCATAGAATACTGACGATTTGCTTGCCAATGGGGATAGCTCCCTCTATAGAGGATTGTACCTCTTGGGGTACAGTCTTCGCTGCAATATATACCAGGACTCATGGTATCCCTTCTTTAGCGGTAATACCAGATGTATTAAGACAAATACAGAACGAGTATGGAGCAGAGCCTGCTCTAAACTTAGGGATGAAGTTGCTAAATAACTTTGTCCAGGTATTTGCGATAATATTAGCAAATATTAAAGGGGAAGCAGCCTCGGTGGCAATACGCCAACGTCTGAGAGATTTCACTCCATTACAACAGGAAACAGAACTACCTAAAATAATTGAAACTGCTTATGCGGAATTAGGTGGAGACAGTTTGGGAGCTAGACCGGTAAAACCTCAACTAGTGGGGGGTACAGATAAAGGACAGGCAAAGCAAACACCGGTTTCTTCAAAAAAGAAATGGGACAATAATAAAAAGCAAAAGAACAGATCTCACTCCAGGGGAAGGTCTCCTCAACAGGAGCCCCCAGAAAGGAGATATAATCTAAGGAATAGAGATAACATAAAAAAACCTGACAGGTATCAGGACACTGATACACGTTCCTCTCGTTCCTTTCAGGGTTCATCAAAAAACTCAGAGAGGGAAGGACAGTCAGAACAGAGACAAGAAGAGCGTACAAAGCCCAGAGACAGGCAACGCACTTCGGACTACGCTTCAAAGAAAGAAGAAAAACCCAAAACGAAACCTCAATTTAAAAAGAAGACGGTAGCAGGTCTCAAAGTTAGACATGCCCAGAATTCTGAGGACTCAATGACTGAACAGGGAATGGCCTCTGACGATGCTGGACAGCGCAGCAGAAGTAACAAAAGCTCGCCGGAACCTGATGGAATTTCTGGTGACAGCGGAGTTGAGTGAGTATATCACGGTGGAAACACCTGATACTAGGGTGAGTGTCCCACACAGGTTACATGAAATAACACTCCAAATGGAGGGGGACAAGCCCAGACAAGTTAAGGGTCTCTTATGGGAGAACCTGACTTCTGGCTACGACATCCTATTAGCAGAAAGAGATTGGCCGCCTACTATTGTTATGGAATGCCCAAAGGGGGAAACTGTCATTTTTCCAGCTTTCTCCGACCTAGTCCCCACACACTTAAGACATACATATGCGCAGGAGTGGGCGGTAGCCCTTGCTCCAGCATTATACCGCAACCACGTAGGGTGGGATGAAGAGTCACCCCACCACGTAATTCCAATAAAAACAAACCCAACTCCACAAAGACAGTACCCTATAAAACAGGAAGCTAAAAAACAGGTCAGGGAGATCTTAGATCAACTTGAATACCAAGGTGTAATTGAACCTTGCACCTCATTAATGAATAATCCTTTATTTCCCGTAATGAAACCAGACAATTCATATCGTCTAGTTTTAGACTATAGACACCTAAACTCATGCACGAAAACATTTGCAGTTCAGAATGCACATAGTGCCGTATTAATGAATAACATTGTGCGGAAAAAATACAAAACAACATTAGATATCTCAAATGGATTTTTCTGCCAAAACATAGCGCCTCAAAGCAGATATTTGACAGCCTTCTCAGCGCTAGGGTCACAGCGTCAATTTTGTCGACTCCCCCAAGGGTATAAGAATAGCCCAGGGTTATTCTCAAGGAGGGTAACAGAGTTACTGCAGAATTTGGATGAGGAAGCATTATCCTATGTAGATGATACTTATCTAACGGATGATGACTTAGAGGAACACTTGACCAGGGTGAGCACCAAAATTTTGGGTTTCGCCTCTGAGGGCTACAAATTTAATTTTAAGAAATCGAAAATAGCCCACCTCAATGTCCTATGTTTGGGATATGAGCTTTCAAGTGAAGGCAAAAGCCTGGCAGCCCACTTTTTAGAAAAGTGCGCACTGCTACAACCTCCAAAATCATTAAAAAATTTACAGTTCATACTGGGATTTTTGAATTTTGGCAGAACATACATTTTGGATTACGCAGAGAGAGTAAAACCTTTCTACGACCTAATAAGACCTGACTTTTCAGTTAGACAATGGACACAGGAACACACAAATATCCTTCGTTCCCTACAAGCTGATATGATATCATCAAAACACTTACAGACACGTGTAAACGTATGCAACCTGGTGATCCGCGTAGACGGAGGTCAATCAGGGTACACTTACTTAACCTTCAATGAAGGAGAAACAGTACCAATTGCATATAAATCACATTTGTACACTAACGCTGAGATGCGTTTTGCACCTACAGAGAAAATTCTGATGGCAGTACAGACTGCGGTAGTGAGAGAAAAAGCACTAGCTCAGGGGAAACGAATAATTGTCGTAACCCCAGTACCAGCCTTAGAGGCTGCAACAAAGGCAAGCGTTCCAAATGCTAAAGCATTACATCCAAGATGGATACAATGGGCTAATTCTCTCACTGCAACAGATGTAGAATACAGATAGGATCCTAGTTTAAAAACAAAAGCATTCCTGCAATACGAACAAGAATATCCTCTACCAAATGAAATAATGCCTCTAGATCGGTATGAATACATTATTTACACTGACGGATCTGCTCAACCGGCCATAGGAAGTAATTAGCAATACAGTGCAGCGTGCGCTATTGTAAAAGGTAGTATGCAGGACGGCAAGTTCCGTCCAAGCTGTACAAAAACACAGTCTCTCGGAGACTGCACGGCACAGTTGGCAGAATTAAAAGCACTTATACTGGCACTGATAAATACGGATCCAGAATTCCCCACACTGATAGAGTGTGATTCCTTTTACTGTGTCCAGTCGTACAACGAATACCTTCACTACTGGGGACAAAATGGGTACAGAGATTCAAAAAGTGGCACAATTAAACATAGAAAACTATGGGAACAGGTAGCAGAGTTAAAAAACGAACTACCGGGGGTGTGGCTTAGCGAGCCAGTATGGCGGACGTGTGCTGAGTGAGCTCCGTCCAGCCTTGACTTTTATCCTTAAAATATCCTGCTTCTCCGGTCTCCAAATACGCCGCAAGCTGCCCTGAGAGTGACACATACTGGCGCCGCACACCTGGGCTGAGTTTTGACCCACGACGTGGCCTGGAGTGGCTGAGCGGCGACGGCCGGTGGCGGGGCCTGTGGGTGCCGCGGGAGCCGGGACCTGGATTGAGGCATCACCTGGGTCCCCCGGCGGAGGGCGGAGCTGTGGCTGCTGGGCCGACGCGCTGCGTCGGTGAGGCTGGTCGATTCCCGAGGGGTGCCTCCCGGCCGGGAGTCTCCTGCTGGAGGTTAGCGGCCTCCCCACCTCCTCGGCATATACAGGTCGGGCCTCGCGGATCGGCGGCCGTGTCGGACCGCGAAGGACAAGCGCCGGGAGTGAGCGCAGCGGGATTGGTAAGCTGCCGGACCGTGTCTGGGTCCCGAATTCTGCTAGTGTCAGCGGCCCCCCTTTGGATCTTGGTGAGTGCGTGCCTTCCCCTCCCGCCCGGCGGCATCCTCGCATCGGCGGCCTGTCGGGCCGCGCGAGCATCCTCCGGGGCCCTTGGAGCCTTTCTTTCGCCGGCGCCTCTCCTGTTATTAGGGCGCCTCCGCCTTCCATCCCCCCCCTCCTGCAAGAAACGACTTGGGGGATCGGCGGCTGTGTCGGGCCGCGGGGGGTGCCGCCTTGAAGTACTGTGGGGTGACCACACGTGGCCGGAGGTTCGGGTGAGGTGGGGAGCGGGCCCGTACACGCATCCTACCGCCCGGCGAGGGCCCGGCACAGACCTCACTCCCTCCCGCCTAGCGGAGCGCCTGCACCGGCGGTCTATCAGGCCGCACGCCTCCCCGCTGGATTTCGGCATGTGCCTCCCTCCCCCTCGCCCAGCAACACTCTCGCCTCGGCAGCTGGTCGAGCCGCGCGGGCGACCTCCGGGGCCCTCAGAGGTGGGGGCCTCTCACATACCGGTGCCCCTCCTCCCCCCTCCTGCACGAACGAATCGGGGTACTCGGCGGCTTAGCCGGGCTGCGGGGGGTGCCGCCTGGAGGTGCTGTGGGGCTCAAGCACGTGGCCCGAGGTTCGGGCAGGATACAGGGCGTGCACGTTCATACATCCTGCCGCCCGAAGAGTGATCAGCGTGGCACCCCTTGATTCCCCCCAGTGTTCTCCGCCAACGGTGCTGTGATCGGCAGTCAGTTCGGGCCGCTTGGGCCGTGCTTCTACCCTTTTGCTGTTCCTAACCAGACTCGACGGCCTCCCGTATCTCGGCGGCGCTACGCTGACCACGAGCAGTGCATCGTACAGGGCGAGGGGAGTTGCGCTGCCCGTCATGACGAGAGATAAGCCGGGGGGAGGATCGGCCAAGCAGAGCACGATAGACAAGTTCACGGGCCCGGGGGCCTCTGCGGCGGCAACGGGGGGGACGCATGGCGATGTGC
Organism: Calotriton arnoldi; assembly: GCA_963921515.1. Classification (NCBI taxonomy): domain Eukaryota; kingdom Metazoa; phylum Chordata; class Amphibia; order Caudata; family Salamandridae; genus Calotriton; species Calotriton arnoldi. The sequence goes on from CAWUFW010000057.1 coordinate 5,533,471, forward strand.
CAGACAATGCCGCCCTAATGGCTGCAATCACCCAGTCCAGAGACATCCTCGATGCCAAAATTGGGGCGGTTGGTTCCGACGTCATGCTGTTGCGGCAGGACCTACGGAATGCGGTTGCACGCATCACTGAGACTGAAACACGAATCTCGGGAGTGGAAGATGTAGTTGCCACTCTACAGCAGCAGGTGACTTCACTGGAGACCACCCAACATGGGCTAACATTGAGAGTGGATGATGCCGAAGGGAGGGCTCGGCGCAACAATCTACGCTTCGTTGGATTTCCGGAGGGATGCGAGAATGGGGATATGGAGCGGTTTCTTACTCAGTGGCTGGAGAGCTGGCTTCCCCCGGAGTCTTTATCCAAATGTTTTGTGGTGGAGCGCGCCCACAGGGCCTTAATGCAGAAGCCCCCTCCGGGAGCTCGCCCAAGGCCCATCATTGCAAATCTGCTCAACTACCATGATCGAGACGCTATCCTGAAGCAGGCTAGGGCCAAAGAACCGCTTCTATTTGACAATGCCCGCATTTTGATTTTTCCTGACTACACGAAATTGGTTCAGCAGCGGAGGCAGTCCTTCCTGGCGGCCAAGGCCCGCCTCCGCGAGCTCAAGCTTCCCTATGCTTTACTTTATCCCGCCAGGCTGCGGGTGGTGTATCGATCCCGTACTCATTTCTTTGACTCACCGGAGGAGGTTTTCCTATGGACCGATGAGACAGTGCAGCTGCGTCCCCACACACCACCCGGGAGGGAGTCTGACTCTTCCTCGAGCGGGGTGGCCCGGAATCAGCCCAAATTGAAGGGGAGGGGTACCAGGCACTCCAGGTCCAGGCGGCGCTCCCAGTCGTGCGGTGCCCCCTCTCGGGCCAGGTCGACCTTGCGGCTGCCGGCGTCGGCGGACTAGCAGTTGGATGGAACTATGGTCTCGGGGTCTCTGTTATGCGGCTACGACTGGAAAAGAACAGAAGACGGCCGGTATCTCTGTGGGACCTTAACGAACAGAGAGAGGGCCAGCAGACAATGGGTTGTGAGTTGGGGATCCATTGGCGGGTGTGGGGTGGGACCTCCCGTTGGGTTCAGCCTGCTCGGCCTTCCGCGACAGGTACTTCACTGTTATTGAGGCATAGGGTGGGGGGGGGAACTGTTGGGTTGTTTTGGGGGGTTTTTGTTCTTTGATTACACTGTCTTACACTACTTCAGAGTCATCTCGCGCTCATTATATGATGTCCTTTGTGTCATTGGCCTGTATGGAGCCCTTCCATGGCGGCTATGGTGGGTAGTTCACAAGATTTCCCTGGGTCCCTTCAGATAGTCAGCTGGAACGTCAGAGGGGCGCTGGATAAGATTAAACGGGGGGCTATCCTTAAACAGGCAAAGCGCGCCCACGCTGACATTCTAATGCTCCAGGAGACGCATCTCATGGGGACGAAGGCGCTATGTTTTCAACGCTTTGGTTATGTTCACGTCTTTCACTCAGGGTTCGTGAGAGGGTCTCGGGGGGTCGCAGTCCTGATCCATCGCCGGGTCTCCTACATGCACGTTAAGACGTGGGGGGACACTCAGGGCAGGTATCTGTTTTTGCAGGGCACTGTGGGAGATGAAACTGTGGTGCTGGGGAGTGTATACGCCCCCCGCCGCTGTCCTGGGGGTTGGTGGAGAGACTGGTGACCTTGTGGGCGGAACTGCCCGATGGCTTGGCGGTTGTAGGTGGGGACTGGAATGATGTGATGGATGCCGCCAGGGATCGGTGGCGGCCCGGGGGTTCACTGGAGGCCCGGCACCCTACCAAACTACATTCCCTCGTGATGGGCCTTGGCTGGGTGGACCCCTGGCGTAGGTTACATGGCACAACGCAGGGATACACTTACCTCTCAGCGGTGCATGATTCATATTCCCGCATCGATTACTTATTTGTTCCCCGGGCGGTTGACAGCAGGGTGGTGGCAGCCGATATCCTTCCTCGTGGGCTTTCGGACCACTCGCCGGTGGCCATCACTCTACGGGCGGGGACGGCACATGGGACTTTTAGGTGGCACCTATCGGCCTGGAACCTCCAGAAGGAGGACTATAGGGAACATATGGAAGATGCCATCGATCAATATTTGACACTTAATGTCGGCTCGGTGAAGGGGGCTGAACCTCTTTGGGAGGTGATGAAGCCCACAATCCGTGGGGTGGACATTTCCTTCTGTGCGGCGGCACGTAGAATGCGCAGGGAGTCCCTCATATGAGCGGAAGCTGAAATTCTTGGGCTTGAGGCGCGCAGTAGGGAGGATGGGGGGCAGCAGGTTCGCCGCCCATTGCTGCTAGCGCAACAGGGCTAGTCGCACCTCCTATTAGACGAGGCCCGCCAGGCCTGGTTGGCGACCCGTAGCAGGATTTATCAGTGGGGAGATAAATCTAGCAAGCTGTTGCACCGACTGTGTCAGGGGTCACTCTGCCCCCAGGCTCTCCCTGGTGTTGTAGGACCGGACGGGACACCCATTTCAGACTCCTCGGCTATTGCTGAGAGCTTTGCTACGTATTACGCAGATCTCTATGCCCCTAAGGAATGCTTATCAGCGGAGGTAATAGGCCGCTTCCTGGATGACCTTCCGCCCAAGGCCCTTTCAGACGAAGTAAGTGTTGAGTTAGACCGCCCGCTCACAGAGGACGAACTGGGTGCTGCCCTAGGGGACCTGCATCCCGGAAAGGCCCCGGGACCGAACGGCTTTCCGAATGAATTCTTTAAACGGTTCTTCCTGCAGCTGGGTCTCCATTATCACAAGGTGGTGGAAGAGGCTAGGGAGCGGGGTCGCTTGCCTAGCGACTGGAGACATGCGGAAGTGGTGGTCTTCCACAAGCCCGGTAGACCTCCCGATCAACATGCGTCCTACCGCCCTATCTCCCTCTTAAACGTTGAGGCCAAGGTATTGGCCAAGGCATTGGCCAACCGTCTTCGGCCACATATTACCTCCTTGGTTCATCCCGACCAGGCCGGGTTTATGCCCCAACGGGCGACCCGTCATAATATTCGCCAGGCGCACGTGGCTGTTGCGACCGTCCAGGGCCTGGGGGAGCGGGCGGCACTTTTGCTGGCGGATATGGACAGAGCATATGACTCTCTAAGCTGGGTGTACCTATTCGCACTGCTTCGTAGGTTGAACATAGGGCCTTGTTTCCTGTCCTATCTAACCCTCCTATATACAGAACTAACCGCGGCTGTGCGCGTGGCGGGCTCTGTCTCCTCTACATTCTCTATTGGCCGGGGCACCCGACAGGGGTGTCCACTGTCTCCCTATCTGTTCGCGCTCGCGATGGAGCCCCTTGCTGCCTGGGTGCGGATCGATGCCCAGGTGACTGGTCTTGAATGGGCACACGGACTATCGGACCGTATTGCTCTGTATGCCGACGATGTGCTGTTCTTCCTCACCAATCTAGATAGGACGGGACCGTGTCTGCTACGCATTATGCAGATCTTTGGGTAGACCTCCGGCTTATACATGAACCCTCGGAAGTCTACCCTCTGGGTTCTGGGTGGAGAGGGGGATATCGGTACTTGGGCATCCGCGGTCCAGGTGGTGTACGGGGGGATGAAATTCTGGGTGTGTTCCTGTCGGATTCACCAACCACATCCTGGGACAGAAATTTGGCGCATGTATGGGACCGTGTACGGGAAGATATTAGAACCTGGTCCCACATGCCCCTATCTATATATGGCCGGTCGGCCATTTTCAAAATGGTTTCGCTCCCGCGCCTGCTGTACCAATTGCAAAACCATCCGTATCTGATCTCTCCCAGGTGGTTCTGCCAGGTTAATTCGGCCCTGGGTCAGTTTCTCTGGGGTGGTGGGGTGGCGAGGGTGGCCCTGCGGACCTGCTTTCAATCCACGTGGAGGGTTGGCAACCTCGTTCTACATGGCCTCGCACCTACTAGTCCTCAATGAATGGTGGTATGGGGATAGGACTGATCCAGCGTTCGCTGTTGAACGGAGGTGCATGGGGGACCACACCCTACACACTATTCTCTATTCTGCTCAGTTGCGGCGCTCCCTGCCGTCTGCCACGAGGATTGTTTTCCAGATCTGGAGGCAGGCGTTACGGAGGATGGGTTGGTGGAATAGGTTGACTCGGGAGACCCCTCTCTGGCACAATGGGCGCCTACCGCAGTTGGCTGCCTTGCCTGGCTTTCATGATTGGGACAATATCGGGATCTCTACCCTGGGTGATGTTATGCGAGGGCCCGTCTTGAAATCCTTCCTTGATATACAAAAAGACTTCCACATGCCCAAGACCCAATTTTTTTAATATTTGCAGTTTCGGCATGCCATTTCCCCTAGTTTGGAGGGGTTGGAGACGCTGGCGGAGTTCACTCCGGTGGAGGCGAAGGTGTTTATGGGAGATCTCCGGGATCACAAGATCTCCAAGATTTATCAGTCCCTAGTTACACATAGCTCCCCTTCCTTGCAGCGTCTTAGGGAGATGTAGGCCCGCTGGAAGAGGAAGACTGGACAGAGGCTCTGGCCTCCCCGCGAGGGGCAGCCATTGCGATGAGCCTACGGCTTATCCAGTTCAAATACCTCCATCGTGTATACTATACCAGGGTTAGACTGTGGAGGGCAGGTTTGGTGGCTTCCCCGGTGTGTCTTCGATGTGAGCATGAGGAGGGTACCCTGCTACATACTGTCTGGCACTGTTCCGCATTGGCACGATTCTGGAGAGGGGTAATGGCTTGCCTCTCCGAAGTTCTGGGCTGGGACCTTCCCTGTTCACCGAAACTGGTTCTCCTGCATGTTATGGACGGGATCGGGGGCAATATATATCTAAACGCCATCTCATGCTTCTGGGATTTACCTTAGCTAAAAGGGATATTGCCAGGGCCTGGAAGGCGACGGCGGCGCCCTCCGTCTCTACATGGAAGAACGGCCTGGACTTTTGTATGGGCTAGGAGACTCCTATCTTTGAGGCTAGGGGGTGCCCACGTAAGCACTTTAAAATTTGGAAGCGCTGGGCAGACTACCACGGCCTGGAATTAGAGCTTGCTCCGCCGACCCGGCACCTTGACCCGGTCTAACTTTTCCCTTCTCCTCTTTTGCTCTCCTATCTGAAGTGTGAGGCTGACAAGTTGCTTCCTAGGTGATGGCGCAGTATAACTGTATATATAAAGCTTTTGTTTTGCATTGTTGCTCTGGAGTGGACGACAGTGCGATGGGTGGGGGTTGGAGGGGTTACAGTTACTTTGTTAATGTTTCATTTGTATTGCTTTTCATTGCCTCCTATATACACATGAAAATTGTCAAAGTCATAATGGTGTTTGTTGATGCTGCAGAAGTCTCTGGGGTGCAGAGTTCTGCCTTATATGTGTAATTTGGCTAATAAAATTTGTTTTCAAAAAAGAAAAGCGAACTACCAAGAGCTCACGTGATACACACGCTGAGTCATCAACTTGATGGGTTTCACGTTGAAGGGAATTCATTGGTTGATGAAGCCGCAAAGGGGGCAGTACGCCCTGCATCCGTAGCTGCAATCACCCGTTCAAAAACGAGGGTAGACGGTAGCACAATGGTAGCTGTGATTGCTTCGCGCAATAACAGCAAAGCACTAGCCAAAGGTTTTCCACTCAAGTACTCCTACAAGTTAGATGCAAACAACGTTCCATTTGCTCAGATTCCTGGAGTGGGGGATAGAGTAATACCAAACATGGATCGCAGGTTAGGTTTAATCTTGGCTGCACACGAGGGTCTGGATTCTGCACATACAAGAGTTACGGCGACAGTTTCTTTATTGAAACAACGCTATTGGTGGCCAGGGTTAACGAAGCAGACCAAAGATTTCGCCTTAAAGTGCGATATCTGTCAACAGATAAAAGGGTCCACCCTCCGCCTGGGACGACTCCTGGTGGCCCCCGGCCCTGGGCACCGCGCCCAAGCCAACGGACCACGCACGCAACCTGGGCTTCATCCTGGACTCCTCCCTGTCGATGACCAGACAAGTCAACGCCGTCTCATCTTCATGCTTCAACACCCTGCGCATGCTCCGCAAGATCTTCAGATGGATCCCCACTGAAACCAGGAAGACCGTCACCCAGGCACTCGTCACCAGCCGACTGGACTATGGGAACACCCTCTACGCCGGAACCACAGCCAAACTTCAAAAGAGACTCCAGCGCATCCAGAACGCCTCCGCACGACTCATCCTGGACATCCCCCGACACAGCCACATCACCGGACACCTGAAAGACCTGCACTGGCTCCCCGTCAGCAAGAGAATCACGTTCAGACTCCTCACCCACGCACACAAGGCCCTCCACGACCGGGGCCCAAAGTACCTCAACGACCGCATGACCTTCTACACGCCCACACGCCAGCTACGATCAACCAGCCACGCCCTCGCCACCGTACCACGCATCCGCAGAACCACCGCCGGAGGAAGATCCTTCTCCTACCTGGCAGCCAAGACCTGGAACTCCCTCCCCACTCACCTTCGGCGAACCCAGGACCATCTCTCCTTCAGGAAGCAGCTCAAGACCTGGCTGTTCGAGCAGTAACTTACCCCCTCCCCCAGCGCCTTGAGACCCTCCCGGGTGAGTAGCGCGCTCTATAAATGCCGTGATTGATTGATTGATTGATTGTAGCTCACCCACCGCAGACACCATTGTTAGTATCAGACAGACCGCTCGCTTGCATTTACCTGGACCACTGCGGCCCCTTACAATCTGATGGGGCTTACAAGTATTTCATGGTGGCAGTGGATTCCTGTTAAAGATTCTTATGGGTATGGCCCCAGCGCTCGGCTGACGCCCGAACTGTTATAAAAGATTTGCGAGCCTTCATAGGGACATACGCAGTTGACACATTACATTCTGACCATGGCCCCGCGTTCAGCTCTAGGGCTTACAAGGAAGCCATGGGAAGTTTGGGTGTAGCATTGCGGTACTCCTCTCCGTACCATCCCGAGGAAACTTCGTTTGTGGAGAGGAAAAACCGGGACTTAAAGCAATCTTTAACAGCTAGGGTATTAGGCTCGGGTGGTAGTTGGGTCAGTCACCTATATGGGGTCCAGCGAGCCCTTAATAACCAGCCAAGAAGCTCTCTAGGAGGTGCTACTCCTTACGAGGTCCTGTTTGGGACAAGAATGTGGGTACCTGATCTCCATTGTGAAAGCACAGTGGCGGATAAAAAACCGTTTGACATCAATAAACGTTTGGCTGTTTTACAGGATCTAAATGAATCCAGAGCCTCCTTAAGTAACGTCGAGACAAAGAAAACCGCCACTGGGTAAGTCAAGTCAGCCACGGCAAGACCTGCCTGGATTCCTAAAGTTGGGGATCTGGTCAGAGAAAAGATTGTGGACAAAATAAATTTTGGGCCATCCTATCGAAAGCCTGTACCTGTCCTGGCCGTTGAAGGAGCAAGAACAGTACTTCTACCGCCTCTTGCCGGAAAAGAAAAGAGATTCGTCTCAATCGATCTGATCAAACCACACTATGTGGCCGATACTAAATAGTAGACCTCGTGGGCTCCTGAGTAGCCGACGTCCTCCTCTCGCTACAATACAGGAAGTTCAAACAGAAAGACTCATAACATTTGAAGAGTCACCTTTACAAAGCAACAGAATCGATAACAATGCAATGGAACTAGTTCCCCTTGACACGAACTTTCCAAATCAAAATGAAAGACAAATTTCAATTCAACCTAATAAGGATGTCTACGTCAACATGCCTCTTCAAGAGCAATCTACAAGTTCAACAAAATCTGCTGAGCTACCAAAAATAGATCGAACTGCATCTGGCTATTTCATCGACTTCGATATCTTTTCATTGGATCCAAGTGAACCTGAAACGACGCCAGCCCAAATTTCTTGCAAACAGCGGATCAAAGACTTTTTAAACTTTCTGAGAAGGACTTATCACCTTGGCTAGAACTTTGGATAATCACCGGTATATTATTTTTTCTTTTTTGGTTAGGATTAGTAATCACTTTCCACTTGCTCATCAATGGAACTTATCTTCAACAGAGCTCTGCAATGTCAGAAGTAAACTTAATTTTAAAACCTCATGTTTCATCTCATTGTGAACAAAGAGACTTGTCCTTCATGAACATTTCAGCAGTTCCTATACCGGATGGTATAGTATGGGACAAAGTAAATTATGATATATTTGGACCGACCGAGCTTTTAAAGATTCCACATTTGTTTAAAATTTCATTGAACAATATCATTACCTCCAGTACATTTTCTGATGATTGGGATTTTTAAACTGTTAATAACTTATTGTCTGATTTGGAACAATCTGCCGCATTTTCTAGCACTGAAATGTTAGAGGACACATCCGATTTTGACAAAATGTATTGGTACCAACATTATGGTCATCATTTCTTGCATAAATCTAGCAAACCTAGAAATATTTTCACATACCACCAGTGGGAACATTGCCCTACACCACCGAAAGGTAGTTCAAAAACATTTGCACAGAAATTCTCATATTTTTCAGGGTTTAACACTTTTGACCCAACCTCGTACTATTATAAGGTTGCACCTATATCTGCACAGAAAAATATGTTAACAAACACCAAACAGATTTACTCTGCTTCCTTTATTACCCAGCAGTCTGAACAGGGTTTTGACTTATGGATGGACACTGTAGACTTGAAATCATTCTGGGGTTCTAGGGACTGGCAAGTCCAGGGAACGGAAGCACTTTTTAGAGCATGCCTCATTCCACAGCAGATGATTTTTCTGAATGACACTGTGCAACAGACTTCCTGTCGTGGAATAGCCAAGAATAAGGACTTGAACATGCCTCAAATTCCAACACCGTTAAACACCGAGGAGAATTTTACATCAGATAGAGGGGCTAAATTAGATAACATATTGCAATACAATAGATCAGACCCCAATTGGAAGGGATGGTTGGTTTGGCCCACAGACACAAACAGATCTCAGGAAAGATTCAGGGGTACCACCAAAGGGTTTAGTATCCATAGGCAGACCCACGTTATGTACAACGAGAACATCCGGGGGTAGTGACATCATACAGTGTTGGGAAGTTATGCCTCGATTGGCTAAAGACCTCAACACTACCCCAGGTGAAACAACACTTGTCCTTACTTACAGAGGATGTGGACCCACGGGATTTTTTATTAGGTCCCAGAAAGCCCCGTCAAAAACGTTTTTTATATGCTGTCTATAACGAAATCTGGAAAATCTCGCAACAAGAAGCAGCAGAGAGATTAAGAGAAATAGATTGAATTAACCTAGAAAAGGCGTTAGCCGTAGTTGACAATGGCATGACTACGTTAACATCCAGGATATATTCACTGGGCAACATTGTATCTTCTGCTATCGAAGTATTAGAACAGGATTTGTCCATATTACAACACGTACAGTCACAGTTACGTTCTATTATTTTGTTAAGCTGGACGCTGCAGTCATTGCGCGCCGGTTATGTGCCTTGGCGTTTTATCAACAGTACGTCATTGTTTTCTGCATACAATCTAACAGAAAAACAGATGAAAACGGCACAGAGGGGAGCAAAATATACAATGCTGCGTATTGAAAAACTGGATAGGTTACCCTTTACTGTGGCAGAGTCACCGTCCACAGAATGGTTAATCCACAGCCATATAACATTACCGGTCGCAACTTTTCAGTTTCAGTATTGCCTAGATCAGCAACAGGCAGGCAGATATGAAAAGATGGGTAAGGAATTCATCAGGGAATCCTGGGATTTACCATACAGATTTCAATGCAGGAGTGGGGATCTGGAAGTGTTTCTAAGCGGAACTAACTGCGAGAACGATTTAAGTGGATCTCTCATATGCCAGGATATTATGCTACACGGGGCTTGTAATGGGTTTGTGGCGAACTTGTCCTGTCATTTGAGAGGTACCCCGGCAGCTGTGGTTAATCCGGTATTCAGGCTTCTCTCGAATGGGAGTTACTTGATGCTGAATGATCAAGGTTGTTGTGGGATGCTTCCGGGCATCCCATATCTAGTCACTGTGAGCTCCATGGTTACTTGCTGTATGCAAGTATTGTTTCCACCAACACATACAGTCAGGGAGGCGCCGTTATGGCCTTCGCTAAATGTTTCCTTTATACGGTTTGATACTCTGAGCAGAATGAAAGCCATGCTTTTACAACGAACCGTGCCCTTAACCTCCGCCAGGGAGACTTTTGATCTCCAGCACGCAAGGTCCACGGCTGAGATACAGGGACTTATACGTACAAACTGCCCCTTCCATTTCACAGAAATGGTAAGTCGTATCTTTAACATGTCTGATACGACTGGTGTTGTACCCCTATTTAAGACCATAGGTTCCGAACTGTTAAGCACCTTTCAGACAGTCCTCTGAGTTATACCAAACTTTATACACTCCGTCTTTGGAAGCATTTTTGGAGGGCTTCCGCTGATCCTGTTCCTAATAGCAGGTATCCTGATTATTACTTTTCTGCTACACAATGGACGTCCCAGCCACCAAAGAAATGGCGACAGTACTCCTGGAGCACAAATACCGTGATCGCATTGATCCAGCGGTGTACTAACAACAGACACTCTACTACCATATACTCACCTGGGCCCATAAACACTTACACAGATCCAAGTAGACCGCTAGGTTTAGTTTATATTTTCCATATTTCAGGATTAGTTATTACTTATTCCTAACTAACCTTTCACTGATCAAAAAGTTCTTTCCTCTGGTCAATGGACCATTAGTTGAACTAGTTGATGGTGATAATTGACATAACTTATTAACTATTCTTTATTTAAAGAAAAATAACCACAGACTCTGGAAGTTTTAAAAACTTTATCTAAATTAAATGAAAGTGAACCATCTCAAAGTTTCAGTACAAACACCCTCATTCATAAGATTGCAAATCAAAATCTTTCATTAAGGAAAATTTTTCAGACACATACAATAACCATGTCCGGAAAGGAGAGGACAGAGAGAGAAGATCATCTACAATTACCATGAATTTATAGTTACCAAGGATGGTGTGAAGACCAAACCCTCTGGCCAAAGGGCTGGTAAGGGTCCCCCGGGATAGATCAGGAGACAAAGACTTCAGGACAGGATACTTAACCTCTCTAAGATACCGAAGACTGCGTCGCACCCCTCTCTGACACTCTCTTCCTCCTCGAGTTTCTTCTGCGATCTTCTTGTCTAACCCAATTAATTAAAAATAGATGGTTCTGCATTCAGAGTCTTCATCAGCTTCTCAGAGCGTCCTTTTCAGCATCAGCACCACCCACAGCACCGACAGCATCCCGAGCTCTGCAGCATTCAGTAAATCTCTGTCTCTCTAACTAATTAAAGCTACCTCAGTTATACCTTTTCGTTGGACATGTACCACCCACTAAAGTTTCAATATCGCAAAAATACTAACTTTGATTGGACAGGCAAGGGGGGATGATCATCACACCATGCTTACACACTACCTGTTCCATTGCACCATTGTTCGCAAATCCCATCCCCTTAAACTTTATTCTTTTCTTTAGTTCCCATACATATCCCAACTTTATTTGATACAATAATTTCAACATCATGAATACATGTTTTCTTGGATGAACTCTTCACCCTCTGTTCACAGGGCACATCATCCTCGTCCTTGGACGTCTGTCAAATCCTGACTCATCCTCCCGGGTTCGCTCTCGTGTAGGCATGCGCAGACTTGAATCAGTCAGCTCAGTTCAGACAAACGTGAAAGGCCCAAATGCGCACTAATAATAAAGTCAAAAAGAGGAAATGTTACTTTCACAAATAAATGGTTTCACTCTATACCATCCATCTCTACTCTAACCCAATATACTTATTAATACCCTTTCTGCATTAGCATTAGTAAAATAGCTTATTTTCTATTCAGCTAAGCAGGTGCCATGCATGTGAGCTTTCAAGTCGCCATTTTAGTGCCTTCTGCTCATGCGCAAGAGTTTTCCCTCCAAGCATTAAACGTCATACTACGTAGATGCAGTCAACGCATGCGCAGTAAAGATTTCCCAGTTAGAGCAATTTTAGTCCTTCGTTCATATTGTTAGCGTTAGTAAAACACATATGCAAGCTTCTCTAACCCGTGTGTCTTCTGTATTTGCGTGTTATTATTTACAATACGTTGTTAGTAATTCGTTAGCGGGTTAAATGAGAGGATTGCTTCCGAGCAAGTCTCTTTTATGAGTCCTTGCTCCATCAATCCCCTCTCTGATGGCATTTTAAGCCATCACAAAATTACCCATCCCATCCTAGATGCCAACTTTAGCACATCTCATTTATCTATTTCTTTTCTCATTCTTCCATTTGTTACTTCTTTTCCTTCTAAATCTTTCATCTTCTTATATATTTTTCCTTTCATTTCTTCTAGTTGTATCTCGTCATATTCTCTTTTCCATTTCTTTCCTTTTCCCTCTCTTTCTAAATGTATTTTTCCTTTCCCTCCTTTTCTACAACATTTGTATATGATCATTATTATCATTACTATTGTCATTATCATAACTATTGGTAATATTATTTGACCTAGAAAACTTTTCGCAAAATTAGTAAACCATTTCCCTATTGATGTTATGCTCTTTGTTAGTTTTCCCCACACACTGTCAACCTCCAGTTGGGTCAAGTCCTTATGCATTCTTGTAATATTTTCAAAATATCCTTTAATTTCTCTGCTCTTGTCCGGAATATAAGTGCAGCAATGTTGAATTTTCAACATACCACAGACTCCACCTTCTTTTGCTAATAAAATGTCAAGAGCAAGACGGTTCTGTAAAACCATAGACCTGATTGCAACCATCTCTGTGTTAATCATTAAAAATCCTCCTGCAGTGTCTGTAGAAAGACGATCAACTATGGTCGATAATTTACAAATTTTCTGCGAATTTAGAATGACTCCAACTGAGGGTATCAATGCACTAAATATATCTCCTACTATTTCAGAAAAACTAGCTCTTCTTCTTCGTGTTAGTCCATTAGATTTTCCATTGATTCCATTGATTCTGTCCACATGGTATATCTTCGGGAAGACTATTCCAAAATAACAGCTCCCGTACCATCTTGCAGGCAACCTATAATAGGCATTGTTCCCGCAGACATAATAAACTCCTGGAAATACAGGATCAGTTCCCCCTTTTAGTCCTTACCCTCCTAAAATTAGGAAGTTGTGTTCACACTCACTGGAACCAATGTAATTATTATTATAATCTGTCTTTAATCTATGGAGGCAAAATTTTCCCCTTTTCACAAAATCCAGGGACATTGCAGCATGAGCTTTGCCATTTGCATAGATTCCCTCTTTCCCAACCCATGGAGGCACATGGGTTTTCCGTTCAGCAGCTTTCCTTATTAAATCCTGTCTCCTTTCTTCTACTAAATTCAAAAACTCCTTTTCTTCTTCATGTAATGTACAAGTTAAATTATTTTCGTGTGCTCGAGCTATATCTATTGAACTCATTGTTAAAAAGAATTCACCCATAAATTGCGCATTCTTACTGCTAACTACTGGATTCATGTTCTTTCTAATAGGCAATTTGGAAAATACTACATCTAGATTTGAATAAAAATACTGAAGTCTCCCTGTAGCATAAAATAAACTTGATAAAATACTACATGACACACCATATGTTAAAGGTATATGGTGATGAGGGGGGCGTGGCTTAGCGCGCATCCAAGATGGCAGCCGTTTTGAGCTCCGGCAGACCGCCGACGCAGTCGCTCAATTAATATGTTATTCAGGTGACTTTTTGCTCACCACGCTGCTGTAATGAGCGGCGGAACGTCTCAGGAGCCTCTGGTGTGATTTTCGGACGATTTTGCCTGATTCCTGCCACTTCGAGTGTCGTGACGATTTTCTCCTCAAGCTGACTACTCAAAATGGCGGCTATTACAGAAGCTTTGTCGACACTTGAACCGACTGCTTGATAATTTCGGTCTGTGTACCCTGGTTCCTTGCATATTATCTACTCTACACGAGGTATTGTGGCCGCGCTATGCATATCTTCTTCTGCAGTGCGATTCTCTCGCTGGAAATGTAGTTTCTGCGCATCTTGGACATAAGGAGAGGTGCTCTCTGTCTGAACTCTTTCGGTAAATCTAAGATTTAACCTGTGGCCTAATTGTTACTTGGCTCTACCTCAACGTGTGTGCACTGGTTCAGGTATAATTGTTGGTGTGCACAATCTTAGAGCTTTTTGGCTTGTCTGTCAGCACAGCGCTTATTCACTAGGGATTTCTCTGACAAAATGGCGGCCGCCACGGAGACCTCGTCTTCTCGGAGCTTGTTGGCATACATATAATCTCCATTTCCTGTATGGGCTGCTGCAAGGTATTTTCATGACGCTGTTGGTAGTATTGCCAGGTGCATGTTATACATCTCATTGAAAGAGTGATGTCGTGTATTGGAATGCTACTGCTAATATCGATCTAAGCACATTGTGGTGTTCGCTGACAGGAATCTTTTAGACCCATAATACCTAACTAGTGCTTCGGATCTAACTGACTGTATTGCAAGGAGCGGAGTAGCGCTGCTGTCTGTTTCGGTCTGAGGTTGGCTGTGCAGAGTTACACTACTTTTGTGGGCTGGTTCATCAACGGTGTCTGTCCCAATGGCAGAAGGCATGGGCATTACCTCCAAAGACAGAGATTCTAAGGGGAATTTGAAGCGGTCCAAACAAACTTCTCCCACGCCGGAGATACCAGCTAAGGGCAACCAAGATTCCGCTGTAACCTTGGACACTATCCTTCTCAGACTTAATTCAGTCCATGATATTGCACAGAGTACCAAAACGAACACAGACTTACTTCAGGTTGAGGTAGCGGCAACTCGGAATGATCTTAAAAATCTCTCGCTACGTGTCTCCAATGCAGAAATTCGAATAAGCTCTGTTGAGGATTCCACTGAATAAGCAAGCTAAGCGTGTACAAAGTATGGAGCGCTCTTTGGTTTCACTACGGAGAGACCTCACGGAACAGGAAGACAGGAATCGTAGGAGTAACCTGCGCATTTTTGGATTACCGGAAGACTGTGAAAAAGCTGCTCCGTCTATGTTAGATTTCTTGCTTACTTGGATTCCTAATGTGCTGAATATCTCATTTCAAAAAGACTTTGAAATAGAACGTGCTCATAGAGTGCCCACCTTTAAAACTAAATCCTTGGCTTCTCCGCGACCAGTGATTTTCAAACCCCTGCGTTATCAACATACTGAACAAATTTTAGCTCAGATGAGGAAAATTAAAACTTTGCACTGGAAAGGCCATAGAATAGCTATATCACAAGATTTTGCCAGAAACACTGTTATTCGTCGGAAAGGGTTTCTGAATCTGCACAGAAGGCTTATAGAGATGAACATTCCATTCTCCTTTGCAGGTCCCTTACGGTTCAGGATAACTCACAGAGGTCGCACCCAGATCTTTTATGAACCTTCAGACCGTTCCACTTTTTTGGATAATCAGTCTGAATCACAGATGGAATCTGAGTCTCTTTCTGGCACGTCTCATCCCTGACGTCTTTCAATGTCAGTAAAGTTTGCTCCATGGTTTCTGCGCCTTGCCACAAGTATAGGACTATTGCTACGCATCGGTGCTCCTTTTTGATAACATAATTACACACTATTGAAGTTGGTAATATGTATTGTTTAATATTTTTTAACTGATTTTTTCCTCATGGTTGTATGGCTTATCTTATTTGTATGAATGCTCCTCTTGTCGTTATTTTCAATATGTTAGTATTTTTTATGTGTTATCTTATTATCTATTGCATGTCCTTGTTGTCTCTATCCATCTCTCTCTTTTCGTATCGCTTCGATTTTTGACCTCTGCTTACATTGCTCCTGTTTTTACTTGCGATTTCTCCTTTTTATGGAATCTCTTTTTCTTCTTATATGATGATGAATCTCCCTTGATATTAATTTCAGATGAATACCTTTCCTTCTATTTTCTATACTCTTTCTCTTTGACCTGCTCTTCTGTATTCATACTATTTGTTTGCTTTTCCTACTTTTGGTCTGACTTGCTCGTCCTCTCTTCGTCTAATTTTAGGTTATAGTCTTATATTGCTGTTAATTTTTATGTATATTTATATCGTCACTCTGCATGATTACTTTTTTTGTTTTTTATTCTTTATGTACTTCAGATATAAATTCATTTTTTATCCTATTATATTTATACTCTAGTATTCACTCCTACATAATATATAGTTTGTAATGTTGAGTACGTTTTTAGATTGAGTCTTAAGATGGTATATACTGTTTTTTATATTAGCTTAAATTGTCATCAATTGCACCTCCTTTTAGTTCCCATAATGCCTTAAACTGTTATTTATATATTTATATTGATTTATATGTATTGTTCCTTAAGTAGATATTTATATACAATTTTATATTAGGATATGATGATGTTTTTGGTTTACCCATCAAATATGGTATATTTATATGGTTCATTTTAGTATTTATACTATGCCAATTGTTATTGACTTGCATACGTTTATATCTTACATGGTTATGTATATTTCCTAATATTGCTATTTATAATACTTCAATTTTATATTTATCTAATGTTATTTTCTCTTGCCTCTACTCAATTCAGGAATGTAGGTTGTTCGCTTTACAAATATGAGATGTATTTTTGCCTGGATTTTGTTTTATTTATTCTGATTGATTAGTTTTTAATAGTATAGCAGGTGTAAACTTCCATATATTTGTTCCGCCGTTTAAAGAAGTTATTACTAATGAAATTATCAGTGTTGAGCGGTTTGTATTGTGTTTGCTGGCCTTTGTGGTTGCTCCTCCACGTTATATCCCCCATGCAAAATGTCTGTTATAGACATCCCCTGGTGGGGTACTTCTTTTTTTATGCTCCTTTCTTCTTTGGAGTTCTTTTGTTCTTTCTTTTCTTCTTGCTAGTCTTTCCTTCTCTTCTTTCTCCTCCTACTTCTCTGGGGACTCTTGCTTTAATATTTGGCTTACAATTTTTTTGCTTTTCTTCCTTCATATTTGAGGATTTATTGATTTTCTGCATTTTGTTTCTGTATCTGTTGTCTTTATCTATTTTATTTTCTGTATCTTTATGGTTGGTTTAAATGTTCTCTCTCTCAATGTTCGCGGGTTGAACCATCCTGTTAAGAGGACCAAGATTCTTGATTATTGTAAAAGTTTGTCTGGCGATGTTATTCTACTTCAGGAGACTAAGATAGCTTTTAAAGAAGCTTTGCTTTTGCGAAAAGAGTGGGTTCTTGATGTCGCTTGTTCTGAAGCCTCTGGTAAAAAGAATGGGGTCGTGACTTTGATTTCCAAAAATTCCGGCCTATCTTTTGTTACTGCTGAACATGACACTAATGGTAGATGGTTATTTTCTCGCTTGTCCAATGGTTCTGATGATTTATATGTCATGAATATATATGCCCCGAATATTGATGACCCTCTTTTCTGGGACTCCATAAATAAAAAACTCTCTGATATTCCTCAAAATGCTAGAACTGTCATTGGTGGGGATTTCAATCTGCCTTTAGATCCTATTTTAGATAGACAGTCTGCTTTCAAGTTTCGTCCCCCTAGGTCACATAAGCATGTGCTTAACATGTGCTCTTCTCATCAGCTTGTTGACACATGGAGGGTGCATAATCCTAAGGGTAGTGATTTCACATTTTTCTCCTCTCCACATTCTAGTTTTTCTCGTATCGACTATCTTCTAGTTGATGCTGCTCTTTAAAACATACCAGTAATGTCATGATTCATCCAATCGTTGTGTCTGATCATGCAGCGGTTTCTTTGACGATTCATAATATTACTGATAAGAGAGGCCCTCGTTCTTGGCGTCTTAATACGGAAATTTTGGACGATGAGGACAAAGTCGAAGAGCTCAATAGGGAGATTGTCAATTTCTTCAATGATAATGTGTCTTCGGTTAACTCCCCAATAGTTTTATGGGATGCTTTTAAATGTACCATTAGGGGTCATGTTATCAAAAAAATGTCCAAGAGGTATAGTGATATTAGAAAGTCGCAGAAAACTTTAGGAGATGAGATCAAGCGTAAAGAAGTGCTCTATAGACGTTCTAATGATAAAACTCTCCTACAAGACATCAAAAATCTGAAATACTCTTTTAATTCTATAGTTACTAAAAGGGCTTATATTGGTGTACATGCTCAAAAATCTCGCCATCTGTTGTTACGAAATAGAGCTGGCAAGATGTTGGCTGCCACTTTGAAATACCAAAATACTAATGTCAAGGAAGTCCAGATTTCTTATATTAATGATAGCAGTGGTGCTAGGAAGTTTCTTACTCAGGATATTCTTGAAGTCTTTCGGGATTTTTATGAGAAATTATAGACTCCCAAAGATCAATGCAACATATATGAGTGTCAGCAGTTTTTGAAGTCGATTCCTACGAATACTATTTCTCATTCTGATATGATTGATCTGGGGAAGCCGATTGAATCTGAAGAGATAATTCAAGCTATTAAGGCCACTCGGTCGGGGAAAGCTCCGGGTCCTGATGGGTTCCCCATTGCTTTTTATAAAACTTTTGCGTCCTCAATAATAAAGTATCTTAAGGAAGTCTTTGATAATTTTGTCCTTAATGGTAAGGTCTCGGGTTCGGCTGCTGAGGCTACTATTGTCGTAATTTCGAAGGAGGGCAAGGATCATTCTGATCCTAAGAATTTTCGTCCAATTTCATTATTAAATATGGAAGCAAAAACTTTGGCTAAACGTTTAGAAGCTCATATCCCTAGTCTTATTCATGCTTCCCAGACTGGTTTTGTAAAAGGGAGACTTGCTAGAGATAATATCCGAACCTTTTGTCATATCCTGGAGAAAGCTAAACTCTCTATTTCTCCTTCGGCGGCGATTGCCCTTGACGCCGAGAAGGCTTTTGACAAAGTCTCTTGGCCTTTTTTACAAGCAGTGCTTCAATCACATAATTTAGGGGATTCCTTTATCAATATGGTGATGTCTCTCTATGCGCAACCTAAAGCTAATATCAGAGTCAATGGGGCTACGTCTTCTTTTTTTAATCTATGTCAGGGTACTAGACAAGGGTGCCCGTTGTCTCCCCTTCTCTTTTTATTGTCTATAGACCCACTTCTCCGTTTACTTAATTTAAATCAGGCTATTCAAGGTTTTAGGTTTGGTTCACATACGCTTAAAACTGCTGCATATGCCGATGACGTCCTTATTTTTTCAGAAGATATTGTTGCTGCACTCCCGGCTATCTCCACTACGATTAAAGAGTTCTCACGTGTTTCAGGATATACTTTAAATAAAGAGAAGACAGAAATGTTCCCTCTTAATTCGTTGTGCTTTCCTTCTCATATGGGCGATTCGGGATTTAAGTGGCAATCGACTCGTCATAAATACTTAGGAGTATGGTTTTGTAAAGACCTTGTTGATACTATTGTTTACAATGAGTCTCATATCATAACTAAAGTTAAAGACCTTTTGGCCTCCTGGTCTCCGAAATATATCTCCTGGTGGGGAAGACTTCAAACTCTTAAGATGATGATAACACCGATTATTAATTTTTATCTTCCATGCTACCTACAAAGCTCTCTTCGTCTTTTTTTCATGAGATTGACCTTCTCTCCTCAAAATGTTTGTGGAGTGATAAACGTGCTAGAATTGCATATAAACATCTTAGGAAACCCTCTGTTCTAGGTGGATGCAATCTTCCAGACTGGAACTTATATCAGATTTCCTTTTTAGCTTCTCAGGGCGCTCTCTGGTTCTTGCCGGATTCCCAGCATACTCCTCCGTGGATTTATATTGAACGTGATTTATGCGCTCCTCTCCCTACTCCTTCCTTTCTCACTGCGTCTAAATTTGTTCTGGCTCATTCTCAACGTATTATCTCGGACACGGTTACTGCACTAAAATATATTGATAAAAAAGTATCCAAACCTATCAATAAATCGAGATGGTCCTCACTATGGTATAATCCTAAAATTGTTGCTGAGATTGACTCCACGACAGTCTCTTCCTTGGCTATTAAAGGTCTATCATTGGTTAAAGATCTTTATGACTCTAATTATGGCCCTCTTCCCTTTTCTTCTTTGGCTTGAGATTATAACCTTAATAATATGGATTTCTATGCTTTTTTTAAATTGAAAGTTGCTCTTTCCAAAATATCTCTTTCTACAGAGTCGGTTACTGTCTCACTCCTTTCTATGTGGTATCGCTCAGGTCATACTGCTTCGAGAATATATAAATTTTTATCTGCTCCACTTCCTTTACAGTCTACAATTACACAAGATAAATGGTCTCATCATTTCCATAAGGACACTTTTGAGCATATTTCACAAGAAACTTGGCAGTTGATTGGGAAGCTTTCTTTACGTAATAAAATTGCTCCATCCCTTATCCAATCCAAATTTTTTGCATTGAATCTCTTGCATTGGACCCCTGCTCGCTTACATAAATTGAAGCTTAGCGATAATGATCTTTGTTGGAATTGCAATTTGGCTCCAGGCACTTACCAGCATATGTTTTTCGAATGTACCTTACTGCAACCCTTTGGGAGTTGGTACGGAAGCATTTATCACTAATCTTTAATATTTCATTGGCGTTATCTCTACCTATGATTCTTTTGGGACCATGGGCTGCAACAACTCCTTTCCCCTTGATACTACAGATATGCAGTTATTGGATCTACTTATTTCCATTGCTGTTAAAGTTATATTAGCAGAATGGAAATCTTTTAATCTATTATCTTATCATACTTGGTGGGCTTGGGTATCATATCTTCGTGGGGCCCATACTTATGTTGAAGAGAAGCATTACACTCCTTCCATTTCTAGTGGTGTTTGGAGGTCATTGGATGAGTATATGAATTTGTCTTCTAAAGGGTTAGTAGCTTGATTCTATTACTTAATTTCTTTCCATTATTGAAGCAATTGTCCCCAGTTCTTTCTTTATTTCTTTCTTTCTTCCTTCATTCTTCTATCCTTCCTCTTGCTTTACTATCTCTCTTTTCTTTCTTTTCTCTATGTATTCTTATTTTTGTTCGAGCAATACGACTTCGCTTTGTCTTCAAATATTATGAGACATTGATATTTCATGACCCTTTTACCTGTGCTTTGTAATGTATTTCAAAATTTACTCTTTTCATATAATATATTTGTATATTCTACTTTCCTGAAAATTTAATAGTCTCTCATATGAACTCTATTTTCACTCGTGTATTTATTCGTACTTAAATTATTATCTGTCTCATAAGGTTATGTGGTTGTATTGCATTATATTATGAATGTATTAACTCTTTTTAAATAACAATAAAGTTATTGGAACACAAAAGGTATATGGTGATATGTCACCCCTTCTGATACTGATGACGGTAACTTCATACAAACATAGCAATTACTAATTTCCATTGTATTAACGTACTGAAATAAAAATTTGATAAACACATTTGAAGACATATTATAATCTGATTCATTATGATAATTTGCCTCATCTTCTACCCCTATTTCTATTTTAGTTCCTTTCATTATATCTATCTTTTCATTAGTAATGGTATTATTTTTATCACTTTTTTCCGTTAATAAAGGTACTCCTACTGTTAGAAACAACCATACTAATACTACTAATAAAATACTACATAAACAAAATCTAAAACATTTTCTTTTAAAACCTCGTTTTGGTCTTTCTGTGACTTCAACTTCTGCCATTTTAATCTGAGAAAATTTCTTCTTTCTTTTCTTTTGCCTGCTAAATTTCTTTTCTTTTAAGGAGGTCTGAATTTGCCTTCATCAATCTGTGCAACACGAACCCTTTCTGTTTCTTCACTTAAATCTAAGTTTTCAAATTCTTCGAGTATAACGTAAGTCCACTCAGGGGCCTTGTATTTTCTGTTTAAAGTTCTCAGTCTTGGGCTTCTTCGAGTGAGTTTCACTAAATTTTGCTTAGATTGTGTTTGACTTGTGGTTTCTTTTCTGTTTTTCTCAAATAATATTTTAATTTCTTTACTCCTACTGGCCAATTGTCTCCTTTTCTAACTCTTTTGACCTGAACTGCACTTTCTCCTTCTTTATCTTCTTCTAGAATCCTTTTATTTTCACTTAATCTAGGCACAATCTGTCCTTGTTCTCTCTTTTCTGTGTTTCTACCTTCCTCTATTTAAAACCTGTCCAGGTCTTATTATAATTTGTTCTTCTTCTGCCTGAACTTGTTCTTCTAGATCTACCTGATCTTGTTCAGGTCTTATTTCAGATTGTTCGTCTTCTGCCTGAACTTGTTCTTCTAATTCTGACTCCCCCTCCTCAGGTTCCTGAATGTCTTTGTTTATTTCCACCTGAGTGTGTTCTTCTTCCCCTGTCTTTTCCTGTCTACCTTCTCGCCTTTCCGGTTCTGATATTCTTCTTGTTTCAACAACATCTTCAGGTATTTCAATTATTGGTATCCAATCTTCCTGACTTGTACCTGGCTGTTCGTCATTCAGTTGTCTTTCAGAATCTATCACTCTAGACTCTTCAATTTCACAGCTTTCAACCTTTGACGTTTCAGCCTGCTCAGTCAGTGGTTGCTCTTGTTGTTCTGATGGGCTCTGTACTCTTCTGGTATGACTAGCATGAATCCAATTGGGCAAACCTGCACACTTCACTGCTGTGGTAGTGACCAGTATGCCTTGACGTAGTTTATCCCACCTTGGTGCTAGACACGACTTCCTTGCGTGTTTCTTCACTAGCACCCAATCTCCAGGATTCAAATCATGTGCTTGGTCTGGCTGTCTTTCAACTGCGTCTTCTCCAACCTGATGAGAGACAGAACGCACCATTTCAGCCAATCCTTTGCAATAGTCCAATACCAGATCATCAGTTATACTCATTAATTTGTTTCCAGGAATAAATGCTTGCCTCATTGCCCTTCCCATGAGAACCTCATGAGGACTCATTCCTGTCTTTTTGTCTGGAATACTTCTGAGACCCATCAATACAAGAGGTAATGCATCTGGCCATTTCAGCATTGTGGATGCACACACTTTCCCTAATCTTGACTTGATTGTGCCATTTAGCTGTTCAACTATTCCAGAAGCCTCTGAGCGATAAGCACAGTGCAGTTTTTGTTCAATGTTAAATGCAGCACAGATTAATCGAATTACTTCATTATTAAAATGAGGTCCTCTATCTGAGTCTAAAGTGACTGGAAAACCAAAACGAGGTATCAACTCCCTCAATAGTAGTTTAGCAACTGTGAGACTGTCATTTCTTCTGGTGCGGTATGCCTCTACCCATCTTGAGAAGAGGCATACTATGTGACAGGGTTCTCTGTTCGATTCCTCGGGTCGTGCTGATGCTCAAAGGGGGCCCACCTCTGAACCACCCCAAGTCTGGAATAGCGTTATGCTCTCAGACTATTGAGGTAATTGAGCGGGGAAGGAAAGGGTAGGAACTGCGTGGAGGGAGATCTGTGAGGGTGACAAGACAACAACGTAAGTTTTTTTGCTTTCCCTTACCCCATCCCGTCACTATCAACTTTACTCTACAACCCCTACCTGAAATAAAGAACAGTGAAACGGTGACATCAGAAGAGAGCAGAGGGTGATGACCTGTTGCAGAACACCTTTTCTAAATAAATGCAAGAAAAGAGAGTGCGTTATAAGGAAAGATTTCTATTCTCCTCTACGCCCGCACTGTATTCTATTGTTTTCTTATGGGAGTGAAAACACACCTTTTCTTTTCTAGATCATGTGTCTCGATGTCTGTGATGCAAAAGATGTGACCCCTCTATTCGATCTCTCTCTTCTGAAGGGACTAGAAAATATAAAGAAAGAACAACCAAAATCACGTAATTCAAAAAGGAGTATGAAGGACCCTGGACAAACAAGGCTTGACTTCTTTAACCCTAGCGAGGAGCGCTCAGGAGTGTTAACATTCACACGATCCTAGCGTCTCACCAGCTAGTGTAAGTTTCAAAGAAGAAATGTTAATCAAATAAGCAAATACGGCTTGATATTAGCCCCATGCAATGTCTCGGAACGTAACAAACAATGTTGCCTGATCAGGGCTTTCCATACATAGACTGCAAAAATGGAAATGCCAAATGCCGGTGATATCGCTGGTGCTTACTTTCCCTGCATGAAACCGGAATATGATTCTCAGTTTCTCCAACAGGGAATGGGCATCCCAAGCGCATCATCGGCACCTAAACTCCCCTGCAAGAGACCGCTGAGAAACAGCGTGGCTCATCCAACAGAGGAGTCCGCGGAGATGAACGGAGGCTTTAACTCCGTGTAGACTGAACTCTGGCGGCTCGGAAATGTGTGCGCTAGCACTCTTACCGCCTAGCTTGGTCTACCGATTTCGTAGACGAAATCCCATACACGTCCCGGGTAGAGAATAATCGGCGGCGCTTCCAGGCTTCCGCTGTAATTATTCTTTTCCAGCGAGGCGTCCGAGTCACGTGATGCGCGACTCGCATTGCATGCCGGTAGGTGTAGTTTTTGCATGCGGGTGTCGCACACGGTCTGCGCAAGGGGGGGGGGGCAGGCAGTGTACCTGCGTTCATGATCCTGACAGCACATCCCCCCTCCCCGGGGACACTAACTGCCCGAGGGTTTCTCAGGGTGTACACGATGAAACCTAGCCACTAATCTAGGAGCGTGTACCGCCCGACCGGTTCCCAGGAGTTTTCCTCAGGACCATAGCCTTTCCAAGCCACCAAATACCACAGCTTCCCCGTATTCTTTTGGCATCAAGAATACTCCGAACCTCATATTCTTGATCTCCTTGAACCCAAACAGGATCGGGCCTCTTTTTCACCGGGCCATGTGAGGGTTTCAGGAGGGACACGTGAAACACCGGATGAATCCGGAAATGGGTTGGCAGCTTCACTTTCACTGCCACTGGATTTATGAGCTTAATCACTTTGTAAGGGCCAATGAACTTGGGGTTAAAAACGCTGTACCTTTTAAACCTTATGTGTCGAGTTGACAACCAAACCCAATCCCCTCTTTTGTACAAAGGACCAGGTCTCCGATGTTTATCAGCTTGAACTTTGTATCTATCTTTAGCCTTGAGCAGATTGTTACGTGTGGTCAGCAATGTTTTGCGCATAAGCTGTAATCTTTTACGTAAGTCTGGGTGACTGGTGTTAGTGCTAGGGACAATTAGGGGAGTGAACCGAGGGTGAAACCCGTATGTGCTGTAGAATGGGGTGAGCTGTGTGGAGGAGTGTTTGGCACTGTTGTATGCAATTTCCGCTACCCACAACCAGTCCACCCACGCATCAGTATTAGTATCAACGTAGCACCTTAGGAACTGTTTGAGGGTTTGGTTTAACCTCTCGGTTTGTCCATCGGTCTGTGGGTGGAAGCTCGTAGAGAGTGAAGACGATATTTGGAGTTCGGAGCACCACGTTCTCCAGAAGCCCGCAGTGAATTGGGCCCTCTGTCTGAAACGATGACTTTAGGAAGGCCATGGAGCCGAACAATGTTGACTAACAGCAGCTTAGCCAACTGGCTTGCTGAGGGTGCTTGTTTGCATGCTATGAAATGGCCCATTTTGGACAAATAGTCAATGACCACAATAATGGCAGAGTTCCCTTGATCCTTGGGAAGTCCCACGATGAAATCCACTGAGAATCTTTCCCATGGTGTTTCAGGTGTGGGCATGATTTGTAGGAGCCCCTGTGACCGTTGATGGTCGGATTTCATTTGAGCACACTTTGGGCATTCCCGTACTCCACGTCAAAATGTCCGGACGCACTGTTGGCCACCAAAACTGGCGTAGCACTTTCTCCAGGGTTTTTGTGCCTCCCAGGTGTCCGGCACATGGGTGATCGTGACACCATGAAAACACTGTTCTGCGTAGCATACCTGTGGGAACCAGTACTTGTTGGCCTTTATGGGGAGACCTTGCCGCATCTGCCAGTCCGGTCGTCTCTGGAGCCAGCTTCTCCACGCAAACGTGCGTATTCCTGTTCGTACCTTTTGCAGGAAGTCATCGGTTTGTACGGCACACACCACTTTACCGGGTTCAATGATGGAACCCTCTGGTGTGACGGTATGAAGCGGAAAGGAGTCTTGTCTTGTGAGGGCGTCTGCTTTTTTGTTGTCCACGCCAGGGCGGAAGGTCACCACAAAATGATATTCCGCGAAGAATAACATCCACCGGAGCTGGCGGGGTGTGAGATGGCGAGCGGCCCGCATGAACTGGAGATTACGGTGGTCTGAGTAGACTGTTACCCGATGCACCGCCCCCATCAACCAATGCCTCCACTCCAGGAAGGCGTCCCTGATCGCTAGGAGTTCTTTTTCTGGGATCGTGTAGTTCTGTTCTGCGGCGTTCAACTTCCGGGACATGAATGCAATGGGATGAAGGCACCCGGTGGTTTCCTGCCGTTGAGAGAGCACTGCTCCCACTGCTACATCGGAAGCGTCGGCCTCCACGATAAATGGTAGATCAGGGTTGGCATGAGTAAGAATCGGAGCCGACGTGAATGACTGTTTTAGAAGATCGAACGCCTTTTGTGTTTCTTCAGTCCACCGGAACGGGGTCTTTTTCCGTGTCAATCTGGTGAGGGGCGCAACCATGTCTGAGAATTGTCGTATGAATCTTCGATAGAAGTTTGCGAACCCCAGCAGACTCTGGATCTCCTTTACATTGTGAGGACAGGGCCAGTCAACAATGGCCTTCACCTTTCTCTCTGCCATGACCTGCCCAGAGGGAGTGAGCATAACCCCTAAGAACTCCACTGTGGTCACGTGAAACTCACATTTTGTGATTTTGCAGAATAGACGATGGTGTCGCAGCGCTTGTAATATCAGACGTACATGTATCACATGTTCTTCCTCCGTCGTGGAATATATGAGAATGTCATCTATATAGACCACGACGAAGTGGTCCAGGTACTTTCTGAGGACCTCATTTAGAAAAAATTGAAACGCCGCAGGGGCATTACAGAGCCCAAAAGGCATAACCAGATACTCGAACAGTCCATACCTCGTTTTGAAGGCGGTCTTCCATTCATCGCCCTGATGCATTCGGACCAAGTGATATGCCCCTCTCAAGTCTAGCTTCGTGTAGATGACCGCAGTCCGCACTTGTTCTAGGAGCACAGGTATCAACGGAAGTGGGTATTGGTTCCTTATGGTTATGGCGTTCAATGCTCTATAATCGATGCAGCATCTTAATTCTCCGTTTGCCTTCGGAATAAAAAAGAGGGGAGAGGCTGCTGGAGATCGGGATGGACGTATGAATCCCCGTTCTAGGTGTTTGTCCAAATATTCCCGTAGGTACTTGTTCTCTGGTACCGTAAGAGCATATATCCTCCCACATGGGATCACTGACCCTGGGACCAGGTCTATACGACAGTCGTAGTCTCGGTGAGGAGGCAGTACCTCTGCCTCTGTATCGATGAAGACATCATCGTATTCCGCATAACACTGCGGCAAGATCACGTTCTTTTCGGCAGCTGTTGCGATGTGGTGTCTGGTTGCTAAGATTTTCGACGGTCGCATCGCTTCCTGGAGGCAGTGGCTCTGGCAATAGGTGGAATCCATTTGTAATGTCTTGTTGGTCCATTGAATAGTAGGTTCATGTCTCTGTAACCAGGGAAGACCCAGTATAACTCCATACTGTGGAGCCCGTATGATATTGAAAGACAACCACTCTTTATGGTATTCGTCGTATATGAGCTCATACTCAGGGGTACTATGCCGAATGGGTCCGGATTCTAAAACCTTCCCGTCCACTGCGTACACCAGTTCTGGGATAGGTTTAGGGATCAGGTGTACCCCTAGACGTAGCGCCTCTTCTTGGTCCATGAAACATCCGGTGGCTCCCGAGTCGACCATAGCTCGAATGTGTTTGGGTTCTTGATTAATTACTATGGTTAGCTTTATGTAGAAATGATCCGCTTCCATAACGGCGGATGAGTTCATCGAAGGGATCGCACAACCGCTTGAAGACGTCCCTTCCTGAGTCGTCAAGCGTGACAGTTTTCCTCCTTCTTTTCAGTTGTCATTGCGGCTGCTTGCCCCATTCGAGGATGACCATATTTCGGCTTGACCGGACATTCACGCAGGAAATGTCCCTTTTTTCCACAGTACAAGCATAGACCTTGTCTGCGACGATGGTCTCTTTCGCTGAGAGTTAAAGACGCTCTCACTGTTCCAATCTCCATGGGTTCGGGTTTAGGGGTGGTTTTATTGATGCCAGAAGCGCGCTCACCGTATGGTACGTATTTCTCTTTCCTTTTGTGATCTCCTCTGCGTTCTCGCATCCTGTGATCTAAGTGGAGGGTGAGGTCTATGAGAGCCACACAGGTGCGGGGTTGGGGATCAATCTGGGCTAGAACATCTTTTAGCTCGTCCGTGAGCCCTTGGTAGAATATAGCCGACTGCTTGGCTTCCGGCCAGTCGGTTTCTGCCACCAGTCTCCGAAAACTCTCAGATAGCTTATCAAATCGGTGTTTCCCTGACGTAGCTCCAGTAGATCCCTGTCCGCAGAGAAGGTTTCGGCTCGTCGATCAAAAGTTTTTTCAAATCTCTCCTTGAATTCGTCCCAGTCGTAGAGTAGGGGATCGTCTCTCCGCACAATGGGAACTGCCCATTGTGCGGCCTCCCCACCCAGATAAGAAATCAGGAAAGCCACTCTGGCTTGGTTAGTGGCGAACATTTTCGGTTTGCAGGTATAGTGGAGTAATACTTGGGTAAGAAAAACTTGTACTTTCTTATTGTCCCCATAAAACCTCTCCGGAGGAGCCAACGGTATCTGGGCAGGCATCTCCACAACTACCGACGTTGGATGGGGGTTTCCCTATATTAAACGGGTTACGTTGTAGCCTATCTACTCTGACATGTAGGGCCGCTGTTTCTTGACGTGAAGCAGCTAGTTCTGTTTGAACAAGCGCCAGCGCCGCCATCACGTCCTCCAAGGTGGCCATCTAGGAACCCAGCACGACCAGGAGGAAGCCAATTCGTGGGCCGATTATTCTGACAGGGTTCTCTGTTCGATTCCTCGGGGTCGTGCTGATGCTCAAAGGGGGCCCACCTCTGAACCACCCCAAGTCTGGAATAGCGTTATGCTCTCAGACTATTGAGGTAATTGAGCGGGGAAGGAAAGGGTAGGAACTGCGTGGAGGGAGATCTGTGAGGGTGACAAGACAACAACGTAAGTTTTTTTGCTTTCCCTTACCCCATCCCGTCACTATCAACTTTACTCTACAACCCCTACCTGAAATAAAGAACAGTGAAACGGTGACATCAGAAGAGAGCAGAGGGTGATGACCTGTTGCAGAACACCTTTTCTAAATAAATGCAAGAAAAGAGAGTGCGTTATAAAGAAAGGTTTCTATTCTCCTCTACGCCCGCACTGTATTCTATTGTTTTCTTATGGGAGTGAAAACACACCTTTTCTTTTCTAGATCATGTGTCTCGATGTCTGTGATGCAAAAGATGTGACCCCTCTATTCGATCTCTCTCTTCTGAAGGGACTAGAAAATATAAAGAAAGAACAACCAAAATCACGTAATTCAAAAAGGAGTATGAAGGACCCTGGACAAACAAGGCTTGACTTCTTTAACCCTAGCGAGGAGCGCTCAGGAGTGTTAACATTCACACGATCCTAGCGTCTCACCAGCTAGTGTAAGTTTCAAAGAAGAAATGTTAATCAAATAAGCAAATACGGCTTGTAATTAGCCCCATGCAATGTCTCGGAACGTAACAAACAATGTTGCCTGATCAGGGCTTTCCATACATAGACTGCAAAAATGGAAATGCCAAATGCCGGTGATATCGCGGGTGCTTACTTTCCCTGCATGAAACCGGAATATGATTCTCAGTTTCTCCAACAGGGAATGGGCATCCCAAGCGCATCATCGGCACCTAAACTCCCCTGCAAGAGACCGCTGAGAAACAGCGTGGCTCATCCAACAGAGGAGTCCGCGGAGATGAACGGAGGCTTTAACTCCGTGTAGACTGAACTCTGGCGGCTCGGAAATGTGTGCGCTAGCACTCTTACCGCCTAGCTTGGTCTGCCGATTTCGTAGACGAAATCCCATACACGTCCCGGGTAGAGAATAATCGGCGGCGCTTCCAGGCTTCCGCTGTAATTATTCTTTTCCGGCGAGGCGTCCGAGTCACGTGATGCGCGACTCGCATTGCATGCCGGTAGGTGTAGTTTTTGCATGCGGGTGTCGCACACGGTCTGCGCAAGGGGGGGGGCAGGCAGTGTACCTGCGTTCGTGATTCTGACACTATGACAAGTACATATTTTAGTCCATTGCTAGGAGGCAACTCAATAAAATCTAATTGTAACCTGGTGAAAGGTCCTTCTGCCTTTCCAATCTTTCCCCAGCTAACCACTGTCTTCCTGCCTGGATTTTGCTGCTGACATGTTAAGCATCTCTGGCAAAGGCTTTCTGCGACTACCCTGAACTTTGGATTATACCAACTCTGTCTGAATAATCTGATCATTGAATCTCTCCCTATGTGTGTTGCTCCATGATATACTCTTGCCATTTTAGAGAGTAAACAATCTGGCATGACTGGTCTTCCATCTAGGTACACCCATACTTCATCCTCTGATCTTTTTGTACAGGCTGCTTTTACCCAAATTTCTTTTTCCTTTTCCTCAACTTCTTCTTGTAACTGTCTAATCTCATCCCATGTTTCTGGAATTGAAAAGAACATAAGTTGGCAGCTGGTTTCACCCGTTTCAACTTTTCTGTTTATGGCCATTGAATTTTTCGCACAATATCGAGCAATTTGGTCAGCATATCTGTTGCCGGCTGCCACATAGTCATTTCCTGTCTGATGTGCAGCGCATTTAACAACTGCTACTTCTTTTGGCAATTGTAATGCTTCCAGCAGATCTTTCACATTTTTACTGTTTCTTATAAGAGATCCTGAAGAAGTCAGAAATCCCCTCTGCATCCAGAGCTGGCCAAAATCGTGCACAACCCCAAAACCATATTGACTGTCCGTAAATATGGTTATTCTCCAATTTTTCCCAATTTTGCATGCCTTTGTTAAGGCTACCAATTCGGCTACTTGTGCAGATTTGACTCTTGGTAAACAGGATGCTTCGACTACCCCTGTTATCTTGCATACAGCATATGCAGCACTTAATCCTCCATCTTCTATCCTCAAACAGGACCCATCCACAAATAATTCATGATCAGCTTCCTTTAATGGTGTTTCTTTTATGTCAGGACGGGGCTTGGTACACAATTCAGTCACATCCAAACAATCATGATCAATCTCATCTCTAACTTCCTCATTGCACGGGTCTGGTAATAATGTGGCAGGGTTCATAACCGTACATCTTATCACTGTCACATTTTCTGCTCCCAAAATCACTCCTTCATACTTAGTCAGCCGACTAGGTGTGAGATGTTGTGTTCTTGTTCTTGTCAGAATAATTTCAACTGAGTGTGGAACATAGACCTTTACTGAATGTCCCATCACTATTGACTCACTTTGCTCCAGACTCATACAAGTAGCAGCTACTGCTTTTAAGCAGCCAGGTAAAGCTGATGCCACTGGATCCAATGTAGCAGAAAAATATGCCACTGGACGTCGGCTCAATCCATGTCTCTGTGTTAAAACTGAAAGTGCACAATTTTCTCTTTCACAGCAAAACAACGCAAATTCCTTTGAATAATCAGGCATGCCCAAAGCAGGAGCTTCGCATAAACAATTCCGCAATTTCACAAAAGCTTCCAAACTTTCATCATTCCAATCAATTGGATCTTTAGCTCTCTTTCATGTCAATTGTATCAATGGTTTTGCGAGCATGGAAAAACTGTTAATCCACTGCCTACAGTACCCAACGACTCCCAGAAACATTCTCATTTCCTTTTGTGTCTGAGGTAGTTGCATTACTTTGATTATTTTTATTCTTTCTGGTGTCACTTTTCTAACTCCTCTTTCTATTTCATGCCCTAAATATCTAACTTCTTGTTGACAGAACTGTAATTTTTCTTGAGACACCTTGTGTCCTCCTTCAGCCAAATGATTCAGTAATGCAATTGTGTCAATGACACAATCCTCTCGTGTTCTTGATGCCACCAGTAGGTCATCAATGTACTGAACCAGAACCGAATTTCCAGGCATGACTAATGACTCTAAACACTTTTTCAGGATCTGATTAAAAATCGAGGGACTCTCTGTGTACCCTTGAGGAACTCTGCACCATGCATAGATACGATCCTCGAACTTAAACGCAAAAAGATACTGGCTGTCTGGGTGCAAAGGAATAGAAAAGAATGCTTGCCACAAATCAATTACTGAAACCAGCCCGCATTCCATGGTATCTGATAAAGGATCACTGCTGGATTTGGTACTATTGGGCAACATGGTACTACAATTTTATTTATTTTTCGTAAATCTTGCACTATCCTATATTTTCCACTAGGCTTTTTAAGTCCCATGATTGGTGAATTACAAGGACTACTCATTATTTCTTTTAAAATGCCTTGGTTAACCATTCGATCGATTTCTGGAATAATTCCTGCTTTTACTTCTGGACTCATCTTGTATTGTCGTGTGTTTGGATAAACTGCACCTTCCTTCACTGTCACTTTCACTGGGTCTACATTTGACATCAGCCCAATATCTTTTCCGGTAAAATCCCACACTCCTGGATCGACTGTGGCTCTCAATTCTCCTGGTAATTCATTTTCAATCATTAATGAAAACATTTCATCTACCTCCGTTCCTTGCTTGACTAGCATCATTTTTTATATAACATCTTCATCAGGGGTCTGGAAGGCGACACCATCTGGTGTACAATAGATCGTGCAATTCATTTTGCACAATAGATCTCTTCCCAACAGATTTACTGGACTGGAATCACAAACTACAAACCGATGCATTTCTTTAAAGTTTCCAATGTGCACCTCCATTGGTTTTGTGATCGGGGTTCTAATCTTTTGACACGGTGTCCCATGCTGTGTTAATTAAAACCCTAAGTTTGTTGGGCTTATGTGGGCCGGCTCTGAAATGGCTCACTTCCTTCCTCACAGGTCGCACTTTCCAAGTTTTTTCTCCCATAACTAGCTCTGATATCCACTCTCTAACTCATGGGGTACCTCAGGGCTCTATCCTTAGCCCCCTACTTTTTAACTTATATGTAAGACCCCTGGCGGATATTGCAGAGAAATCTGGGCTGACCCTTTTCTCCTATGCGGATGACTCGCAAATTATTTTTTCTCTATCTATGAAGAGCACGACAGGGACTTCTCCCCTTTAGCTGGGGTTGAGGAATATTGCATCATGGATGCAATCTAACTACCTCAAACTGAATGGAGGAAAAACCGAGGTTCTTATATTTGGGAAAAATAGGGAACTTTGGGGTCCTCAACATTGGCCCTGCGAGATGGGTGCTCTTCCTATACCGGTCCGCCAAGCTCGAAATTTGGGTGTAATCATGGATGATACACTAAGTATGCATAACCAAGTTGTTAAAGTAGCTGCTACCTGTTTCACTATCTTGAAGTGGCTAAAAAAAGTTATCTGGATGCTACCAGAACCCACTCAGAGGACTGTTGTTCATGCCTTGATTACTTCAAGACTTGACTACGGCAATGTTTTGTACTTGGGTTCTAACAAAGAGGTGACACGCAGGCTGCAACTGGTTCAAAACTCTGCAGCTAGGCTCTTATGCCGGATCCCCAGAACTTCCTCTGTTTCCGGCCATCTCCGTGACTTGCACTGGCTCAGGGTGGAGAACCGAGTTAAGTTCAAAGCCCTGAGCTACATGTTTAAAATCAAAAGTGGTACGGCCCCCAAATACCTTCAATCACTGGTTCATCCCTATGTCCCTCTTCGTGACCTTCGCTCATCTACACAGGGGAGGTTTTCTGTCCCAAAAATCAAACTAGCAAGGATGGGCGGTAGGTCTTTTTCACATCTTGGCCCCTCACTCTGGAATGCTATGCCCCTAACTCTTCGTACCGAAACTAACTACATTCATTTCCGTAAATCCTTGAAGACATGGCTTTTTAATCATTAGCCTGCTGCCTCTGCCTTGACATCAGCCTCTGTATCTGCGTTTGCGCCGGGAAACCCTTTTTGGGTAGCTGTTGCGCATTATAAGTTTAATTAATAAATAATAAATAAATAATCTGTTTATTCGACACGCCTACAACTTGGATTGATTCTCCCGAGAGGGGTAGGTTTGGGATGTCTGCTGTTCTCATAGTAGACCGGGTAGCACCAGTATCCAATAAGAAAGTGATGTCTCTACCTTCCACTTTCCCATCAACAAATGGACCTGACTGATCTACCGGCAAGGATGCGCCAAGCACGCACTCCTCTTCCTCCCCCCTCAGGCACGGTCACTGTACAAAATCCGAATTTTCCTCATTATTCTGCAACAAATATTGCGTAACTGTTCTATTATTCTTACCACTTTCTCCTTGAAATCCGGTGTTCGTACTGAACTTTTGATGGTTCACAAAGTTTGGCATAGGAGCTGGTGGCACCTGATATTGTGGAGTAACTACCTGCTGCTGCTGATTCATAAGTACTTCATTTTGCATCTGTGGGATTAAATTTTGATTTGGCCCATTATTATTCTGAATACTCTTACACTCGTTCTTCCAATGTCCAAGCTTTTCGCACGCATGACAAGGAAACTTCTTCTTCGCTTCTTCCCTGTTCATTCGTCCTTTGTATTTATTACCATTCATCACTTGATCATTCTGACTCTGCTCTTTCACTTGATTATCATTTTGGGTATTTGATATATCCTCCTGCTGTTCTGCCAATTTCACTTGTGCCCACATCATTTTCTCCTTTAGTTTTCTACGCCTCGCCATCTCTGCAATATTTCGCATATTTCAAAATCTCATCCACTGTCTTGCTTTGCCAACACAACATGTGCTGCTGTATCATCTGACTAATCTCTGGTTTTAAACCATATACAAACCGATACACAAAATGTCCCATGTCCTTATCACCAATATTTTCGAAGCCACTATACTGCTTAAACACCTGCAATAACCTTTCATAATACGCATGTACAGATTCATTTGGTTCTTGTGTCGTCCTATCTATCTTTACCCAATCTGTTTCTTTAGGAGGAATTTTCCCTTTCAAATAGGTAATCACTTGTGATATTTCTTCATCACCTCCTCTGAGGGTGCTCCTGTCTTTGAGTCTCTAGCATACTCTTCACTTGGCCAATCAATTGTAATCTTACACTCCGTCCATAAATCAGCAGGTACCACAATGTCAAACAAACCATCCAGATCCTTTAATAGGACCTTTGAAACCTTCACAAATCTTTCTACCTGTTTATACCATTCAACTGGTTTTTCTCTCAATTTTGGAAAATCATTTGTAAATGACAAAATATCTTGTCTACTCCAAGGAACATGAACATATCCTCCTCCAGAAACTTCTCTCATTGGACACAGTTTCTCAACCTTTTCTGTTTCCCTTACTGGAAATGCAGTTGATGCTTCTCTCGCTCGAACTTCCTCTTTCTTTTTATCCATCTAATTCTCCATTTATCAATGTCTCCCCATTTTCGCAAAATATTCATTAACTCCTTTATATGTAGTCTCTTTCCAGACGCATTAACACTTTCTAAATCTTTGTCAGTAAAATCCACTCGATAGGGTTTCTGCAACAACTTTGATTTCCCTATATCTATTCCCATTTCTGAAGCAACTTCTGTTAATTTCTCATGAAATACTCTTGCTCTTCTTGTTATACTCTTACACAAAAATAATAATTCTTCATCATTGTAAGCATTCAATCTTTCTGTGCCCACACTTCCCGCTATCATTTCTTCTAATTCCACCTTCAATCTACTAATGTCTAAAATCCTTGGTGCTGGGTTCTGATTATCTCTTTCCTGTGCCCATCTTTCTATATCTTCAGGGGTAACTACTGTTGCGCCTCCAGTTCCTGTATGAACCAAAGGTCTTCTTTCTCTCAAATTCATGGGCGTAACTCTTTTGGAGTTTCAGTTAAAGGTTCCACATTAGGAGATCCATTAATGAAATAATTGATTCACTTTCACTGACCTGATCATCTGTAATGATTACTTCTTTTCTAGGACTGTTTAACGGAACTGTCACAGTTTATGGTTTCTGGCAAGTCTTTTTATCTCCGTACAATGGGACTACCGGACCAATAGTCACTGGTACTGTCAAAGCTTCAGTATTCAAATTTAATTGACTTATTTTCTTTACTAATTCTTCTCTAGTTTTATTTAAAACATCTCTCTCATTATCTTGCAGCACCCTATTAAATGACGTATCATGTAAAATTTGTGGGGATAAAGGCATTCCTATCACTGGTGCGCTTGGGGTAACCTTACTGGTTGCTTCTTGATACGGTGGTGGATTTTTAATTAAAATATCCTCTAACAACTCATCATCTGATTCACCATATCCGGTCATATTCAAGTGTTTCGTTTTCTCTTTACACTTTCCTCTAGACTGTTCTTCAGCCATTAATACTGGATATAAACCTTCAGATACCATAGCTCTCCTTCACTGTTTCATCTGCCCTTCGCGTGATTCTTGCAAATATCTGGGAAAGAACCCTTTATATCTCCCACTTCTATTTTTCTCTCGTTCATATGACTCAGTCTCCCATTCTTCCAAAGCCTCATATTGAGTTAACCTAGGTCTAGGTTCCAAATCATTCATTCTCATTCTCAAATTCTGAAGAATTCTCCCATTAAACGTACCATTTTCTGGAAATGCTAGTACTCCATCACCTTTCATACATTCTATCCAATTTTCCAACCACACGCAAGTATGATATCCTCTCTCCATCATCATAAAAGATTCTGGTGTCTTCGGTGGCAGAATAGGAACTCCCTCTCTAGTCAATACAGGCTTGTCTTTCTTAAAGAAATTCTTAATTTTCTTTATAAATGACATTTTTCTTTTTTCTCCATACATCCAAGATGAACAATATATAAAATTATATTCTGCAAACCCTTGACCTCTTCTACCTGCACGTCTCACACTAGTAGTCAAATCAAAATCCTGCATACAATCTCTCTTTCCACAAATCCTAGCGCGACTTCTAACTGGTTATCCAATCAAAATCAGACTCACACTCGTGATCTGACAAATGCCAGCGCAGCCTTTTCTGACGTCAGTTCTGCTCCTTACTACTGACCCCTCCTTTACAAGGCTGCTTCTGTCACCCGCCCGCTGTTTCAACCTATCCCAGCGCGGCTCTTTGTGACGTCAGTCCAACTCCGACGACTGACCCTCCCTTCACAAGGTAATACGAAAACTTATTTTCTTAATACTTTGCATTAATTTCTTTGTTATTAACTACATAAAAACATTCGCTACTCTGCCTGTTCCTCTAAAACCAAAGGATAGATTTTCTTTCCGCTGCGAGTAAAACCTTCTGCTTACCCTTTATTCAAGCTCCAGAGAACCTGCTATTCCTCCAGTGTCACCCGTATTGGGAAATGAGACCAAAGTTTCACCAGCGAACCCCTTTTGCTATCAATCGCACTCTACTTTTATACGAAATAGTCCCTAGTTTAACACTGCCAGCCCTGCGTAGCTTCTCAGTGTTATTCCAACAGACGAGTAACCTCACTGCAGTGTGGTTTCTATCGCCACCCGCTATTCATTTCCCGGGAATTCTGGACAACATAAAACAAAGACGCTAACTCTTTTGTTAAAACATAAATCAATAATCAATAATCTATACTTAACACCAAACTAGTCAATAATAACCATAGCTCTGCTACCAGAAAACTGATCCAGCGGTGTACTAACAACAGATACTCTACTACCATATACTCACCTGGGCCCATAAACACACAGATCCAAGTAGACCGCTGGGTTTAGTTTATATTTTCCATATTTCAGGATTAGTTATTACTTATTCCTAACTAACCTTTCACTGATCAAAAAGTTCTTTCCTCTGTTCAATGGACCATTAGTTGAACTAGTTGATGGTGATAATTGACATAACTTATTAACTATTCTTTATTTAAAGAAAAATAACCACAGACTCGGGAAGTTTTAAAAACTTTATCTAAATTAAATGAAAGTGAACCATCTCAAAGTTTCAGTACAAACACCCTCATTCATAAGATTGTAAATCAAAATCTTTCATTAAAGAAAATTTTTCAGACACATACAATAACCATGTCCGGAAAGGAGAGGACAGAGAGAGAAGATCATCTACAATTACAATGAATTTATAGTTACCAAGGATGGTGTGAAGACCAAACCCTCTGGCCAAAGGGCTGGTAAGGGTCCCCCGGGATAGATCAGGAGACAAAGACTTCAGGACAGGAATCAGGACAGGATACTTAACCTTTCTAAGCTACCGACGACTGCGTCGCACCCCTCTCTGACACTCTCTTCCTCCTCGAGTTTCTTCCGCGATCTTCTTGTCTAACCCAATTAATTAAAAATAGATGGTTCTGCATTCAGAGTCTTCATCAGCTTCTCAGAGCGTCCTTTTCAGCATCAGCACCACCCACAGCACCAACAGCATCCTGAGCTCTGCAGCATTCAGTAAATCTCCGTCTCTCTCTAACTAATTAAAGCTACCTCAGTTATACCTTTTCGTTGGCCATGTACCACCCACTAAAGTTTCAATATCGCAAAAATACTAACTCTGATTGGACAGGCAAGGGGGGATGATCATCACACCATGCTTACACACTACCTTTTCCATTGCACCATTGTTCGCAAAACCCATCCCCTTAAACTTTATTCTTTTCTTTAGTTCCCATACATATCCCAACTTTATTTGATACAATAATTTCAACATCATGAATACATGTTTTCTTGGATGAACTCTTCACCCTCTGTTCACAGGGCACATCATCCTCGGACGGCTGTCAAATCCTGACTCATCCTTCCGGGTTCGCTCTCGTGTAGGCATGCGCAGACTTGAATCAGTCAGCTCAGTTCAGACAAACGTGAAAGGCCCAAATGCGCACTAATAATAAAGTCAAAAAGAGGAAATGTTACTTTCACAAATAAATGGTTTCACTGTATACCACCCATCTCTACTCTAACACAATATACTTATTAATACCCTTTCTGCATTAGCATTAGTAAAATAGCTTATTATTTATTCAGCTAAGCAGGTGCCATGCATGTGAGCTTTCAAGCCGCCATTTTAGTGCCTTCTGCTCATGCGCAAGAGTTTTCCCTCCAAGCATTAAACGTCATACTACATAGATGCAATCGACACATGCGCAGTAAAGATTTCCCAGTTAGAGCGATTTTAGTCCTTCGTTCATATTGTTAGCGTTAGTAAAACACATATGCAAGCTTCTCTAACCCATGTGTCTTCTGTATTTGCGTGTTATTATTTACAATACGTTGTTAGTAATTCGTTAGCGGTTAAATGAGAGGATTGCTTCAGAGCAAGTCTCTTTTACGAGTCCTTGCTCCATCAGCATGGTACAACATCTGGGCACACCTCGCCTACGGGAACTGAACGCCTCTTGGTTCCGGTCATTTAGACCAGTCTGGATGGACTGTGTCCTACCTGTTCTCCGATGCCTGTTCTGCGGAGAGGAATGTGTGTTGGACCTCTGTCTGACACTTCCATCGGCTGCGCCACCGGACGTTGATGCTTTACTGGATCCGATAACGGCCCATGTTCTGCAGTGTCCTCAGCGTATTCCTATGTTGTTGCCAGCGTTCTTAGAGCCACCACAGGTAGTCTCTGCTCCTGTTGGTATGGATACCGGCTCCTCCGCCAAAGCTCAGGCCTTGGATATCGCACAGGCTACCCCGGCATCTGCTGCAGGCAGTACGGAAGATCATCTTTGCTCAATTGACATTCTTTGCGAGGTGTTACAGGGATCGTCAGCTGCGTATGCAGGCAGCAGCATTGTTGCGTCTACCAGCAAGGACACATAAACATTTGGCATGTCGCACGCTGGGAAAATTTGGCCTTTTACCTTTTAACGAAATTCCAAATTAAGACCTTTTGACCTGCATGGCTTTCAGATGCTTGTAGTTGTTCGGACTATATAAACGGACACTTTAGAGCCAATGCTTGAATGATTTTTTAAAGAAAACTTTTTAAAGGGTTTTTTAATGCTTTTTAAACTTCTCTTACGAGGTTTTATTATTAGTTACGTACAAACCTCTAAACGCCTTGGTAGTACGCTAGATTTTAGTAATGTCGTCCAGTGTGATGAGGAGTGGGTGTTATATTTCATATAGGTACCCCGATATAGGTCTAGGTAACATCATAACCCTTCACCTACATTCTCTCCTATACTACATACATAACGGATTTGAAGGACTGACCTTTTACCTAGTTACAAAACTACACACAAGTACGTAGTGTTTTTCCCTGGACACTGGCCTCATAAATTATGCATGAGGATTCTTAGTTTCTTGGAATCACAGCAGGACCATCATCTCCTGCATAATAACAATGTATAAAGTTAATTCCCGACGTCATCCTAAGTCCGACACTGGCACAGCAAGGTATAACCCCTGGGGATAACCTTAGGGTATATAAACACCACATCTTGCTGAGATAGTCAGAGGAGATCAGGACTTCCTGGCCGACACACTGACGCAAGACGCTGAGGTCCCTGCATGCAGATACTCCAGCTCGCAGTGGTCTGACATCCCTTGCGGGGTGTTCAGCTTGAGACCAGAACGGGGTCCCGCAGTCTCACATCAGGTAATGGGGTTGGCTTTACCCTAGAGGGATTCTTGGCTTTACACCTACTCACATGCTAGGTACATTTAGGTACATCTAGTTAGGGTGCATCGTAGGAGTATGCATTTTATTGCCATGTATTTTATATACTAGCCTGTAGTTATGATTTTAGCAAAATGGTATAGACCTACCATCTGTTTACTTTCTTAGTGCTTCTACTCGTTTATCTATGCTACTGTCTGGTGATTTCAGTGCACTTATTTTACGCTAGAATAACGACTGTTCAATAATTACTTATTGAAAACGTCCCAACCGTTTATTCTGTGTATCTCTCTGAGAACAAGTGAGCACGAGTGACTGAGCGAAAAGTAAGTTACTGTTTCCACGGTCCTGAGGGATCAGGGTTGTCATGTTCGATAGTTGCCAAGAACTATTCTCTCCTTGGTAAGAGGAGGTTATAGTGGCTTTGCGAGCTAGCTGGTACACAGGCCAACATACCCGGAGGGGGTGTCTGGAATCAGTCTGAACACCAGTCCTGCAATGTATGTTGTCTAAACGCGCATATCCTATATAAGGTTGATAGGAACTACTCGACACTCTTTTCCTGACTTGGCATCAGCTCCAAAATCTTGAAATTGATCGCTCTCCTATACTCCTCCCTGACGGCGAGACTGCAGATTTACGGGGCGATATCCGCCTCTTCTCTGTGTCCAGAGGCATGAGGCAGGGACAACATCTGCGCGCATTGCACTGGTTGCCCATAGGCGAAAGGATTAAATTCAAGTCCTTAGTTATAGCACACCATGCTCTTCACGCCTCTGGTCCTATCTATCTTCGAAAGTGCTTCTTTCTATACGCCTGCAAGACATCTGTGCTCTTCCACTCAACGTCTGGCGCATGTCCCGCAGTTTCGGCTGCAACGGATGGGTGGCAGCTCCCTTGCTCTGAAAGCCGCTCTAGCCTGGAACTCGCTGCCGTTCGCTCTTCGATGTATTCAGGATCCCATTCTGTTTAAGAAAGACCTGAAGACATTTCTCTTCATTTAATCTGGTGTTCACTCTCTCTCAGGCTCGCGCCGGGACACTCCTCGGAGTAGCCGCTAGCGTTATAAATAGAAATAAATAGAAATAACAATAACATGTCCGCTGTTGCCCCTCCTCTTTGCCATGGCCATGGAGCCAGTAGCGGCCAGACGGAGGCAGAACCAGGCGCACCATGGCCTGGTGTTTGTCCCGAGGGTGATACTGGTCTCTTTGTATGCAGACGATGTGACCTTGTATATCACACGCCCGGCTGAAAATTTAGACCCCCTGATCATGAAAATTACAAGATTTGGTGGTCTCTTGGGCATAAGCATTAACTGGGGGGAAATCGGTTATCTTCCCGCTAACGGCAGTTACAGAACGGTTTCAGTCGGAGTATCCACTCAGCTGGGCAGAGAGCCCAGGGAAGTACCTGGGTATCTGGCTAAGCCGAAATATTGAGGAGCTCTGGCAATATAACTTTGGGAGACTCATGAACTGGTACGAGAGTCAATTAGGACTCTGGGCGGGACTACCTCTGTCCTTGGTGGGACGGCTGGCAATAGCAAAAATGGTTGTCCTTCCCAAGTTCCTCTATGTGTTTATCAACCTCCCGTTTCCCTCAACACACGTTTCAGGCGCAGATTACGATCGGACCTGATGTGCTTGGCTTGGGCTGTTAAGCTACCCAGGATCCCCTGGGAGACCCTGACGTTACCATTTGAACAGGGAGGGCTGGGCGCTCCTGACATGGAGCTCTATTACAATTGTGCCCAAGCTCAGTTCGGATTTTTTTGGCTTTTCCCGATGCAATTTATGGAGCATACAGTACTTGACTATACACTGGCATGCAGCGGACTGCGCCGATATGCGTCCCTGTGGCGCGGTGGGGATGGGAGGCGATGTTGGGGTTCCCCATAGAGGAGGACTAGTTGGCATACTGCTGCGCGCAGGCACGGGAGCTGTCCCCTAACTAAAGGCTACGGTTGATTCATTTTAAGTTTCTACATAGATTATACAGGACTCCCAAATGGCTACACAAAGTAGGCTTGTGTGATGATGCGAGATGCCTGAGGTGCCGGGCGCAGGACGTGACTTTCTTGCACCTGGCCTGGTCTTGTCCAGAAAGTGCACGATACTGGGAAACTATTATTAATGTGTTGGACAAGATGCTGGAGTACCAGGTAGAGAGATCCCCCTTGATAGCGCTGCTTGGGTATGTGAGAACGGCGCCGGCGACTGACGGAAAACTAGTAGCTATGCTCCTGCTGTTGGCTAAGCATCGGATAGCGATGTGCTGGGGCCGCCGCCAGATTCCACAGGCCGCTGATTGGCTTAGGGATGCCGCATTCAGGCACGGACTGCTGTCTGCTTACTGGGAACTAATGCCCGCACATGCTCGCCCCAGGGACATCTGGGAACCACTACAGAGATACCTTAGCTCCTACCCACAAGCTCAAGACGAAATTCCCCCTCAGTTTGAGTGACGGCTATACCGGGGACATAAAATACCTGTACATGGGCAGCGGGTCAGTGTGTAGGCATGTAGGTACACACCTTTAGGAGGCCAGCTCCCTAACTCCTCCCCCCTTAATTTCCCTTCTCTCCCTTTGTCTCCCCTGGTTTTTATTGCTGAGGCTGCAAACGTGACACTGAAACTGTGACACCAGCACAAATCCCTGGGACAAGAAACCTAAGCTTAGCAATATGGACAGTAAGATGTTAAATGCTAATTCTACTTATGCCATCCTAGTCCCTGTCACATTGCATGCGAATGATCTATGCTTGAACTGTGCCCGCAGTTGTATTCAATAAAAAGAAGAGAAAAAAAGATCCCCCTTTGCAAGGAGTTCTTCATCATCAGAGATAATTGTAATACCAGGCAATGTTGTAACATGTTCTGCAGTGCGCTGACGTGGCTGTCAATGCCACGCTCACGCTCAGAGAAGGTGGCATGGAGCAAGCCAGGCTTTGTGGGATTTGGGGCCTGTAGATATTCGTGCTTCTGGGCTGGGCATTGGGCGCAAGATGTTTTTTCCAAAATTAAAACCATGTATCTGAACACTGTCCGTCCAAGGTAAAAAGCAGACCTTCCTA
Organism: Calotriton arnoldi; assembly: GCA_963921515.1. Taxonomy (NCBI): domain Eukaryota; kingdom Metazoa; phylum Chordata; class Amphibia; order Caudata; family Salamandridae; genus Calotriton; species Calotriton arnoldi. The sequence goes on from CAWUFW010000057.1 coordinate 5,577,125, forward strand.
TCCAGTGATCCCCCAGCATGGCTCCAGTTTGAAGATTATTGCAGCTGTCAGCTGGCTCAGCCCATCCTGGCCGTCATGTCTGGTCGGCATCGGTGTGGGCAGTGTCTGAGTGTGAGCTGCAGGCAGGCAGAGTTCATTTTAAACTGCATATAAAATAACAGCAAGCACACACTTTAAAATGAAAGACAAGTGCAATTTAAATAATCAGTAGCAAATACATTTTTTTAAATTTTTGAAAATGTCACACATAAGCAATCTGAAGCCTTGGCAGCTATGATTCACCCAAGGGTATCTTGGCGCTGAATAACAGATGTTTATTGGGGGTGCTCTTCTGCACTGCAAAGGCTGCAGTGGCGAGAGCTCAGTTATGTAGGCATCTTAATTATTGTGCTACACATGAACAATACACAATCTTGCATGCGGTACCTTTATGTTTCTACAACCTTATATTTACATTATCTATACATCTGCATTTAGCATTGCCAAGAAAAAACATGTCAATATACAAACAAGGATCGTACTCTGCTCTGAACTCACCTTTAAAAGACGGGAGTCCCTGGATCCTCCTTAACGCCCGTGCACAGGCATAGCTTCAGTAGAACATGATGTCTGCTTACCTCATCAAAAAGTGCGCAATGATCTATGCAGTGGGGGGTAGGCAGTCTTCTGGTGCCAGCAGTCAGGTGGGGGCAAAAAGCGATCTCTTGGGTTAGCTCGCCAACTGTTGCATAGTGACTTAAAACCTCCAAAATTTAAAAAGACACGGACTGCTCTTGGCAATGCAAAGACAGCTCTGTACTGACTAGCATGATAGGGAGGAAGACCCTCCTTACACACAGGCAGGCTGCTGGTGTCTCTCAAATTGCTGCTTCATGGGCAGCTCTTTTAATACACATCTTTCACAATACTTTATTACAAACAGCAAATAATAATTGACTTGCAGGTTACAGATTGAAGACGGAAAAACACTCAAAGACCTGTGACCCCATAACCCCTAACTCTGACCTAATCCTCTACACATATTGGACTTTACTACAATGCTTGACAAATGAATAATTATTCCACTCGTGAATGCATGTGTATTCTTGGTAAATGTAATTTTAGTGGAGTGTGTGCTTGTATCATTGTGAATCTAAGACCTCTCTAATGTACTAGGCTAATTGGCTTTCCTGCACCCATTGTCTAATCAGGTTACAATCTACTTGTAAGCACGAAGTGCGAGCAGGTGATCCTGTGTGCTAAAACCATAAATATTTTCATGCTTGCTAAACAGGAGTTGGCTTTAACTGAAACCCTTTCAAGTTACTTATTCCATTGTGTCTTAAAGTGAACTTTTCACCTTTCTTTTGTCAGCGCACGTTTTGGGCCTAAACTGTTCTTTCACCACGTTCAGCTGTGTGCTTTCTGCTGGTGTCTGTTGTCGCGCTATGTTTTTGTTTTTTACATTTTCTATTGTGCGATTATATGTCACATTTCCTACTACAGGCCCATCCCAGTCGTGGACTTAAGAACCATGCAGTGTTTCACATCCATACAGACCATGTCTCGCCGAGGGGTTAGAATACCCAGCGGCGCGCAAGGCAGCAAACAAGAAGTCAACAGTGACGAGGAGAACACATACTTAAAAGGGCGTGTTAAAACTAAAATGAAGAAATGTTAAAATAACAGAGGAGTCAGTAATGGGGAATCTCCAATATCATTTATTCTGCTTCCGCTGTAGCAGCGGAGTCTCTGAGAATTTGCTACGTCTGCTTCAGCATACACTCAGCTTATATACATTTGTAGTCCCATAGGAAATAGTGAAAAACAATGATCCCCCAAAAATGTATCATAAAACACAAAGGGCCATATGTATCAAAGTTTGTGTTTACGATTCTCAAATAGCGAATTTTTGAGAATCACTATTTGAGAATCGCAAACGAGATGTATGTAGCATTCGCAAGAAAATTTGCGATCCTACATATTCCTTAATTGCGATTCGCAAATTGCGAATCGCAGTTAAGGAAACCCTCCCCATTCATTCCTATGGGCCTAAAGGCCCATAGGAATGAATGGGAGGACATTCTCAATTTGCGATTAGCAATTAGAGAATCGCAAATTGAGAATGCAATTTCAAGGTTGCAAGGGTGTCCAAAGGACACCCTGTTGCACCCCTGAAATGAGCATGGGTGCACATGTGGCGCACATACATGCCCTGAGGGCATGTATGTGCGCCACATGCCACTTTGTAAAATGCAAAAATGCATTTCTCAAAGAAATCGCAAGTTACCACCAACCTGTAGTTGGTGGTAATTTGCGATTCCTTAAGCCATAATCGCACAACTTAGGTGCTTCACACATATCATTTAAGGAATCGCAATTTGCGATTCCTTAAATGCATTTGCAAAATAGAGAATCGCAATTTTTGCGATTCTCTATTTTGCGAATGCCTTTTGGATGATACATCCCAAAGAAGCTTGTTCCGTTCGCAAACGGGCCGATTCTGAGAATCGGCCCGTTTGCGAACGGGAAATGGGCTTGATACATATGGCCCAAAGATCCTTGAAAGATGCAGCTGTAGCAAGACGATTTCAGACATCTTGCCATTTATCATTAATAACAGTTGATTGGTTTCCTTCCTTTCTCACAATATCTGGTTACACTTTAAACAAACCATTCTTCACTGACCTGGACAACACAATGGGGAGTTTGTAATATTTATAATAAATCTTATGAGAACATCTGTGTAGCGTCAGCTTTTCTTTTTTTAAAACTGTTTTTATTGGCAGATACAACAGTGAAGCGGCGGCCTCTAATAAACAATGAGAGTAGAAAATAGAATGGGGGGATAGAGGTGGGGAACAGGGCAGAGAGGAAAATGCACAATCATAAAAGCAGTACATTTCGGCGTCATCACTTCAGCGCATCCACAGAAAGCACGATTATGGAGAGATCTGTGTCAATAAAGACATTTATAAAACAAAATGGAGATATCTGCGTAACATACGAAGAGGGCATGCAGCGCTATTCCCTCCAATGGGTGGCTGTGGGAAATGGGCAGCACAGGTCACACAGTGTACTCATCCCTAGGGGGGATTCAAGCAGACCAAGGTCTGTGGGGGAGGCCATCAGGGTCATCCGGAGGACTGTCCGAGTTGGTACTGGTGAGGGGGGAGTGTCTCTGTGTCTGAGAAAAGATAGTAATGGTTCCCAGATATCCCTCAGGGCGGATGTTGGTGGCATCAGGTCCCAGTATGTGGCCAATTGTTCCTGGCAGTAGACCGCGTCTTGCAGCCACTCGGCGGCCTTGGTTGCCGGCCTTCTGCCCCAATCCATAGCCAGTTGTCGTTTATCTAGGAGCAAGAGCATAGCTGTGAGGCATCGGAGGCCAGGAGGGACATCTTTGACATATCCCAGAATTGCAATGAGCGGGGTCTGTGGGAGTGGGCAACTCGTTATTTGATAAAGGATAAAATACATTTAGGACCAATAGCCCGTCACGTGCGGGCATTCCCAGGTGAGGTGAAGGAATGAGGCTAGTGGAGCCGAGCAGCGAATACAGCACGCCTCGTCCACCAGTCTCATGCGTAGTAGTTGCATCGGAGTACGGTATAGCTTGTGCAAGAATTTGAAATGGATGAGGTGCAGCCTGTAATTAGGCAACATTGCTGCAGTCTGGCCCCAGCAGTATATCCACTGCACATCTGTGAGGGGAGGTGCGATGTCAAGATCACAGGTCGCCCGAGCCGCTGGGGCCGGCACCGGCTCCTTATTCTGCATTGTTGTGTATAACCGGGTAACAAGTTTACAAGGACATGCGTATGTATGCAGATGTTCAAGTGCGTAGAGCGGGGCGCAGGGAACTTTAGGTGCATTGTGCGACCGGTGGCACGCACCTAGTGATATAGCACTAGGTGCGTGCCAACGGCCGCACAATGCACCTAATGTTTCCTGCGCCCCGCTCCACGCACTATCTAGTGTGGTAGGCCTGCGTGAGTCCGTCGGCACATAGGGGGTCAAGGATTGGCCACCTGGCTAGAGATCTGGCAATGTGTGGAGTCTGCATCTGTGTGCACGTGCTCTAGCACCATTGTCCTCATTGTCCTGGAGAGCTGGTAGCTGGGGATTCCATGTGAGGGGAATGGAGGGAGTATGAAGGCATGGCAGATGAGCTCGGTCCCGAAATCCATCCCAGGCCCAGCGAACACACTCCAGCATGTTTATTTCAGCTTGCGTGGGCTTAAATGGCTGATAAAGCGCAGTGGACAACGGACACGGATCCGCAGCGTCCGCCTCCACTGTCGTGTGGGGCTGGAAGCCCTTCGGGTAAAGCCAGAAATGAGCCTGAGCGCATACAGCGCAGAGTGTCGTGTCAGGTCCATTCAGGCCTCCCTGCTGAAGCAGGGGTGTGAGCGTCTCCCACGTGATCTGCGGCTGTTTCCTAGCCAAGACCAGCAACATCAGATTTGAGCGCAGGTGCCGAGGGAATTGTGAGGTGAGGAGGAGTGGGATATCGAGAAATAAATATAGAAATTTGGGCGGTACGACCATCTTTGCAATCGGCATAGGGCCAGTTAGGGACAAAGCTAGTCTGCTCCAAGACGAGGTTTATTCCTCCAGCCGCACCATAGCTCTACCATAATTGGCCCGCCAGACCTCGTTTATGTTGCGACTGATCCAAATACCCTGATACCGTATCAGTTCAGAGGCCCTCTGTAGAGGGTATCTGGAGTCGAACGGCTGTGCAGCCTCAGTGAGAAGAAAAAGGATGGATTTGACCCAGTTAATGTGAATACCAGGATAGCTTCCAAATCTAGTGACCTCATGGATCACCAGGATCAGGTTCGTTTGGGGTTCCCAGATATAGCGTGTGACGTCATCCACGTACATGGAAACTAATATCCTACGTGCCGTGAAGTTGAGCCTCCAGTGCACGTGGTGTTGCCGTAGCTGGGCCGCGAGCGGCTCCATTGGATAGGTGGCCTCCCTGAACGGTGCCACGCATAACCAGGAACAGGTCAGAGATCATTCCATTTGATTGCAGTCTGGCCGTCGGAAGGGTGTAAAAGAGCCAGATCAGGCACATGAAGTGTGGGCTGAGACTGAGGTGTGCTAAGAAGGGGAAAAGAAATGCCCACTCCAGCAAATCAAAAGCCTTTATGGCGTCCAAGAGAGCGGCTACCACAGCAAGCTGGGGATCTAAAGAATGCATGAGGTCAAACATCGTGCGCACGTTGTGTGCCGTGGAAAGGCCGGGGACAAACCCTGACTGGTCCATGCAGACTATGTCTGGTAGCAGCGGAAGCAGCTGGTTTGCTATTAGCTTGGTGAATATTTTATTAGCCACATTAATCGTGGACATCGGCCACTATGAATCACAACAGTACACCGGCTTGTCTGGTTTGAGTTTCGTGACGGGTTTATTTTGATAAACAGATTTTATTGGTTTTAAACCACAGAGAGTGGTAAAGTTGAACAATTGACACACATGCATCATAATACAAAAGATGAGGCAGCGTTTGTACAAATCAGCGACACTCAAGCAGTACTTTTTATTCATAAAAAGCACCATCCAAGACTCTTCTCGGGTTACAATCTCAGACACATTGACCCAATCACTTTGCCCAAACCCGCCCATGTTTGTGGGGGCAGCCTCTGGCCTCACAGACTATTTGCTCCTCTTGCGTGCACTAGTCTACTCCTAGCCACCATCCCGACAGGGTGGGAGGAGCAGGGGACATCCATCGATCAGCAGTATCATGTTTGGCACACAGGAGGGCCGTACCCAGGAGCAACCATTCAGCTGTCGTGCCTCCAGATCCCTCAAATACACCAACCAATATCAACAAAGGGGAGAGAGGAATCTCCCACCCAAGGACATCCGATAGATCTCGGATCACTATGGTCCATAGTTTTTGATCACAAAGCAGGACCATACCATGTGAAAAAAATCTGCTGGATCTATTCCACATTGGGGGCAGGAGGGACTAGGATGTCAGCCCGTCCGGTGCATTCGGGTCAGGGGGAGGTAGGCATAGTAAAGATAATATGTTTGGATCAGCCGCAATCAAGTGGAAATAGTGAGCTCCCCGGGAGCCATCAGGGCGTCTCCCCAGTGCTCATCCTCAATGGGACCCAGCCAGCCTTCCCACCGGGTTCTGAGATGAACCAGCGTCCTCGGTGAATTGATTATCAAAGTATGGTAAATCTGGGAGATTCCGCTGCAGCTCAGGTTTCCCTTAAGGAGTTTGGCTTCAAGGGGACTAAATTCTGGAAGGGTTTCAGATACCAGGACATGAGTGTGGAGAGCATGTCGGAGTTGAAAATATTGATAGAATTGGGTGTTTGCAAGGGCGTAGGTGGCTTGAAGGTCTTGAAAAGAACGTATGTGCATCCCGGAACAGATGTAGCCCAATTGGGTGATACCAATAAGATCCCAGGCTCTAAAACCCTGAAGCGTTACCACCTCCTTCAACCAGGTGCCATGCCAGAGAGGTGTCTGCTGTGTGAGCTTGGCGTCCCATTGCACATGTCTTAGCGCAGCTATCCAGGCAAGAAAAACCATTCTAGTTACCTGAGGCATGGAGGTAGGGATTGGAGAGCCATAGATCAGGGCTTTTAGTTGAGGGAAACCCAACAGGGACAGCTCTAATCAGTAAGCAGGGTCTGACCTCTCCCATTAAACCAATCATGAATGACAAAGAAGTTAGAGGTCAAATAATAAAGGTAAAGATTGGTCATTCCCAGTCCACCGTCATAGGGTCCTCATTGACAATGTGTGAAAGCAAGACGGGGTCTAGACCCATGCCATAGAAACGTTGTGACCGTCCTCTCTAGAGTTCGAAATCACATCTGTGGCAAGTGGTGCGGTACATTCTGAAAAATGAACAGGAACCTTGGTAGAATCATCAACTTGTATAAAGCTATACATCCCATGACAGTCAGGGGGAGGGATTGCCACATAATAAGGTCAGATTTGGCCTTTCAGACTAGGGGTTGGAGATTAAGGGTCCAGGTGAGTTCCGGTTGTAAAGTAACCCAGATGCTTAAATATTTGAAACTGCGCAGACGAAGAGGAATATTCATCTCCCAATCAAAGCAGTCCCTAGATGAGGCCAGGGGAACGAGTACGGATATGGAGGGATTCATCTTAAGAGCTGAGGCTGCCTCGAAGCATCTCAGAAGATGAAGACAGCGGGGACCACTCATGGCGTGGTCAGCGAGAAATAGAAGGACATAGTGCACGTACAGAGCGATGCGATCCTCCTGGCCATCTCTCCAGTTCCACCCACTTAACTGGGCGTCTGTACGGATGAGTTGAGCTAAGGGAGTGGAGATAGGGGACTGCCCTGTCTAGTCCTTCGCCCTATGGGAAAAGTTAGGGAGAGGACTCCATTAATCTGGACTCGAACTGTAGGGTGTTGAATAGTCCGATGCAGGCCCGAACCAACACTAGCTGAAGATAACCCCAGTGCACCATATTGAAGGCCTTTTCAAAATCGATAAAAAGTAAAGCTAGATCGTCTGGCAATCGATGACGGTGACGCAGGCCAAATGGAGCCGCTACAGGTTGGCATAAAGCTGCATTGACCTGGGTGGATCAGTGTAGGAGGTTGGCTTAGTATATGGTGCACACTTATTTAAATGAAGCACTCTGCACTAATCCAGATGACTCTTATGGTGATTTTAGTGGTCTTAGACAACCATAGAAAGCTCTCTAAGTGGTGGCTGCGGAGAGCAGCCTACAGGCTTAGTCCAGAAGGAGTGTTAAGCAGCTTGTTTTACCAGATCTAATCATATAGTGTAGGTTAAACGAAAAAGAACCACACAGAGTATTTATAAAAATAGTTATATTTATTATACACACTCACTAACACATTGGTATATCTCCTACCCGGAGATATCAACACAATACCCACAATACTTCAGATGTAAATAGGTAAGTAATCACAAATACACAGTGGTCTCCAGGGGTAGACCAAAACATATACTAAAGAAGTGGAATGGGAACTGCGACTGAAGTCAGGACTTGGACCAGAAGACTCAGAAGAGCTGGGGACACAAGGAACCACCTGAGGTAAGTACCCAGGAAACCCACGGAGGCTGTGTGCAGAGTAGAAACACAGCCGTGCACTCAATACAAGTCAATAGGAAAGTCGTGGTTGCCATTTTCAAGAAGAAGGTCCCTTCCCACTGGACCCTGAAGAAACCCAGTGGAAGGTTGGAGAGTCACCCCACACGCGGATACCCCTGGAACCAGGGAAGCCGGGTGTATTGGTGCGAAGTGACGTCGGAAACCGCCGTAGACCACAATGGAGGACTTCAGAAAAGATGCAGCTGGCGAAGAAGGTGAAAGAGTCCAGTGGAATCCAAGGATGGATTCTTGAAGAGGAGTACCTGCAAGCAGAGGGGACAGAATCTATGCCACTAGGAGGTGACCAGGAGGCACGGAAGACCAATGACCACCAAATACGGAAGATGCAGGAGTGATGACGGTGACCTTGTCACTGCAGCTGTGAGAACCAGGCGATGATGAGGAAGACCAGGAGCCGTTCACGAGCTGTCCCACGCCGGAAGTCAAGAACCAGGGGGTTGGTGTCCGGCGGGAGCATCAACAAGCCTTGGCAGCAGCAACAGATGTGGTAAACGAAAAAGGTGTAATGTTGGAACCAGCAAGGTTCAAGGGACTTACCAATTGCGGGAGAGTCAGAGCAAACCCTGAGCAAGCAGGGGAGCCCACTGAAGCCAAAGGAGACCCTCAAGAGGACCCACAGGCTGAAGGCACAGGAGTCGCAAGAGGACCTCGAGCAGCTCACCAAAGATGCAGGCCCACTGTGCAGAGGATGTGGTGAGGATAAACCTCTTGGCAGGAAGAGATGCTGGAGGCTGGAGCTTCTTGTAGCCTGAAGATCTCTGGAATGCAGAGTTAACAAGCCTTGGCAATGGAAAGTCGACGCGGTGCACAGGGTTTCTGTTCCAGCAGTTCTGATGAGGGATGAGCCTTTCGGAGTCTGTAGAACATCAAGAGCATTAGACAGGTCAGCTTTATGTGGTGCCTGCAGATGCAGGGAAGTGACTCCTTCACTTCAAGGGAGATTCCTTCTAGTGTCTTTGATGCCCACAGGGCTGGAGAGAAACCTGGATGAAGCACCGACGACAAAGAAGACTTGCAGAACAGCGAGACCAGGAGCAGCAGGAGTCTTCCTTGATGCAGTCTCGGTTCCAGGCGAAGTCCAGGATTGTCCAGAGTGCCCAGACAGTCGAAGGTGAAGTGGTTTCGGGTTTGAATCTTGTTCCACGACAAATCTAAAGAGCCACCCACAGGTAAGCCCTTAAGTACCCTAGGTAAAGGGTTGGAACGATTCAGGGTTCCCTCCCAGAGGAGGGGCTGGACAGAGGGGAGGATACTCCCATGTCCTTTGTCAGTTTCGCACCAGAGCGGGAGCAAACAGCTCCCTGAACTGGCTCAAACTGGAATATGCAAGCAGGGCACCAAATGTGCCCTTCAAAGCAGTATGGTGGCTCTGGCAAGCACCCCCACCCCAGCTCAATACACTAAGTCCTGTCTGGGAGGTGGTCACAGCTCCCTTTGACAGGAAACCTTTTGTTCTACCTTCCCCTGCTCGAGCTCAGCTCAGCAGGAGGAGGGCATTATCGTGTCTGGGGTTGGCAGCAGCAGTAGCTTGCTGGCAGGCCCTAGAAGGCTGTTACTGGGAGCACTAGGGGCTTCCTGGAGGAGCCCCCTGGTGCATGGAGTCATACCTCCAACACTGGTAACGGTGTTGGGGTATGATTCCAACATGTTTGATACCAAACATGTCCAGGTTCGACAGAGTCAATATGTAGTTAGCCATCGAGTAATGACGCATGGCCACTATATGTTTCAAAATGGCTGACCGCACTTACAAAGCCTGGAGAACCGACTTTGGGGTTTGTAGTGGGTGTCCTGCTCGTGCAGGGCATCCTCATACTTATAACCTAGCACCCTGCCTTCAGGATTGAAAGGCCTACTTAGGGGTGACTTATAGGTTTTAAGTGCAGTGACCTCAGATATAAGAAAATGTATATCTGTCGTTAGTGGTGCTAGCACCAACTTAAGCAAGCTGCAATGGAAGGCCTGTAGTCATAGTTTGAGTGGTCTCTCACGGGTGGCACAATACATGCTGCAGCCCATGTGAGACCCCTGGTGTACCTAAGCCCTGGGTACCTTAGGACCATATACTAGGGACTTGAAAAGGTACACCAGTAGCCAATTGGGAAGGTACCAAAGTACCTACCACTGTCCAATTTAGGGAGAAAGCACAGTGATTGGGGTCCTGATTAGAAAGATCCCAGTCAGACTAGTCATAAAACAGAGTAACACCAGCAAAAAGTGGGGGTAACCATGAAAGCAGATCCTACTTTCCTACAATCAGCGTAGAGAGGACTTGCTTGAGACGGGTAGCCAGCATGGTGATGAAGATCTTGAGCTCTCTGTTAAGGAGGGATATTGGATGATAGTCCGTGCATGATGAGGAGGGAGATTGTATTTTAGGGATCACCACTATAGTGGCCAAGTCCAGTTCTGGGAGAAAGGCGCCAGTGCAACGCACTTCCTTGTAGAGGGACAGAAGGTAGGGAATTAGTGTCTCACGGAACATATTATAATATTCTGTAGGGAAGCCACCAGGTCAGGAGTAGTCTCCAGAGTCATTCCAGATGGCGCTTCCCCAACCTCCTTGGCTGTAAAGGGTTCATCATGCATGCGAGTTTCAGTAGGAGACAAGCGAGGAAGAGGTAGGGAATCAAGAAAGTGACCAGGAAAGTACAAGTCCCCCCCCCCCCAACGGGAGCCGTGTACAGGTTTTTGTATTGGCAGCCAAACGCTTGTGCAATCTCGGGAAGAGTGTAGAATGGGCAACCACATTCATCTGTAATTTCGAGTATGATTCTGTTCATCTGCTGACGGGAGGCTAACCAATATAACAGCTTCCCGTTTTTCCCCCATTCATAAACCCAGGCTGTTGTAGCCCGCCAAAGGTGTTTTGCAGTTTCAAGAGATTGATGATGTATTGCTTCGTGAAGGAGACCCAGTTGTTGGGAGATGCTCTCTTGGGGTGCTGACGCGATGTGCTAATCCAAGCGAAGGGCATGTGCTTCCAGTTGGGATATATGAGAGGAGCGAGCACGCTCCTGTGCCCTAATACGTCTCCTAGCAAAGCCCTGTATAGTCGCCTTGCTATCAGCCTAGAGGGTGCCAGCCTTTGCGACTGATTCCTCAGTGTTGCGGAAACAAGCTTAGAGATCAGTACTAAGAGTTTGAGCGAAAACCCCATCCTCGAGATACCAGGCATTAAGATGCCACATAGGACGAGCTGAAGGAGAAGAGGCGAATGGTCTGAAATACCATGAGGTAGTATTTGAATTTTTTACAAAATCGAGGATGTAAGAAGACCAGATCTATCTGTGAGTGGGTATGATAGACCACTGAGGTATGTGTGAATTGATTAAGTCTCGGGTACCATGTCCTCCAGGTGTTGCAGGGGCCAAGAGTGGCGGTCCAGGCTGTAAGATGACGTGCCCCGGTACGCCTAGAGCTGGTGGGAGACCCAGTGGTATCGGGCTCTGGGTCAGGCACTGCATTAAAGTCACCTGCAATCAATGTAAGACCCTGTGGAAGGCTCAAAAGGAGTTTTGAGAGATCCCGGAGGCAGGTGGTAAGTGATGCAGGTGGTGCATAGACGCTCACTAAAGTGATCCCTGGCCCTCCAGTGTTCCTGTCAGGGCGATAAAGTGACTCTGTGGGTCATGTGTTTCATGGTAAATAGTAAGGGGGAAGGAATGCCGCAGCAGGATAGCGACTCCTCGAGACCCGCGGGTATATCCTGCGTGGAAGACCCTATCATACCTCTTACGTGCCAGGAAGGGGCAACGATCCCCCGTAAGGTGAGCTTCTTGAAGTAAGAGTACCTCAGGGAGATGACGGTGGGCGAAAGTGAGAACCACAGCGAGTTTCAAATGGTCCTGAAGACCATTAACATTTCAAGACGGTACTCGGAAGGTCATCACTATGGGGGAGGGGCGTGATCACATGCAGTGGGAACTATATGAAAGAAGCCTGTCGTGGCCGCGCAGCTGAGTAAGGAATGCACCGACAAGCACTACAAGAAGTTGTGACTGGAAAGTCGCTGTTGTGACTATTGCGGAGGTGTGTGTCAAAACCTAAGAAGGGAAGCAAGAAATAAACATACATGCAATACATACTGGAGAACTGAAACATCATCAACTTGTGGCTAAATCCCCACCCCCAACTCTCACACCGCCCCACACTTCTACCCCAGAAGCATCTGTCGCCCTGAAAAAAAGAGTCTTAAGAAAGAATATGTTAGTAACTGCCATTCTGTTTGGTCAAAACGTCTGTAAAGAAGCAAAGCTAAGCAAGTGAGCAAAGAGCAAATCTAGTGATCAGGCAAGACAATTCTTATGATTTGAAACCGTGCACCTGCCAGAGAGTCAATTCAAGTCAAATCGTGGAGCTGCGAGAGAAATCTGTGTCCACGTGGGTAGCAGCCGGTGCAGACGATGGTGTGTCTGGGAGTTTATCTTGATCCAGTCCACCTTCCTCTTCGTCAGAGGCAGGATTGGAAGCAATCAGAGATGGTGAAGGTGGTCGTATCTGGGGGGACCGTGAAGATAACATGGATCGGGCGGTTCTCCGTCTCCTTTGAGAGTGAGTACCCTGCCTGCGTGGTTTAGACAACAACAGAGGTCCCTGCGGGTCAGTAGAGTCCGGTCGGTGTGACAAGGAGGTGATAGGGCCGCGGAGTGGATGGTCCTCAGTAAGCCATTGCCAAGCAGACTCTGGATTGTCAAAAACAATGTGATTTGTTAGCATGAATGACGCGGAGTCTTGCTGCAACCAATAGCTTTTGCTTGACCTTCATGTAAAAGCTACGTCTCTGCTGCACCTCACAAGTGTAATCAGGGAAAAGGAGAACCTTGGTGTCACCTCATTGGAGTTCCAATCGTAACCGTGCCTCCCTAAGGATTGCATCCCGCTCCCTGTAATTAAGGATGCGAGCGATTATTGGTCTAGGAGAGGCCCTCGAGGGAGGCTTGGGAGTCAGCGCTCGATGGGCCCTCTCTATTGCAAACCAGATGGACAAATGTTCGGAGGGCATCCAGGATTTAATCCAGTGCTCTACAAAGTCTGCAACAAGTTAAGGTTCATTGCCCTCCGTACCTTCAGGCATGCCAATTATGTGCACATTATTGCACCTGGAGCGGTTTTCGGCATTCTCGGCATGTCTATTAAGCTCTGCCGTGCGGGTGAGCAAAGTAGAGACCTGGATTTTAAGAGTGGAGACGTCGTCCTCAACTGTGAAGATCGGGGATTCAGCTTCTGTAATGCATGCAGTGGCATTCCGAAGATCCTGGCGAAGTAACACTACATCCATCCTCACCTCTCTGATTTTCGTCTCCACCGCAGCCTGTGATATCTGGATAGCTTGAAGGATAGTGGTGAGTTCGCTGGATGGAGAGACGGATTTATCCCCCTTGGGAGGACCAGGCAGCCACCTGGAGGATCCAGCAGTGTATTGGCCTATGCGGGTCTGCAATGTAGCGGAGCGGGTGTGTCTATCCTTACCCATCGCAGCGAGATCTCAGGTTGTCCAGGCCCCATGACGGAGAGGAGTCAGCCCACTTGCCACGAGATCGCAGCAGCACGAGCAGCCGGCCCCGTGGATATGGTAGTTATCCTCTGCAAAGGTAATAGGTGTAGGTCAGAAGCAGATCAGTAACTGGGCATCACTATAGGTCACTCTGTAGAAATGCCAAGAGTCTCCACTGCCAGGCAGGGCACTGGAGCGTGGAACTCAGAGAACGTCTTGGTAGTGCGACCAGCCACAGGATGAGGCAGAGTCCAAGGCAGATGTAAGTGTGCCTAGCTAGGCTGAAAGGTTGATTGAGGGGGAGCAGAGGTAGGCTGAGAAAGGACATCAGAGTCACCCTCGCCTCTCAAGGCCAGAACTCAGTATTTCACACATGGAGGGCCTACGGACTAAAATGATCCCAAAAGGCAGCCAAGCCAAGACCAAGTTCGACTGCCCAATGCGCAGAGATCATCAAAAGCTAGAAGTGTACTTCTGTGCAAGGCCCAGACCCTGCATCACCCTCAGACACCTCTCCCGCCAAGGCTGAGGACAGGAGAGTGGTCCCCAGGGAAACCCAATCACAATGGCATGGTCAGCCACAGGCCCCCGTGGAGTCCGGAGGCGCCGGGGGCCTAGCACAAGCAGAGGCCCAGACAGGTAATGAGCGGACACACTCGGGGTCGTTTCTCCTAAGTGGCCCGCACTCAGCACTGGGAGGGCGATCACCCACCATCATTTATCCTCAGTCATATGCCACGAGGCCGGCAGGACGCCCAGGCGCAGGGCCTCTCACGGAACCAGGTTGGGCCGCAATAGCGGGTGGCCGCAACAGAGTTAGGATAGTGGCACTGGCCCCATGGTGGAAGGCGGCTCAGTAACTTGCTGTGCAGGTGCCCTGTAGCACCATGGGTCATGGCGTAGAAAGGAGGAGCAGGTGAGTAGGCCTCTCAGGGCTCGAGGCCGCCACCTTACCTCCAGTCATCTCGGGCAGCAGCGGCTCCGCTCACAGTCCTTTTCCTCCCAGGACCAATCGGTTGGCAGGCACGGGGGGAGGCCAGGCTTTGTTGGTCAGACACCCTAGGTGGGTCAGAGGTGGGTCAGCGGGCACGCAACTTGTTGTAGGCTGCGACCTCCCGTCCTCAGGCAGTTCAGCAGGCCCCTTTTCTCTGGCAGGTTGCCATGTCACTTTTCAGGGACTCCCATGGGCAGAGATGCTCCCACCCCACTGCACAAAGACAGGGAGTTGTCTGGGGATGCTCAATGGCTGCTACACATACAGATATGTGACGGATTTGAGGGGTTCAAAGCGGTGCTGAGCTAAAAAGTGGCCGCCATGATGGTCATTCAAGCCAAGCCCAAAGTGTTGTGACGGTTACCATCTCGCAGAGCAACGGCGGCAACTCCCCCGAAATCAGGGCATCATCACACATTGCCAAGAGATGCGGGGTCAGGAGGCTGGCGTATTCCTTGTAGAAGGATGTGGAAAGCCCGTCGAGGCTGGGCGCTTTGTCACTAGGGAGACTCTGTATGACCTGGAGCACCTCCTCCTCGGTAAAGGGGAAATCCAGTTAAAGACGATGAGCCCGGTCGAGCCATAGCAACTGAATAGTATCGAAATATAATGTCAGTTCCTCCCCACATAGCATAGCACGAGAATGGTACTGTAGAGTTGGGAGTAGAAGGTAGTTATGGTTTGGAGCGTGCCATCTGAGGAAGATTGCTGCTCCAGCTGCTCGTCTAGTAGTTCGACTACGTATTCCGAGGCCCACGGCCTACAGAGCAGATTGGTCAGAGTCTTCCCAGGGCGGTCTCCCTCTCCGAAGCGGCATGCAGTCGCCTCTTGGCTCCGATAGTTAGTTTCATGCATAGCCTCCTCGTCATATTCCATGAGTTTTTTGTGGCTACTCGCCATGGTTGAGGCACTGTTAGTGGCAAAATGTTCCAGTTTGAGAGATCTAAGATCTCCGTCAAGCTTAGCCAGCTGCGCGCGGATGTCTGTCAGAACACCTGCCTGTTTAGCGATGCATATCCCCCTGCTAACCACTTTAAAAGCCTCCCACAGCGTAGACGGGAAGGATGGGAAGGAAACGGAACCCTGCGTTAGTGGCGAAGTAGTCAATGATCGCGGTACAGACATCGTCCCTATAGACTGTGTCGTGCAGCGCCCCTCGGGGCAGGTGCCATGTAAAGGCCCGTGAAACTACTAGGGGCAGGGAGAGTTCCAGTAGCACCCGGGGCGTGGTCCGAAAGTATACGGGATAAGTGTGAT
The DNA here is from genome assembly GCA_963921515.1 of Calotriton arnoldi. Taxonomy (NCBI): domain Eukaryota; kingdom Metazoa; phylum Chordata; class Amphibia; order Caudata; family Salamandridae; genus Calotriton; species Calotriton arnoldi. The sequence continues at coordinate 5,593,007 of CAWUFW010000057.1, forward strand.
ACCGATGTAGTCCAGGTGAGGGCATTATGGGTGAGTAGCAAGTATTCGATTAGCGACCACGCGCCGAACACAGCGGTGATACAGGTACTCTCCTCACAGCGCGCATGTCGTAGTCACCATACATCGGTCAGGCAAGTTTTCAACATCAAGGTGTGAAGCTGCACAGCTGCATTGGGGTGTGGTCTGCGCAGGGTGCCTGAGCGATCCACGTCTGGGTCGAGTACTGTGGAGAGGTGTGGTGCAGCGGCCAGGGCAGCTGACTTCGGAGCACAGGGTTCACGGTTCGATCCCCGGCTCCGGCGGCAGCTCAGCTCAGCACCATGTGACTCTGGGCAATAGCTCACTTAATTTCCACGACGGCCCCCAGCGCCTTGAGACCCGTAAGGGTGAGTAGCTGCGCTTTATAAAAACGGACTTACTTACTTACATTAAAATAGCCTCCCCCCCATATTACCACACCCTGGCCCAGGCCCGCTTTCAGCCACCACACATCTGCAAAGAATTCAGGGCAATCAACATTTGGGCCACAGATCGAGGTAAAAATAACAGGGTGTCTTTTTAAGTGTGCCTGTGAGGAGAACGTATCTCCCATCCCCGTCGCAGATAGTTTGTGTGTGGTGCCAAACGAGCCCTTTACACATGAGTATAGCTGTACCCCTCACGCTCTGTCCCACTAGTAAGGGTCTTAACTAAAGACCAAAATGCATAGCATGATGCGTTAAGTGGTTAATAGGAACCCTTTTTCAGCTTGGCAGGCATCCACATTGATATGCAACAGTCTGTAACATTAATTTCTTTATGGTATGGATTCATTATTTGTTTTGCAACATTGTCCCTATACTCCGCATGATGATACTGGTGCAAATCTATTGCCGGGGCAACAGTTGTTACAAATTGAACTTCCTGTTTACCAGTAGGGGCTATTATTTCTTATATCGCAATTGTAGGAAAAACGGCCAAACAGAGCAAAACAATAACAAGAGAATGGAAACTTAATAGTCTCTTTTTTAGCTCCCTCTTATGTCTTTCCTTAATTGCATATCCTTGTATTCAACACTGTTTATTAAGTTTTGACAACACACTTTTTTTTTTACCTCTGTTCACCACACTTTTCAGAATTACAAGGCTTTCATACATTACTAGCACATGTGAGGCTCTGAGTCCAGTCTTTCAAGACTGTTGGTTAGACTTAGAAGATTGACCTATAGGTCTTGGACGCAATTTATATAATTGCTTGTCAGCAGCACTGCTAACGGTAGATCTGATATGCGCTCTGTCTGTTCTTGATACGTTAGTGCAGACACTCTCTTCATGTGGCTGGCATCTATCCAGTTTTTATGTCCCTGGCATTTCACAACCATGTTAGTCACCAGCAGGACCTGGGTGGGGCCCTTCCACCTTTGCTGAAGACAATTATTGTGCTGGAAGTTCTTAGTAAACACCCAGTCTCTGGGCTGGAACAATGTCCTTCAGTTTTGGACGATGCGAGCAGGGCGTCTTTCACCTGATTATACAAACGTTTCATTCTTTTAGTCAGGGCAATGGAATAGTCTCTCAGCGTTGCATCTCCAATGTGTACAATAGCATTTCCTTGGGGAGCCCCCCATATCGCCATCAATCTGCCAGTCACAATCTCATGAGGGCTCAATTTAGTGGTGGCATTCAGAGTACTGCACATATTTAGAAGTGCTATGGGCAATGCACCTACCCAAGTCAATTCAGTCTCTGCACATATCTTTGCAATCTTTGCTTTAAGAATACCACACTTCTTCACCGTGCCCGCTGCCTGCGGATGGAATTTTTGCTTTATAGCCAGGTCCTTACCTACCCACTCCTCCACTTTATTCACGGAGTGTGGCCCGTTATCTGACGAAATCCTGTGTGGAACCCAGAATCTTGGGATCAGTTCCTTCATTAAACACTTATCCACTATCGTGTATCGTTTTTTTTCATAGCATAGGCCTCAATCCAGCCAGAGAACATACAGACCACCACCAGTGCATACTGAAATTTATGTGTGGGCGGGAACTCCACAAAGTCCATCTGTAAGTGTTCAAAAGGCACCTCGGGAGCTGGAAAGTATCCTTATGTTGTGGGTGTTCCCTTACCGCTGTTAAATAGTACACAAATGACACGGTTCTGACATATGGTCTCAACATTTTTCCGAAAGTTCTTATTATGCCAGAATTGTGAAAAGTATTTACACAAGGCATTGCGTCCCAAATGTGCAGGACCATGAATAGTAAGGGCCAAATTATACACCAAAGCATTAGGCAACCTAATCATTCCGTTAGGTCATTCCCAAATACCATCAGCCCCAGTACCCTCCTTTTGCCATTCAACCTTTTCTTCATCAGTTGCATTCTGTTGTAACAAATGGGGATCCATGTTTATATTGCATTCTGCTTGTAACATTTGCTCTGGTTTAGCCACATACATAGTACTTGTCTCAGCTAAGGCAGTAGTTTTAGCAGTTTGATCAGCGAAATCGTTACCCTGACTTACATCATCGGTCACTTTCTAATAGGCAGCACATTTAATAATTGCTAAAGCCTTGGGCAAAGGCAATGCATTGAGGAGGTGCATAATTAAGATACCATGTTTTATTTTAGAACTGCTAGAGGTCAGAAGTCCTCTTTCCTCCCAAAGCCTACCAAAATCGTGCTCAACCCCAAAGTCATATTGGCTGTCTGTATAGATGTTCACTGTCAAATCTGCATTTAATTCACACACTTGGGTGAGGGCTATTATTTCCGCAGCTTTGGCTGACGATTGTGATATGCATCTCGTCTCTACTACTGTTTGCAATGTAGCTATAGTATAAGCTATTCTAGTTTCTCCTGTGGATAGTTTAAACATGACCCATCTACCCATAAATCTGCATCTCTTTCAATAAAAGCTTAGTCTGACATATCAATTCTGTCTTTAAGTTGTTGTTTTGTCACCAGAATACAATTGTGCAATTTTGTCATTTGATCCTCTGCAGGCAAAGGCATCAATGTGGCTGGGTTCAAAGAAGTACAACGATGCAAAGTAATATTGTCAGCCGGCAATAGAATCATCTCATACCTAGTCAATCTAACATTGGTCAAATACTGTGTACGAGTTTTATTTAATAACGTATCAACAGAGTGAGGTGCATACACATTCAATGTATTTCCTAAAACCAAACTCTCATTTTGTCTACTGAGCCCTCAATTGTACACCTCATTTTGTAAACTCTGCGAGATCTCTGGGAATTATACTACACAAACATCTGCATATGCAGAAACACATCAGTAACTCCACCAAAGGAGCGTATTACCAGATGAGTATTCTAAGGAAATTAAATCCCTTCCTCCCCCAGGATGATCTTAAATCTGCGGCCCAAACCCTAGTCATCCCCAGGCTCGATTACGGAAGTGCTACGCGCAGTGGCCTTCCCAGATCCAAACTGGCCCCTTTACGGGCCTCTCTTAATGTTGCGGCCAGACTCGTCACCGGAACAAAAAGAAACAATCACATCTCCCCTGACCTGAAATCCATAAACTGGCTCCCCTATGAAGTACAAATGAATCTAAAAATCGCTTGCATGACCCATTAAGCCATACATTTCAACACTCCCAGATACCTAGCATAAAAGTTGGAACTATCTGGCGTATGTAGATCATCGTGAAGTAACAGCTCCATGCTGCTGAAACCACAGATTTTCTGCAAAAAGAAAATGTGCAACAGAGCTTTTTCAGGCATCGCACTGAAAATTTGGAATTCTCTTCCGAAGGAAATCCATCTGATTTCCTCTACCGCCTCCTTCAAATTACAAGTGAAAACATTCCTGATGAATAAATGGTTGGCCTAAAAGTTGTCACCATACCATTGACCTTACCTGTTGTACTCTTATTCTCTTGATCACAACTACCTCCATCTGACCTCTTAGGGAGGTCACGCGCCTCGATTTGTTATTCTTCCCTGATTGTATTTATGTCGTAACTGCACTTTATTACTGTGTCTTTTACTGTTTTAGTCACTCTACCCCCTTGTAAAGCGCTCTGATACCCTCACGGGTCATGTTTGCGCTATACAAAACTTTATAAATAAATATGACTGAAAAATAAGATTTTGAAGTGATTATTGTGGTAAGAATGGTAGCGGGGTTTGGCACCATAGGAAATCTGGGCTGTACTATCTTGTTAATCTCGCGAAGATCTTGCAAGAGACGCCACTCACCAGGCTTTGAGGGGTCCTTACTTTGTTTGCGCACCGTTAGAATTGGAAACTTACAGATAACTCTCCTTTGTTTCTACCAGGACTCCCTCCTTAACCAGTGCTGATATTATTTCCTGCACTCCTTTCTCTTCCTCCCATGAAATATGGTACTGTGGAACTCTGGCCACACAACATTTTTTTTCTAAACAAAATGAATAGGTTCAACTGTCAATATTCTTCCCACATCAGATTTGTTTAAAGCCCAGACATCAACTGTTACATTGTATTGCACAAAATCAGGTGAACAATCCAAACCATGAGGTTCAACTTCAGTATGATGGACACACATTTGAGATATACATGGATATTCCTCACTACATTCAAAGAAAACACCATCCTGTATACATTTTATGACAGCAAAAAAGCCTTTTCAATAAATCAAGACCCAATATATTAAAGGTACTTTTGTCAGAAACCACAGAAGAATGTTTGTCCGTAATTGGACCAATGGTAAACGTCACAAGTTGACTAATAGGGCTTGTAATGACAACATTTGAAATCCCCACTGAGGTCTTCTTCATCCCTGAGACGAGTAAGAGTGGGACAGTATTAACTGATACTGTGGAGTAAATGGCACCAGTGTCTACGAGGAACTTAACATTAAGACCATAAACGTCTCTTTGAACATAAGGACCCGTCCGGTCAACTGATAATTCAGGCGGCGCTACTCCTAGTTCCCCTCTGGGGCACCCCTATGCTTCATAACAGACCTCACCATAGGTGTCTTGGGCCATCATTTGACCTGGGGTCTGCTGATATCGCTGATCAAAATAATTCATATTTATTGGACCCGACGGAGGCCTTGGACGGGAAGCCGGGAAGCAGTTGGACTGATGTTGCATTGAGAGGTTCATACCAGAGTGGGAATTGTTGGGGTTATTGGTACATTAATTCTTCCAATGATCATTAGCACCACAAATATGACATACTTGGTCTGACTGGGGGGTGCCCCGTCCTCATCTCCTAAAGCCTCCACTTCTCTGGGTCTGCGTACCACCACAGAACCCCTGCCCCATCCCCTTTTGGTGGTATTAAACTGCTGTAACTGTTGAACCATCATCATTTTAGTATCCTTTCATTACTTCTCTTGTTGGTCCTCCTGTTGTTGTTGAAACTCAAAGCAGTATTGAACATTAGCCAATATCTTATCAAGTGGTTCCACCAACCAGCAAGGAATAACTGTCTGGAGGTGTTTCTTAACAGCAGGCAGTAGTCCTTGTACAAATGCATTCATTAGGGCAGAAGTAGAACCAGGCTTATCTATATCCATCCCACTATGGGCCTTAAAAGCCTTCCTCATCTTCCCATAATAGCAATGAACAGATTCATCCTTTTTTTTTTAAATACCTGAAATATTATTTATTCTAATCAGTACGTTTACGAGGTACCAATTTATTGAGACATTCTCGAACTTTTTGTGACAGGTTCAAAGTGTCCCGGGAAAGGGAAGCATCGTCTTATTTATCTGGCTTTTCCTTTGGCCGCTGCACCTTTTGATCAGTTTTAACCTTAGCCCACAGTTCTGAAGGTATAATTATGGAAAACATAGTATCAAGGTCTTTCCAGGTCAGATTGCCTAATTTCAATCCTTGTTCTACCTTCGAATACCATGCATCAAGGCTCTCTCGTAAATTAGGGATATCTTTAGAAAAAGTGTATAGGTCCATCTTGGTCCATGGGGTATAAACATATTGAAACTTCTCGGTTGCCGTTCTCAGGACTATCCTCATAGGAAGATCCTAACTAGGGATAGTGTCAGCCTCTAGAACTATCAATGAACCAGGTGTGTATGTAGAAGTCCCATCCCCAGACAGTGAGTTGTGCCTGATTTTGCATCTTCAATCTATTTTCCTTTTGTTGTCTTTTACCTTCCTTTATTTCTTGTTCCCATTTGTCTGCCTTATTCCTCCATTCTTGTATCTTTGGATACAATTCCTCTATCCTACTCCTAACTTCTTCCTTATCCCATTCTCCTTTACCCAGCTCCACACACTCATTTGTTAATTCAGTGTCCCATGGCGTCACTGATTGCTCCTTATCACTAAGGTGCTGCTGAGCAAAGAAAAAAGCATCAGTATGTGCTTGATATCCCAAATCGCCCATCTCATGCGCCACCCCATTCATTGCTCTTTCCTCCAATGCAACTAGTACTAAATCATCTCCACTTTGTAGCAAATGTCGGGCTAACTCCCTTCATCTCTGAATCTCTTGGGGTATTGCTCTTTGACCTGTACTACTCACCCCTTTCCTGATCCTACCTTTACCTTTCTTCCTTTTGACAACATTCTCTGTCCCTTCATCACCTACCTTAGTCTCACTGTAGAGAGGAGGACTTCTATCCAAAAGTCCTTTATTATTGGGTCTGCTCCTCCTCCTCCTCCTGTTGTGGGGCCGAAGGCTATGCCACAAAAGCCTTACTTTCACTCTTGGCCTGTCTAAATCCTGTAACTCCTGTTTCAATGTATTGTGTACTATCCCCTTCACCGGTTTGGCACTCCTCAGTCATCTGGCATTAGTCTCCCATTTATTCAAGCAATTAAACCGTGCCAATCTAATCTTTTTCCTGCCTTTTTTCACCTCGCTGTGTCTTAAATACTGTATTTTCGCAATGTCAAAGGTTCCATCTAAGGGGAATTGCAAATAAATATTTTCCTTAGTATACTCATGCCATTGATTAAAAAATAAAGCTGTTGATATAGAAACCTTTGTCATTATTTCCTGGGCTGGAGACCCTTCAAGTGGTAAAGGCTGACTCTGGTCTAACCTATGACATTTACTAAATGCTTGACCCATTATTAAAATTTACCTTAGGCATTCCAAAAATCCTAACAAACACTGGGAACTTCAAATAGCCTACTGTGGAGGACCCAACATCCTGAATTGAGGAAGAACCAGCTTCCCCAGGGAAACCAATCCTCTTTGTTCCCTTTATCAGTGCCTCTCTGTCTCCTTTATCCTGTTTACTACCCTTACCCAATGACTGACTTCTCTATAGTTCTTTGGTATGAAGCATGGGTCACTCGCCTTGTCAGGGTCACTCAACTGGTCCCCCACAGATGCAGACTCAGGATACCAGTCCTGTTGTTGAGGTGCGCACTTGAGGATTTGTAGGTCTCCACGTTGGCCCCTTCACTGTGGTGCTGTGAACTAACTGGAGTGGCCCCTGTTCATCCCCTTATGAGCCACAAATTGTTAAAGCTGGAATGAAGAAGTCTTCAAATAACAGAGGAGTCAGTCAAGGGGAATCTCCAATATCATTTATTTTGCTTCCACTGCAGCAGTGGAGTCTCTGAGCATTCGCCAAAGAGTCTGCTTCAGCTTACAAATTATTTAGCTTATATACGTTTGTAATCACATAGGAAATATTGAAACACAATGATCTCAACAAAAAATCATCATAAAACACAAAGGTCCTTGAGAAATGCAGCTGTAGAAGGAAGATTTCAGACAGTTTGCCATTTATCATTAACAACAGTTGATTGGTTTCCTTCCTTTCTCACAATGTCTGGTTATACTTAAAACGAATGCTTATTTTTTGACCTTGACGACACAATGGGGAGTTTGTAGTATTTATAACTAGTCTTATGAGAACATCTCTGCTGCGTCAGTTCCTAACCGGCTCTAAGGCCCTAGTGACAATTACAAGACTACATGAGAGGTATATGCTTTCCTTTAGTTGCCTTTGAACGGGAAGGAAAACATTCTGCAGTTGAAGCCTTTCCTTAGGCACACAATTCAACTAACCTTTCCATGAACCCAGCTGCACTCAGCTAAACTAGATAAACATGTTTATCCTGGGAATAAATTCATGTAAAGGATAAAGAAAAGAGAAAAAAGCAATAATAAAAAGCACGATCTCTCTCAGGCCTTTGTAAGAAGAGCTTGGAGTGCATGAACCATGTACCTAAGCCGTTTCGTGCCAAGGTCCAGAAGATAAGGTGTACAATGTTAAATGAAACAAGTATTTTTTTTCCCAGCCATATTTTATTGATTTTAGGACATAAACAATATGCATTAATCATAAGCAGAATGCAGTACGTATATTGCATACAGTCTTCTTCATCAGACACGTTTGGCGAAACATTCCCAAATAACAGACAAACATCCCCCCCTCCCTCCCTTGAGTTGCAGTTGAGTAAGTGTTGATAGTCTTTGTGTGTGCACGGGACTACGTGGGTCAGGATTCCTGCTCTATCGCGCGTCACAGTACAGGCCAAGGTCCCGCTAGGCGTCCTCAGTCTCCTCCCTCTTGTTCTAGTGCCGCTGGCTGTGGAGTGCTTGCCCTGCTATCGGGGTCATGTCTGCTGGCTATCAACTCACTCACTAGCCCTTCCCAGGCTCTGGCCCTGTCGATCGTACCTATCCCCCTGCTGGCTTCTCTGAGTAGTATCCTGCCTTCCGCCCCTGCCCACTTCTCCAGTTCTTTAGTCCATGAAGCAATCCTGGGCCCTCCTGGCGCCTTCCAGTTTCTAGCTATCTCTCTTTTAGCCAACACATATGCCAGGATTTGGAACTTTCCAGTCGCTCTATTCTTGGACGTATGAGGGAACCACCCTAGCAGGAAGTGCTCTGGAGTGTGCTGGAGCTCCTTAACAATGAGGGCGCATATCACTTGTCTTATCTCGTCCCAAAAGGTTTGTATCACTGGACAGCTCCAGAACATGTGGAGGATGTGTGCCTCCCTCTCTCCACAGCGTGGGCACACTGCTGTATCCGTGCCAAAGTATCTTCGGATACGAGAAGGGGTGAGGTACGCTCTATGTAGTACATAAAAGTTGATCAGTTTAAAACGCGCATTTCTGGAGGCCTTCGGGGTGCGCTCTAGAATCCTGCCCCACTCTATCTCCGGTATCTGTTTACCCAAGTCCTCCTCCCACTGTAAGCGCAAGCGCTCCAGCGGCTGTTGTATGTCCTGTCGCATTGCCTTGTATAGGCAAGACACTGTCTTAATTCTCCCAGCGGATAACGCCACATATCTGCACCCTGCCAGTGCCCTCGGCTCTGTACCTCCCATTCCCCAGTGGCGGCCAATCCCTCTAGTGAGAGCCCCATGTTTCAGGAAGTGGCCTCTCTGGAGGTCGTACGCTGCCTGGAGCTCGGCAAATGGTAATAGTGCGGATTCCAAGTACAGGTCTCCCATCACTTTCAGTCCCGCCTCTACCCAGTCCTCTAGTCCCGTCCAATACTCCCCGTGAGGTAGGCAGCCCAGCAGCGTGATGGATAGATCTGGGGAATAAGGGGTCCTAGCGCCTACTCTCCGCAGGTATCGAGCCCAACAACGTACCACCACTTTGGTCTCCATTGAGTCGTCCGACGAGTTCCGTTGGACTCATAGCAGGATTTTCACAAGAGTTGTAGAGTCCGGCGCGGCCAAATGGCGTTCCCTCCCCGGGTCTCTGTCCACCGCGAGCCACTGAATCAGCCAGTACAGTTGGGCAGCGATGTAGTAGCCCTCAAAGTCCAGGACCGCCAAGCCCCCCTCTGCTGTGGGGCGTCGCAAGGAGGCCAGAGCTACTCTCCTGCGTCCCGCTCCCCAGAGGAAGGACGTGATTGCCGAGTCGAGGTCTTTGAATGTGGCCCGTGGGATCCACACTGGGAGGGTCCCAAAGTAGTACAACAGGCGCGGGAGTGCTATCATCTTCAGAAACGCTACCCGCCCGGTCACCGACAATGGTAGCGTCCCCCAAAATTCCATTGCAGTCTTCACTGCTCTAATCGCCCTACCCACATTGCCTTCCAGCAGATCTGCCTGCCCGTGGTATATTTTGACTCTCAGGTATTGCAGGCAGCTAGGCTCCCAGGTCAGATGCTCCATTTCGAGAGGTGGGGGTGTGATGGGCATTAAAGGGTATAAACTAGATTTCCTCCAATTGACTCGGAGGCCAGACACATAGCCAAAACGGGCCAACATGTTCCTCACTCCTCCCAGGTCATCCGCCGTATTACTGAAGAATAGTAAGAGGTCATCTGCATACAAGGCTATGAAGTCCTGCTCCGCACCTATCCTCAAGCCAGCAAAGTCCTGTCCGCTCCTGGCTCTACATGCCAGAGGCTCCATGGCCAGCGCAGACAGGAGCGGGGAGAGGGGGCATCCCTGTCTCGTGCCTCTCTCCACCCTCTGTCTGGGCAAGATGGTCTTACCAGTACGTACCCGAGCCATGGGAGATGCGTACAACAGTCGTACCCATGCCAGAAAGCCCTCCCCCAGACCCATCTGAGCAAGGACTTCATAGAGATATGGCCATTCCAGGCTGTCGAAGGCCTTCTCAATGTCCACTGCGAACACAGCCACCTCCCGTTTGTCGTATTTATTTATTTATTTTATTTTAAAGGTTTTATATAGCGCTGGCTAGACCCAGGGGTATCAGAGCGCTTTACAGAAGTGTGAGCAGGTACAGTACTCTATACATTAGGTCAAAAACATTACAATAAGAGCCAATATAACAAGGAAAGCAGATAAATACGAATGCTATGTACAAGAGATCAATAATAAGCTCACGTGGGTGGAAGAGATAGGGCTAGGGTGGGTGTGAGGGAGTGAAAAAGGAGAAGATAAAGGAGGGGGATGGTAGGGAGAGTGGGGGTAAGGGGAATAGGGGAATGGGAGATCCGTGGGAAGCCGTGGGTGAGGCTAGATGTCAAAATAAAAGGTAGAGGCAGGGAGGGGGGAATAGGGGAGGGGAAGGTGTGGCGTGAGGGAGGGGAGTTAGGAGGGAGAATGGGGAGGGGAGAGAATTGGAGGGCAATAGGGGGGGAGCCCGAAAGGGCGCAGAGTGGGAGACGGTAACAGAGGTAGGAATTATTGACCCCAATATTTGTTGAGGAGGTACAATTTGAGGTCTTTTTTTAAGTTGATGTAGGAAGGGTTACAGCGTAGGTCTTTAGGCAGGGAGTTCCAGATGGAAGGAGCGTTTCCAGAGAAGGAAAGAGCTTGTGTGCATTTCTTTTTTAACAAAGGGGGGATAAGAATGAGGGCGTTGGTGCTCCTTGTCGGTCGGGTGCAGCCCGCTTTGTGGAGTTTATCGGAGAGGTAGCATGGGGAGTTTTGGTGAAGAGCTTTGTGCGTGATACATGCAATCTTATAGGTGGATCTGCCTTCGATGGGAAGCCATTTGAGAGTTTTAAGAGCGGAGGAGATGTGGTCGAAACGTTTGTAGTCGGAGATAAGTCTAGCAGCAAGGTTGAGCACAGATTTGAGTGTTGCAAGATGGACTTTAGGTATTCCAGCGAGGATAGCGTTACCTTAGTCTATTCTCGACAGGACCAGTGATTGGACCACATTTTTAAAGTCATCAGCCGGGATGAAGGGTTTGATTTTCTTGAGATGACGGAGAGTGAAGAGTGCTCCTTTGGCTGTGGTTTTTATGTGGGAGGTAAGGGTAAGGCTGTTATCAATGGTGATGCCTAGAGATTTAACTGAATTGGAAGTGGTGAGAGAGCAGTTGAGAGCCTTAAGGTCGGATATCCAGTCTTGAATGGGGAGTGGGTTGTTTTTAGGGGAGAAGAGAATGATTTCGGTTTTTTTAGGGTTGAGTTTGAGATGATTGTGGTGGAACCATGCTTGGATCTTGGTCAGGGTGTCATTGAGGTGTAGGACATCAGAGTGGGATTTAATCTTATAGTAAAGTTGAGTGTCGTTGGCATAGAGGTGGTAATTGATTCCTGCTTGTTTGAGAATGAGGGTGAGGGGTTCCATGAAGAGGTTGAAGAGAGCAGGAGAAAGAATGGATCTCTGGGGGACACCGAGGGAGATTGAAGTGGGGTTGGAAAGGCAGTTCTCAATTTTGATTTGTTGGGTTCTGTGTCGGAGAAAGGAGGTGAACCAATTGAGGACATGGCCATTGAGGCCAAAGCGGACTTTAAGAGTGTTAAGTAAGGCAGTGTGGTTAACTGTATCGAAAGCAGCGGAAAGGTCGAGGAGAATGAGTAGGCAAGACTCGCCATTGTCAAGAGAGTGATGTATGTTGTCCACTATATTGAGCATGGCCGATTCTGTGCTGCATCCTTTTCTAAAGCCGGATTGCAGTGAGTCAAAGAGGTCGAAAGTGTTGATGTGATTATCCAGTTGTAGCAGGGCGCATTTTTCAAGGGCTTTGGAGAGAAGAGGGAGGTTGGAGATCGGACGGAGGTTATTTGGATCGTTGGGATCTGCGTTGGGATTTTTGGGGATGGGTGTGATTTGACCCAGTTGGATGGAGGCAGGAACACACCCAGTGGTCAGGGATGAGTTTATAATGGTGGTCCAAAGTGGGGCGATTATATGTTTTTGGTCTTGGACAAGGTTGGAGGGCATAGGGTGTTTGGTGTGAGAGGATGGTTTAAGCTTGGAGATGATGTTATAGACTTCATGTTCCGTGACAGGGAGAAAATTATGCCAGGAGGCATTGTTTTTTCGTTGCTGGGGGAGAAAAGGGTTGGATTCAGGTGGGAAGGTAACGGATGAGAGACGGGGATGGACCTTGGGGGGATTAGATGGGGATGAAGATTCAGGAGAGATGTCTTTGTGGCCGTCAGTTTTTGGGGGGCAGAGGATGTTTGTTTTTTGACGATGCTGAATAGTTCTCTAGGTCTATTTTTGGCCCTATCAAGCTGTGTGCGGAAGAAGGAGGTCTTTTCAATGAGGATGTGTTTTTTGTAGTTGGACCTAGCAGATCTGAGGAGGGCTAGATGGGAGGGGGACGGGTGTTGCTTCCATGTTCTTTCGGACAGTCTAAGGGAGCGTCTTTCATTGTTGAGATCAGAGTTGAACCAGGATTTGGAAGGTAAGTTTCTTTGTGCTTTTAGTTTGGGAGGGGCCACTTGGTCTAGGACCTCGGTAACTGATTTATTATAATGCTCAGTGAGTGCGTTAGCATTATGGGAGAGGGGAGCGAGCAGGAATTGGGCTTTGAGTTTAGTTTCTAGTTCGCCGGGGGGTATAAGATGAAGGTTTCTAGTCAATTTCTTGTGTTTGATGCTTTTGGCGTGGAGGGGGGGGGGCGTAGAGGTGATCGTGAAGAGGATGAGGTGATGGTCAGACCAGTCGATGGGGATGATGTTGGAAAGGGAGGCCAAATCATTATTAGTGATGATGGCATCAAGAGTAGCCCCTTTGATGTGAGTTGGAGAGTGACAAATTTGTTTAAGGTCACTAATCTCCAGAAGATTCGTGAGGAGATTAACAGCAGGGCCTTTGATATCATTCCAGTGGAGGTTGAAGTCTCCAAGGAAGGTTTTTAGAGTTGGAAAGTGAGGATTGGGTGAGGAGGTCGGAAAGTTCCTCTGCGAAGGGAAGGGATTCACCAGGGGGATGGTAGATATTATGTAGGCGAATAGGTGGGGCGCCCTGAATTTTAAGTTCTGCTCCGAGGTATTCAAAGGTGGCAGGGTCAGAGTTCTTGACAAGCGAGAGTTGAAGTTCGTTTTTAAAGATGATAGCTAAACCACCTCCAATTCTATCTAGTCGATCTTTTCTGAGTATGGAATAACCAGGGGGGGAGAGTAGGTCAAGGATAGGTGTGGAGTGGACCTTGAGCCAAGTTTCCGTAAGGAAGGCAATGTCAATGTTTTCGCTGAGAATGGTTTCAGCTATTTCAGTCGCATGCCGGACAGCTGAGCGGCAATTGACCAGCATGCATGTGAGGGGTTTCGGGTTGTTTATGGGGGGAGGGCATGTTTGGATAGCGGTAAGTTGTGTTGGGGGTCTAGGGGAGATGGGGGAGGAAGGGATTCTGCACGTCCCCAGGATCACGGGAATGGTAGAGTGGGGGGTGGGAGGGTTAATTGGGTATTTAGGGAGGTAGGAGTTACAAAGGTCGAGGAGGTCTGAAGGGGAGAGATGGCTCGAGGCACGGGGTGGTCAGTGGGAACAGTTGCAGCGGGGGAAGGTTCTCCACTGTTGAAGGTTGGAGGTGTTTTGTGCATCAGGGCTAGGGGAGATCGCGTGGTTAAGGAGGATTTCAGAGGAGAGGGAGTTAAAATCTTTTCTGAGTTGAGAGAGTTCAGCCGATGAGGAAAGATCTTTCCTGAGCTGGGAGAGTTCAGACGATAAGGTAAGAAGGTGGTTTTCGATGTTAGCTAGGGTCTGTGTTAGGTTAGGAACCGAGTTTTCCGGGGAGAGCGGTCTGCGGAGTGTGTAGTTTGAGGGGCTTGAGGGGTGGTGGATAGGCGTTCTCAGGTTGGTGGATGAAGGGAGGCCCGTGTGATCGGAAAGGGAGTGTATAGAGTTATAATCGGTGTTCTGAGATGATAAGGGGTCTTGAGTGGAGAGAGGGGAAATAAAATCCTGGCTAGTAACATCCTGGCTAAGGGGGGGAAGGCAGTTTGGAGAAGGTGGGATTGGTACAGGCAGTCGAATAATCAGGATATCTGGCGGAGGAAGCTGGCAGAAGGAAGAGAGGGAGGGGGAGTGCCTAGTAGTGGGTGTGGAGAGGACATTAGAAAGAGAAAGGGTTTGGGAGACTGGGCATGCTGTTGAGGTATCCGGAAGAGGGAGGGTTGCTAGCGAGGGGGGTAGTTGGAGGATTGGGTTTGAGAGACATCGCACACAGTATAGGTGCCTGAAGGGTGAGGGGTTGGGGACAAGGAAGGGGAGGGTGAGAGGGCATCAATCTGTTGGGAGGGTGAGGTGTTAGGAGGTGGGATGGATAGTAGGTAGGATAAGGTGCTGAAATGTTGTTCAAAGATGGTGAGGTGATTTTCTGCAGCTTGGATTAGGATGTTACCGGATTTGAAAATGGAGATGTCTATTTCACCGAGGAAAGTCGGGGAAGGGGAGGTGGACAATTTAAAACCATACAGGATTTTACATGATTTAGTGATGGGGAGGTGGTGGAGAAAGATGCTTTTCCATTTGGAGGGACGTTTGGTGTAAAAAATGTAGTTGGTTTTTATTGTGGAGGAGAGGCTAAGGTAGTTATCGACAAATAGGGTTTCATGGTGTCTAATAAGTAGTTTGTGTTTAAAGTTTTTCTTAGCGTTTTTAGAGAGATTAGGCGGGTAGAGGATGGACCATGAGTTCGGGCCAAGTCTAGCGATGGGTGAGTCCTGTGGATTGATTCTGTAGTCTGTTGTGATGAGGGGGTTTGTGAGGGGGGGGCATGGTAGTTGGATTGAGGAGGCTAGGGGAGGGAGAGAGTGGATGGTGGGGAGATTTGATGTGGGGCGAAGATAGGTGGGGGGGGTCAGAGTAGGAGCAGGGTGAAAGTGAGCGAATGGGGTAATGGGGTAAGAACCCGAAGGAGGGGGGAGGGCCGCGTTAAGAGAATGGAGTAAGAATCGGGAGAGAGGATGGTGGGAAGACTTGATGTGGGGCGAAGAGAGGTGGGGGACTCAGAGTAGGAGCAAGGTGAAAGTGAGCGATTAGAGTAAGAACCAGTAGTGGGGGGGAGAGCCGCGTTAAGATAATGGAGTAAGAGGATAGTAATGGGGGGAGAAGATGCTGAGTATGATAAATAATATCATTTAAATAATGCGGTGGAAATATCAGAGAGCCACATTCCCTTTCTAAATCAGGATGGAAATGGTGAAGATTCAAAGTCGTGGGTCTCTTTAACTGATTGTGGTTCAAGATAAGGAATGGGAGGGGAAGATGCTGGGTATGATAAATAATATAAATTGAATAAGGCGGTGGAAATATCAGGGAGCAACATTCACTTTCAAAATCAACATTCACTTTCAAAATCAGGATGGAAATGGTGAAGGTGCAAAGCCGCGGGCTTCTTTAACTGAATTGTGATTCAAAATAAGGAGCAGGATTCATCTAACTGAATTGTGATTCAAAATAAGGAGCAGGATTCATCTGGAGCGGCCATTTTGAGAATGTGTCGATAAATATAGTCAAGACATGCCGATTACTAGAGACACGAAATGGCGAGCAGACTGGGGAATGCAGCCGGGGCAAAAAAGACAAAGGTTCCAAACATGTAAAGTTCCAAATAAATAAAGTTAAAGATAAAGTTAAAGTTAGGGCCACAGCCAAGAAATGCAATTGTTCAGCTGGCTGAGTTTAGTAGAGCGCCGTGGACCGCCCTCAAGTCAGGCTGTCTGGAGCTCCTCGGTTGTTGAGTCCTCCGGCGTCATCTATGGCAAGTTCCGATCTCCCAGATTAGGGGAACAGGGTGGAGCAGTAGAAGGCCACTTACCCCGTCATCAATGAGAGCAAGCGGCCCTGAGGAGACGCAAGGAAGGAGGATGCATCGCAGGAGGCTGTGTGTTGTGGCCCTCATCCACGGTAGCAAAGTCGGGGCGGCTGGCGGAGGTTCCTGAGCGGTGTCACGGGGGGGCAGTGTGCCACGGCCCTCATCCACGGCAGCACGATCGGGGCAGCAGGAGGAGACTCCCGAGCAGCAGAGCCAGGCCAGCAACAGCTGTCCCGGCGCTCGGGTGCAGGACTGTGTTAGATGATTTGTGGCCAGTTGGGATCTTGCATCGCCGGGCAACGAACCTCTAATGGATGCCACAGCAGGCGACAAGCAGGCCAGATCATAAGCTCGCCATGCTGCTGCCCGGCCACCCGGGAGACCCGCAGCGGAGGCTGTGCCGCGGAGAGGCTAAGGATCGGCTCGGGACCGGTGGGCGGACTGTGCTGGCGGCAGATCGCGGGCTCGCCACGCATCCACCCGGTGCCCACAGCGGAGGCTGCGCCGAGGAGAGGCCTGGGATCGGCACGGGACCCACCCCACCCAACTCTGGGGCTGGTCTTACATCAGCCGGGTCTCGGCGGTTCCGGCGTGCCCCTTTCAGCGGTTCCGGTGTGCCCCTTCCAGACAGGGCAATGCGACTAAAAGATCGAGGGAGGTCCACGCCGGCGGGTCCCCTCAAGTAGGCGACAGTCAGCGAGGCAACGAGACGAGGCACATCCAAACCTGGAGCCCGATCACGGCCGGAGTATCCCGTCCAACGGTGGTGCAACCCCGCATCGGAGTCTCAGGGGTTGTAAGAGCTGATTACCAGTCAGCACGTCGGGCCGGATCTTAGCGTGGAGCAGCGAAGAAGGCAGGCGAGACTGCAGAGAGCCCGATAGCTGTGAGGCTCCATCAGGTAATCTTTTTGTTGAATGCAGGCTTGGTAGATTCCTGGTCGAATTCCTGGAAGTTTCCTTGTGGAATTGGTGGTGGATGGGCGGGTAAACAAGGGATATTTACCGATTTGGTAATCCCTAACCCGGGAGCTCCAGGGCAGAGCTCCTACACGGCGGCCATCTTGTCATGTTCATACCCGTCCGAGTTCATTATTGTCAGGAGCCGCCTGATATTTATGGCCGTGTTTCGCCCTGGGATGAACCCTGCCTGGTCTGTGTGAACCAACGCTGGCATATGGGGAAGAAGGCGTGCCTCTAGGATTTTGCTCAGAAGTTTATAATCCATGTTCAGCATGGACAGTGGCCTGTACGCCGTACGGTCGTGCGGTTCTTTCCCAGGTTTGGGCACTGGCACAATAAGGGCCTCTCTAGCGCTCTCCGGGAGCATCCCTACTTCCCGGGCCTCCTGGTACATAGTAACCAGTCGGGTGTCAATTCTGCCGAGTAGGTTACGTAGAACTCGGCTGGCAGGCCATCTGTACCCGGGGTTTTATTTCTAGCCATCCCCCCAATGGCGACTCTGACTTCCCGTTGTGAAATCTCTCTACCCAACTCCTCCGCTTCCTCCGGAGTCAGCCGTGCCATCCGCAGATCTGCAAGATATTCCCGGGCCTCAGTGGGGTCACCATCACGCGATTTCCTATATAATTTTGCGTAATAACTTGCAAAGACTTCATTAATCTTTGCCTGCGCATACTGTCTGACCCCTTCTTCATCCTCAATCTCAACTAAGGGTGAGCACCTACCTATCGGGTTCGTCAGCCATGCCAGGAGCGGTCCTGATTTGTCCCGCTCCGCATGCGTGCGCTCTAAATATTTCTTATAGTCAAAGCATCTTAGCCGCTCTGTGTGCTTTGCCACTTCCTCCTTGGCCTCTAGAAGTGCCTGTTGAATCTCTGGGTGTCCTGGCCTCCTACGTTCTAGTTCTCTAAGGGTTGCCTCTGCCCCCGCTACTTCTCCCAGGATGACCCGCCTAACTCCCGTGGTGCATGTTATGCACTGGCCCCGCAAGACCACCTTGAAGGCGTCCCACTCCGCATTCG
The DNA here is from genome assembly GCA_963921515.1 of Calotriton arnoldi. Classification (NCBI taxonomy): domain Eukaryota; kingdom Metazoa; phylum Chordata; class Amphibia; order Caudata; family Salamandridae; genus Calotriton; species Calotriton arnoldi. The sequence continues at coordinate 5,611,355 of CAWUFW010000057.1, forward strand.
TCGAAGAGGCCGTCCCCTCATTGGCCGCAAAGTAATGCACTATTTCTCCCCTGATCTCTTCCCGGAAAACTTGGTCCTCCATGGTATCAGGGCGGAGTCGCCATGTGGAGATCGCTGACAGTGGGTGTCCCCATTCCAAGGACAGGACGAGTGGGTTGTGGTCGGATATTGTTCGCGCAAGGTATTCCACTGCTGTAACCTGGCGCTGTGTATCTACAGAGCATAGGAAGGCGTCTAAGCGCACGTGCACCTCATGTACCACTGAGAAATAGGAGTAGTCTCTATCTTGGGGATGTAAGGTCCTCCAGGCGTCTAATAGTCCCCAACCCTGTCTCCAGGTGGTGTATGCATGTGAGGCACGCACTGCTTGTGAGTTTCGAAGTAGTGGGTGGGAACGGTATAGGTGCGTATCATCTACACTGTTAAAGTCGCCCCCCATTAGGGTAGTGCCCGTCAGGTAGTGTGATAAGCAGTGACTCAGCCTCACAAAAAAGGCGGCCTGTTCCACGTTAGGGGCGTAAATGCTAATTAAGCTTATGTCCCGGCCCTCCAGCCGCCCCTTTATGGCTACAAAGCGACCCTCCGGGTCCACCACAGAATCCGTCAATTGGAATGGGACCCCTGCCTGTATCCATATTAGCGCCCCCCGCGCATAAGCTGAGTAAGTAGTGTAAAAGAGCTGGCCCCTCCATCGCCTCTGTAAGGCTTGTCCCTCCTTCTGTGTGAGGTGAGTCTCCTGTAGCAGGGCGATCTGGGCTCCCTGCCATCGGATATAGGAAAGGACTTTGTGGCGCTTTGACATCGTATTTTAACAAACACGAAGAGAGAAAGGTTTTTTTTGTGTGTAACCAGGGATACTCCCAATCCCCTTGAGAAAGACTAAATAAACAATAGAAGGAGTAATTCCCCAAGGAAATCAGTGTTGAAATCCGCTAGGTACCATAGAGGTGAAGAAAAAAGGAAGGATTCTTCCTTTTTTTAAAAAGACCCCTCACTCACCAACCTAGTTGGTGACATGCTTCATCATAGGGGTACCACCCGAGTAACCGAATATTACTCGGGTGTGCTTCAACACCTGTTACAGTGGAGCTGGTTTTTTTGGAAAACGTGCAAGTGAGTGAAAAAGTGGTTAAAATTGCCTTTATTGTACCCCCTAAATTTTTAATGCAGAGCAATAAGACAAGATTAAAAATCAGTGAGTGATACCCTAGGAGGCTTCAATGGCCTGTGGTATCTATAGTGAAAGTGATGGTCTACATGTTTCATCCTGTAGGTGATAATACTAGGTTTTCTTCAGGACCAGGTGGGATGACCCGAGCGGTGTGCACACACTAAGGTGCACCTCAACTCTGAGTCAAAAATGAACCATATCGTGTACTCACGTATGGTAGCCTCTCATCCTTTCGAGAGAGGAACATTTACGGGCTTGTTTCAGCCTCACTTCATGGAGACCGTGGGGAGGGTACTGGTTCTAGTCACACTTGCGCCAAACCATGCTACCCGCTGATCCGCCTCCCGGGATTCCGTGCAGGGCTCTATCGTAGGCGGATCAGAGGGTAGCATGGTTTGGCGCAAGTGTGACTAGAACCAGTATCCCATCCAAACTACAGTTAAAAGGTCCGCAAGTGACTGCTTGCAGGTCAGTCAGTCAAGCACAGGGGGAAGGCTGCTCGTCCGCCGCTCTCCCAGTCTCTGCAGCCGCTTCTCAGTTCCAGTGTCCCATCGGGACCCCCACGCTTCCCCCCCACCCGACAGTCCCTGTACCTCAGTGTTGGATCAGGCGCATCTTGCTCGATTCCAGACCTGTTCTCGCGAAGACCCCCCATCTGCTCGGCTAGGCGATGTCATCTGCCGTCTGAGGTGTTGTCTCCGGGAACACTACGCTCGGTGCTTCAGATTCGCTGGATCCCTGTTCCGAGCCAGAGTCCGCTACTGCCTCGCCGTCCTCCGGAGGTGCTTGGCTACTCTCCTGGCCGCTGATCAACGCCACCACCTGCATTGTGTTCTGACGTACGAGCCGTACCTCTTCCTGTGTCAGCGCTAGGTTCTCTCTCATGATCCGCCGTCCCCTAGATCGGTTCTCTCTCCTTCTCCTCCTCTCCGACTCTCTGAGTGGCGCCATCTCTTCGTGCAGGTCCAGCCAGTCAGCTGCCTCCTGCGAGGTCTTGAAGAACTCCGTGTCCTTAGCTGTGGTAACTCTTAATGTGGCCGGGTACTGCGTCGCATATTTGTAATTTAGCTGCCGCAGTCTCTGCTTCACTTCCCGGTAAGTCCCTCTTTGTCGTTGGATTTCTCTAGAGAAGTCTGGGAAAATCCTCACCACCGAGTTGTCCACCTCTATGTCTCCTTTAAGGCGCGCTTGCATAAGGATGTGATCCCTGTCTCTAAAGTGAAGCAGTTTCGCTATTACCACTCGCGGTGGTGCGCCAGGTATGGGTGGTTTCGCCGGGACTCGGTGCGCCCGCTCCAGGGCGAAGCAGTTTGAAGGTTTATTAAGCTGAGATGTTTGGTACCAAACATCTTAGAATTCAGTGAAGCCATCATGGAGCTGTGGAGCTCGTAGTGACAAGTAGTGACAAGCTCCCAGCCCATGTACTCAGTATGGCTTCACTGTGCACTTATAATGTCTAAGAATGGACTTAGACACTATAGAGGCATATCTGTTCATGCAGTTATGCCCTCACATGAGGTATAGTGCACCCTGCCTTAGGGCTGTAAGGCCTGATGTAGAGGTGACTTACCTATGCCTCTTACAGTGCTGATAGCCAGGTCGACTCTTCACTTTTATCTTCACCAAAACACGCAGGCTGCTGTGGCAGTATGCCTGTGTTTAGTGAGGGGTCTCTTAGGGCGGCACAATACATGCTTCAGCCCTTAAAAACTCTCTCTGGTCATAAGGCACTTGGTACCACTGGTACCTTTTACAAGGGACTTATATATGAGCCAAAGGTGTGCCAATTGTGGAAACAATAGTACAGTTTTGAGAAAGAACACAGGCACTGGGAACCTGGTTAGTAGGAACCCAGTGCACACTCAGTCAAAGATGCATCAGTGTCAGGCAAAAAGTGGGGGACAGGGGTACTGCAACAGAAACCCACTTTCCTACAGCAGGTATTTAAGATATTGGATGTGTTAAATATCTCAACCTTCTTTAAATTGCGGCATGTCAAACCTGTCGAAATTTAACAGGGGAAATGTGTACAGTGTTTACCTTATCATGCAGATTTTGGTGTGTTAAACATTAAAATCTGCATGTTGTTCCCCAAAAGCTAGTAATAGGCTCCATTCATCAAACCCGATAAAAGACATACCCTGGAATATCGTTATTTATGAGGTGCAATAAATAGCACCTTCACTCATCAGGCCCCATGTTTAACACGCTATTTAACACATGTGCTATTTATTTACTGCATGTGGTATTCACATGCGAAAAATGATGCATGTGGTAAATAACACCCAAATACAAGTATGAGGGGTCATTAAATACCAGTGGAAAATACCATCTTTTTATTACATTTTGTAGCAAAAGGTAGTACATTATGGAGAAATAGTATTTGAAAATATCGACACATCAGTGAAATGGACGGAGTTGCAGGGCCATCCTGCCCAGCAGTGTGACCAATATCGACCACCTTCATCAAAGCAATAAAAAGAAACAATAGTACAAAAACAATAACAACAACGCATCCACTGTTAGTGCTGGTTACATCAGCAGTCTGGGGAAAAGGAAAAATAAAGAATATGCCCCACTCATCACAACTCACCCATCCACCCCCAATCTGAACAGCATTCAAGATACAAACGCTCTGATTTCGGCCCCCAGTGACCATTCCGGATGAGGACATGATTCCAGCCGTATCCCACTGTAATCTGCCCAGCATTCCCAAATTTAGTAGTATTTCTTAGGGCAGCCCCATGCGATGTAAACAGTACGTTCTAGGCCTGAGCATCGGTCCGAACCCTGCCTCCAAGCCTCTAATGAGGGAGCCAGAGCCTCCTTCCAGGCCCTCGCAATATCACGTTTAGCTACTGTAAGGCCTAACCACAAGAGTGCCCCCTGGAATCTGTTCCCATCTATTCCATCTAAAATGTGCAATAAGTGGCACATCGGGGATTGCGGCAGCGTCAGGCCTAACACTCCCTCCAAACAGTGGAAAATACCATCTTAAAATACCTCAAGTGAAAAGCAGGAGGTGAAAAGTCCTGAAAGTGTAGGGAATGAAAGAAAAGCTGTAACAAAAACAAGACCAACACAATAATACAACAAAAAGAAACAAAGTACATGCACTGTTTGAGCTGAAAAAATAAAATATCACACATACTTGCAGACAGGGCCAGACCTACATAAACAGCCATGGGCTGGTGAAGCTTTCACAGGTTGATTGCAGCAGCTCACACTTCAATTCTGCAGGACACCACCATGGAAGCAACACTGGTATGCCACTATATCATGGTATGCTAGGTCCATATTGTGCTACAACAAACCATACAGGATGAGTATGGAAACCAGGCTACAAAACAATGACCTCAAATGGCGCTGCAATACAGAACAAGAGCCAGGATTGACAGAGTAAGGCTGAAACCCATAAACATAAGTCATGTTGAGATCCAGAGGACACACAGGCTCGATATTCGCACCATACAAAATATTTTTTCATTATTACAAATATCCTGGAATATAACAAAGGGATCCATGGCCAACCCCTTCTTGAAAATGCTAACAGCGCTAGAATGAAAAATTTCCTAGCTTTCGTAATGGAAAGTTTCAATTCTATTAAGGACACGGAGGCGAGGATTAGGCATTACTTTCTTCTTTTTATTGCATAGCAGCCATGTCAAACAATATAAACCATCTCAAAGGACTATGTTTCCCATGATGCCACGGAAACCACCAATAAAGAACAAAACTGTCCAATCAGGAGCGATTAGCCCCCGTAACTGCCATCGTCCTTCCTCTAACGGCCTCTTTCTTCCTGCGATCAAGCCGCTCATGGAAGATTCGATCCTTTGACAACATTGGCCCTGGAAGATATACTCCTGTTAAGCCGCTAATCCCAGCACACGTCAGTCTTGCTTCACAGATTCTGTTCCTGTAAGGTAGAAATCTCATGGAATACTACTTAATGGACCAAGTAACGCATCACCAAGCACAGAATTATCCAACAGATATTACAGAGAAACTGAAAACTTCTTACTTACTCCCAAACGTTGATCCAAGAACCCCGGCGGGTCCTGGTTCATCAGTGGGAGGGCTAATCTTAACCTCTGTGTCATTAATAGAATTGAAACTTTCCGGTACGAAAGCTAGAAAATTTTTCATTCTATGTCAGGAACACAGAGGCGAGGATTAGGCTAGTTTAACCCCTTCCATGCTCATGACGAGCTCAGCTCGTCATGCTGCGCAGTGCTCGTGTGCGCATGACGAGCTGAGCTCGTCATGAACCCGTCCGCTCAATGCAATGCCTCGCACAGGGCGAAAATCGGCCGCGCATGGAAGGGGTTAAAGCGTATCCACTACCAGAGCCGCAATGGAGGAGACTGGTTTGAAATAGAACCTCTTGAAGGTTGAATCTGATGACCAGTCTGCTGCGTTCAGGATATCCTCCAAGCGGACTCCTAGCACAAATGCTTTCGAGGCCATAGCACCTCGTGCCGAATGCGCACCAAAAACCTTGGTATCAATGCCGGCCTCTAACATAATCCAACAAACCCATCTTGCTATGGTCGGGGAACAGACTGCTTTAAAGTGCTTCCTAAGAGCGATTAGCAGTTGGTTCTCCCCATGAGGTCTTAGCTCCGCTGTCATGTGCTCATAAGACTTGATACACCGTACGACGCATAGCTTGGGAACATCTGGAAAAGCTGGATAGGAAATCACCCGAGAATGACTCTTCGTACACCCAGAGACATAGAAGGTAACCCCGTCCGGAGTGAAGAACCTCCCCGTCACGTCCAGGGCCCTGACGTCCGACACTCTCCTACACGAGATGAGACACAACAACATGGCCAACTTGGCCGATAGCTGTTTCCGCGAGAGATACTTGTTGCTTGGCCATCCGGTCAGTAATGTCAGGACCTTATTCATGTCCAAAAGTACGGAGTACCTATGCTCCGGTAGAAGGGATAGTTGGATCCCCCGGAGCAATTTTTGGACCAGTGGGTGCTCCCCGACAGGAAGGCCCACCACTGTTGCATAGCCCGTGGAGATAGCCGAGCGGAAGGTGTTGACTGAGCGATAAGCCATCCCCCCAGAGGCGAGGGAGGCTAGAAAATTGAGGATGTGTACAACGTCTGCCCCTATGGGATCCAGACTCCTTCGCAGGCACCAACCCATCCAGCGCAACCAGTCTGATCGATATCTCTTGACCGTACCGTGCATCCAGGCGCGGGAGAGGAGGTCCGCTACACTAATCAAAAGGCCCGGGACTTGCCATTGAGACCTGTAATCCTCCACACCATAAGTGGAAGGTTGCCCTTCATCATCAGAGGGTGAGGATTGCCGAACAGCTCGCTCAGGAGATGAGGCAATGGGTGTAGACGGATTGGAGAACCCAAGAAGGTTCCATCAGAACTGGAAACCAGACTTGCGACTTCCATACCGGGGTGATAGATCTGCCCCCTGTTGGCGCAATTAAGTCGTCAACCTCATGATCATTGCGAATGGGGGAAAGGCATAACCTCGCTCCATCGCCCACTCCTGGAGGAAGGCATCAGTCACCACTTCCCCCAGATCCGGTCTTTAGCTGAAGTACTGGGGAAGCTGGTGGTCCAGTGATGACGCGAACATGTCGATCGAGAAAGGACCCCAAAACGACTGGAGGGCCTGGAAAATCAGGGGAAACAACTTCCACATGCTCGAATCTCGAAGATGTCGGGATTGCCAATCAGCCACCTGGTTGGACGAACCTGGCAGGTGCTCCGCCGTCACTGAAACCTGATGATCCAGGCAGTACTCCCAAACATTTTTGGCCATATCCGCCAGGGCTTTGGAGCGCGTGCCCCCCAGATGGTTGATGTAATGGACCGCCGCCACATTGTACATCTTCAGCAGGACACAGGACTGCGCTCGGTCCTTGGTCCAACAACGGATCGCGAAAGAACCTGCCATCAATTCCAAGCAGTTGATGTGGAGTGACTGTTCCACGGCGGACCATCCACCGCCGGTGGTGTACTCTCCACACTGGGCTCCCCAGCCTGACCCGCTGGCGTTCGACTCGATCACGACATCCGGTTGGGAGCCAAAAATGGCCCGACTGTTCCATGCCTCCATATGGGAAAGCCACCAGTTGAGTTCCTCTCTGGCTTTGTCGGATAAGGTCACTCACTGGACATAAGACAGTCCGCGACACAAGTGGGATGCCTTGAGTCTCTGCAGTGCTTGAAAGTGGAACAGTCCCAGAAAAATGGCCTGGACCGAGGAGGATAAGAGACCTACCACCCTGGCGATGTTGTGTAACGAGGTTTGCGGTTTCACTAGCAAACTCCGCATCTCGTGACGGATCTTCGCCATTTTCCTGGAAGGTAAGCTCAGGGTGGCTTCCACAGAGTCGATCACAAAACCCAGAAAGGTAATCGAAAGAGAGGGAACCAGGCTGGACTTCGCCTGGTTGATGACAAATCCCAGAGACTGCAAGAGCTCCACCGCCGTACACAGTTGGTGAGAGGGACAATGGGCACTGGTTCATGAAGAGTATATCGTCCAGATCGACAATCATCCTCATGCCCTCTGTTCGTAAGCGCTCTATCACTGGGTGTAGGACCTTGGTGAAGCATTAAGGTGCCGACGATAGGCCGAAAGGGAATGAGGTTAACTCGAAAGTTTGGTTTCGCCACTGGAATTGCAAAAGCCGGTGATGTGGAGGGAGTGACCGTAAGATACGTGTCCTTGAGGTCCAGCCGGACCATCCAATCGTTGGGATGAAGGAGGTCGTGGAGCAGATGTATACCCTCCATTTTGAAGTGGCGGTACGCTAGCCACTTGTTGAATTCCCAGAGGTTTATCACGGGTCGCTGACCTCCGTCCTGTTTCTGCACCAGGAACAGATTGCTCAAGAACCCTGCAGGGTGAGGGGAAGATCGACAAATCGCCCCTTCGGCCAATAGTTCTTGCACCTCCTACTGGACCAGGTTGGCTTCCTGACCAGAGAAGGAGAGTGGGCGGGGGGGGACCATTGAACGGGTGACCCATAGAACTCCACCTGATACCCCTGCAACGTCTGTAGCACCCAGGCATCAGCAATAAAAAACCCCAGTTGTCTATTAACTGCGCTAGTTGACCACCCAATGCAAGAGCATGAGATGATTAAAGAACACACCGTGGGAGGAGGTGGATCCATCGCCGCAGGAGCCGCCGCGCTGTCCTCTGTGGCGTGGTCTACCCCTGGTTGGTTAGAATCCTCTGAAATGTGAAGAGTCTTGCCATTGCCCTCTCTCGGAAGACTGGCCTCTGCCAGAGGCTGGTTGAGAGGAACAGCCAGCTGAGTGCCCCCTACCACTGCCGGCCCCGGCGAAAAAACGCGCATAAAAGATGTGTTTTACTGTCGACTGTGCTTTGTCCAGGGAATTGAAGGTGGATACGAATGTACTGAGTTCCTTTATGTGAGAAGCTGGCTTAGTATATGGTGCTCACTTATGTAAGTGTAGCACCCTGCACTAATCCAGACAACCCTTATGGTGATTTTAGTGGTCTTAGACAACCTTAGAAAGGTCTCTAAGTGGTAGCTGTGGAGAGCAGCCTTCAGGCTTAGTCCAGAAGAAGTGTAAAGCAGCTTGTTTTACCAGACCTTAATCTTATTGGTATAGGTTAAGTGAAAAAGAACCACACAGTGTATTTATAAAAATAGGTATTTACTATAAGACACTCACTAACACATAACAATATCTCCTACCCGGAGATAGAACAGAATGCACATAATACTTTGCAAATAAAACAGGTAAGTAGCACAAATACACACTGGTCGCCAGGGGAGACCAAACCATATACTAAAATAGTGGAATGCGAACCACGACTCAAGACAAGAGCGGACCCAGAAGACCTAGAAGAGCCGGGGACCCAAGGAACCACCAGAGGTGAGTATCTAGGAACCCCATGGAGGTCATGTGCAGAGTGGGAACACGACCGCGCACTCAATTCAAGTCAATGGGTAAGTCGCGGTTGCAATTTTAAAGAAGGATCCTTCCCAGTGGACCCTGAAGAAACCCTGTGGAAGACAGAAGTTTAGAGAGTCACCTCACCCGTTGATACCCTAGGAACCAGGATACCTACACCAGGGATGCCGGGTGCATAGGGGTGCAGTGACGTCGGAAACTGCCGTCGGACCCAATGGAGGACTTCAGGAAGATGCCGCTGACGAAGAAAGTGAAAGTGTCCGGTGGAACCCAAAGGTGGATTCGAGTTGAGAAGTACCTGCAAGCAGAGGGGACAGAGTCTATGCCACTCAGGAGTGTTCAGGAGGCACGGAAGACGAATGCCCATCGATGTCAGGAAATGCAAGAGAGTTGACAGTGACCTTGGAGCTGCAGCTGTGTGGACCAGGTGACGCTGAGGAATACCAGGAGCCATTCACGAGCTGTCCCACGCCAGATATTGAGAGCTGAGGGGGCGGCGTCCATCGGGAGCACCAACAAGCCTTGGCAACCGCAAACAACGTGGCAGGTGAAAAAGGTGCAGTGGATGGACCAGCAAGGTCCAAGTGACTCACCACGAGCAGGGGAGTCGGAGTAGGCCGGGAGCAAGCAAGGGAGCCCACTCAAGCCAAAGAAGACCCTCAAGAGGACTCACAGGCCGAAGGCACAGGAGTAGCAAGAGGACCTCGAGCAGCTCTTCAAAGATGCAGGCCCACGGTGCAAAGGATGTGGTGAGGATGAAGATTTTGGCTGCAGGAGATGCTTGAGGCTAGAGCTTCTTGGAGCCTGTAGATCTCTGTTGAGGAGAGTCAACAATCCTTGGCAACGGCAAGTCGGCGCAGTGCACAGGGGTTCAGTTACTGGGTTTCCGACAAGGTATACTGGCCTAAAACTCGTTGAGAAGACAGTGCAAGCCTTGAGGGAGTTGTAGAACCACCACCTTTGTTGCTGAGCCTTTCGGAGTCCGTGGGAGCCCAGGATAAGCAGACCGGTCAGCTGTGTTGCGGTGCCTGCGGATGTAGGGAAGTGACTGCTTCACCTAAAGGGAGATTCCTTCAGGTGTCTTGGATGTCCACAGGCCTTGCGAGGTTCCTGTATAGAGCATGGGCACAGACGTTGCAGCAGGCTTGCAGGACGATGAGACCAGGAGCAGCAGGAGTCTTCCCAGTTGCAGTCTCGGTGTCCAAGGTAAAGTCCAGCGAAGTCCAGAGTGCCCAGACGGTGAAGATGAAGTGGTTTCGGATCTGAATCTTGTCACACGATGAATCTAGGGACCCACCCACAGGTAAGCCCTTAAGTACCCTTAGGAAAGGGTTGGGATGATTATGGGGTCCCTCTCAGAGGAGGGGCTGGACAGTGGGGAGGATACTCCCATGTCCTTTGTCCTGTTTCGCGCCAGAGCGGGAGCCAGCAGCTCCCTGAACTCGTTTGAACTGGCGTATGCAAGGAGTGCACCAAATGTGCCCTTCAAGCACTCTCAGTGGCGCTGGCAGGCCCCAATACACTAAACCCTGTCTGGGAGGTGGTCCCACCTCCCTGTGACAGGATATCTATTGTTCTGCCTTCCCCTGCTCAAGCTTGGCTCGGCAGCAGAAGGGCAGAAACATGTCTCTGGTCGGCAGCAGCCCTAGCTTGCTGTCTGGTTCTGGAAGACTGGTACCGGGGGCACTGAGGGCCTCCCGGAGGAGCTTTACAGTGCATGGAATCATACCTCCCACACTGTTTATGGTGTGAGAGGTATGATTCCAACATGTTTGATACCAAACATGACAGAGTTCGTTACAGCCAGTTTAGAGATGGTCATCGCGTAATGACGTATGGCCACTCTGTATGTCGTATTGGCTAATGTACTAACAACCCGGGAGAATGGACTCCAAAGGTTGTAGGGGATCCCCGCTCATGTAGGGGCATCCTCACACTTAGAACCGAGCACCCTGCCTTCAGGATTGAAAGGCCTACCTTAGGGGTGACTTATTGGTTTTAAGTGTAGTGACCTCAGATATAAGAAAACTTATATCTGTTGTGAGTGGTGCTAGCACCAGCTTACACAGGCTGCAACGGCAGGCCTATAGTCACAATTTGAGTGGTCTCTCATGGGTGGTATAATAAATGCTTCAGCCCATGGGAGACCCCTGGTGTACCTATGCCCTGGGTACCTGGGTACCATATACTAGGGACTTAGAAGGGTACACCAGTAGCCAATGTGGAGTGCACCTAAGTACTCACCATGTCCAATTTAGGGGAGAAAGCACAGAGGCTGGTATCCTGGTTAGCAGGATCTCAGCCAGACTAGTCAGAAACAGCATAACACCAGCCACAAAGTGGGGGTAACCATAAAAGCAGATCCTACTTTCCTACACTTTACAAATGGATCTCCAAAGACTCCGCCCTGAGCTACCTGACCAGCCTCAGACATGGCTAATTCACCTAGCTTGGGGTCCAGCTTGATAAGCAGTGACCGGCGCCTTTCCATAGAAATGGCGCAGTTGGCATTGCCAAGAAATATGATAGCTCTTTGCGTCCAGCTGGAAAGAACATCAGGTGGAATGAGGCCTTAGCATCCTCCGCCATGTCGAAAATCTTCACCAGTGGACCTGTGATGTCCAATAGCTTATCCTGGCATGACCTCCAAGAGCGGTCAATGCCTTTCTTAGGATCTTTTATGTACTTGGTTATAAAGGTTGCCATACGGGCATCTATCTCGGGAGTGACCGCCACCTTGCCCTCCAAAGAAGGCCGGGGGCATTCCGTTCTGAGTCGGGATCTGAACTCCTGGTCTAAAGGCTTCCACAGCCAACTAGCTACATATTTAGCCACCTTATTGCACGGGACCCACTCCGACGAGCGGGGATGGAGGAGCTCCTCCGGCTCCTAGAGATCTGACTGTGCCTCCCTTGGGGCCTCTGCCGGGTGGGAATCAGAAAGTGAAGAATGGGAAGGGAGCCAGGAATGGTCATGATCTGACTAGCCATCCGAACCTGCTTGAGAATCATCCGAAGGTGGGGAAGAAGCCACCGGAGCCTGGTCATCCGCAGGCAGGAGAGCAGGTGGGCCCTCAGCCTGTGGGGGGGGCATGGGCCCCCAGAAAAGCTTTCTTGAGCCTAACAAAGGCATCAAGATCCACCCCCTTGGGATGGGGACGTTTACGTGGTTTCTCGGGATTGGGGTCGTTGGCCTGCTCTGGAGGTTTTGGGCCGAGGGCCCAGGAAGGTCTTGCCTCGGTGCAAGGGGTTGCAGGCATTGTTGTGCCAGGTCCATTAATCTCTTCTCCAGAGTGGCCATGGCCTCTGAGACCGCCCTAACGATGGAGGCATCCACCACGTCACAGAAGTCATCTGTGACCAGGAAGAACTGTACGTTCTCCTCCTCCTCATAATAGTCCCCAAATTCCTCCATAGGTAATCGGCTGTAGGAGGTAGGAATGGGACAGGGTGGCCACCCACCAGGTAAGAAAGATCAACAACACTGGGAGTCCCAGAAGCCAATAGGAGAGCCTAAGGTAAATAACAATGCCCAGGTGAGCAATGTATTGTTACTGTATATGAAGGGTTATTTATGCGGCAAACCTACTAAAACCCGGAAAGGCAGGAGTGCTAAACTTGGGTCAGGGGTTAGGCAGACACAACGCCCTCAATTCACATAGGTGACAAAGGTAATTCCCTGCGGCAGCGAGAACAGCCTCGGCCTGTCTGCAACTGCAGGGTACAATCCCTGAGCGACCTACCCTGAAGGGTGTTCACCAGGCTGGCTGGGGCCCGATGTAGACAGAGGTAGCGACACGGGCGGAGGCGCTCAGCTCAAGCTGGAACTGGCGCGCTCTCCGTACCGCGTCGGGAACCTTCTCGTCTGACCAAGGAGTTGGGAGGCGCGCCCTCTAGCGGTCGGCAGACCGCCACACACTCCGGCTCCGGACTAAAGTGACTGCAATTAAATGCATAAGTGCGGCCGCGAAGGAGCGACAAAGCGTTCCCGGGCTGCAGACACAAAACCGAAGCCGAAGCTTCACACTAAGCAGATGTACACACAAATGAATTCGGTATTAAACAAATAAAGAAACTTGAAGGGACCACGTACCGTACTTATCTTTGACGCGGCTGCAGCAGCAGAAGAAAGAGGCTGTTGGAGGAAGGACGACGGCAGTTACGGGGGCTAATCGCTCCTGATTGGACAGTTTTGTTCTTTGTTGACACTTCGTGGTTTCCCTGGCATCAGGGGAAATGAAGTCCTTTGAGATGGTTTATATTGTTTAACATGGCTGCTGTGTAATAAAAAGAAGAAAGTAATGCCTAATCCTCGCCTCTGTGTTCCTGACATAGAATTCTTTACAACAAGCACCATACAGCAGACAGTAGGATTGGTGTGTAGCATTTCTCTGTCAACCTTTAGCAAAAATGCTCTGCTAAGTGAGGGATGCTTTGCCGAGAGTGAGCAGCATATGAAGTTCCCCTTAAACATTCACACTGCTAATGCCAGCAAAGCAAACATCTATGCTGCAGCCTGATTTCCTGCCGTCCTATGGTCAATTGACATTGACTGCACTCATGTAGGAAAGTGCCTCTATTAACATGGTTAGCCCCCACGTTTTGCCTGGTGCATGATCTCTTTCCTAAAACTGTACCACGATTGGCACAACTTCAACAACCCCTGGAAGTTCCTACTAAATGTTACCCCTGATACTTAGGGCATTGGGACTGAAGAGGGTCCACTAGGGCTGCTGCACAAATTGTGCCACCCTAGGGACCCCTCACCAAGACTATGCAAACTGCCATTGCAGGCGGTGTGTCTTGGTGCACCGAAAACCGAAAAGTCGACATGGCGCACAGCCCTGTGTGCCATGCCCCCATACACTGCATGGGATGGCAGGAATTAACCTATCAGGTCTAGGGTAGTGCCCCTTCCCTCAGGAAGTGGTCATTTAAAGGGTGTAGGCACCCTAAAGGTAGGTAGCCCATTGGCTACTACCTGTCATTCCCTTTAACACCCCTAAATTTTGTATTTAGGTGGCATCCCTGGACCCTAGCCTTCAGATTCGACAGACACAAAGAAGATACGGACAAAGAAGAGCTGCTGACTCGAGAACAGAAGACCTGCTGCAGAATGTTGCCATTAAACCCTGCCTACTGCTTCCAGGACTCGACACTCATGGTGGATGTCTCGTCCTGCTGCTGTGAGGACTCCAAGAACCCCTGAGCACCCTCACTCTTCGCTAATCGCAAGAGCACTCCTTGGGGTAGAGGAACTACTCCCCTGCAGACCCCAGGCACCAAACCCACAGAGTACAGTTTACCAATTTGCTGCTCCCCGGCGACTCCGATGCAGCATTCCTGCAAAACGAGGTACATCCGCTCCAGGGGGTCAGATCTGTCGCCCCACCATGTGTGAAGACACCAGGACCTACCGAAGCCGAGCTGCACCAATACCCGGGGTACCGGACCACCTGCAACGTACACTGAAATGAAGAGTCCATTCCGGACTCCAACTGCTCAGGAAGAAAGCACCTGTTGATGGACGTCGAGACCCCTGAGACCCACTTCTTGAGTGGCCCAGCTGTCCCGGAATAATCCCTGCAACCTGCCTGCCTCTGACAGTGAAGACATCTTGACGCATGCTGCCTGGCTGACATGTCTGCTCTGCATCCAGCTCGCCCGATCTGGGTACCGACAAACCAGCTGTGCTCCCATGGTCCTGAGGCCCTTGCAACCTGCTCCCATCGAGTAGGAGCCCTTGGACTTACCTTTAAGCCCCCTTGTGCAGTCTGTTTTCAGGTGGCCCCCTTCTTTGTAGCGCACCAGCCACCAACGACCTCAGCACCTTGCTCCCGGCCGAATCCGGAACGCTCCCAAGAATTTGCTGGTGGAACATTAGACCTGGCCTTGCTACTTACCTAAATCCAGAAGGTGAACCTGGAAATCTGACTGTATTGATTTTATGTGCATTTTTCTATTTTCTTCCATTTACCTCTATGGTGCGTAATTGTGCACAAGAGCGATTTATTTTGTGAACTTGAAAAATTCATATCTTGAAAAGTACTTGCTCTAGAACAAACTCTTGGTCTGAAAAATTATATAAAAATCGATGTTAATTTTGCAAATTGGTCTCTGATTTATTCTTGAGTGTGTGTATCATTTATTGCCTCTGTGAGTGCAACAAATGCTTAGCACTACCCTCTGATAAGCCTAACTGCTCGCCCACACTCTCACAGATAGAACATTAGTATTAGCTATTTTTGCCTCTTACCAATCTGGGTCACCCTGGACTCTCTGCACAGTGTACTTTGTTTTAGCGCACTATACAGAGAGCCAACCTCCTACAGCTCATGTACACCTGGTGGCCTCACATGGTCAGGAACAAGTGTGCTGAAACCACAAAATGAAGCACACTATTTATGTACAAGTCGTGTGTGATGTGGATCTGGGTATACTGAACTGTTGTGGTAGGTGCTCTGCATGAAATCACAATGCCATGTTCCTGACAAAAAGCAACATTAGTCATATTGTGGTAACACATCACCCTTAAGCAGTGGCGGCTGCACATGATCCGAAGCAATGGGGCAGGGGGAGTGGAATAAAAAATAAAATAGAGAACTTACCTGCCGCATTGCTCCTCTCCTGATCCGGTCCCGGGCTGAACACTCTGCGCAGGCTCCCAGATTGCAATTCCTGACGCTGCTCTCATGCTGGGAATGCTACTACCAGCATGAGAGCAGCCCTGGGATTGGTCTGAGTGCCATGGATCGGCACTCAGACTGTGCCTCTACAACACAGCCGGGTGGAGGAATGTGCATGATGGTTTGGCCAGCCTAAGACGGCCGGCAAAACAGTCATGCGCACTTAGTTGTGCCCATTACTCTGCCTCCCCACTGTGGTTGTGGAATGCATGGCCCCACCCGATGACATGCCGCTGGCAGCAGCAGGTAAGAAGAAAAATAAAATGATAATAAAATTGGTTTATTAACATTTTATTTTTCAAGTGTTTACCTCTGCTGCCACCTAGTGGGGCGGCGCTCCTCTGCCATAACAGAGGAGCCGCCCCTGCCCTTAAGGTACTGAACAGACAAATCAACCCTTCATCATCAAGATTACAATGCATTATAATTGTTGTAGTCCAATCTCAATACATGTCAGCAGTACTATTAGCGAGTTGTTAGCCCCTATGGCAGCACATACATGGATCAAAGTGAATATGTGTAACAAATTACATCGGTCACTCTTCACTATGATGACGATTCTCAGCCAAGTCAACATTTTAATAACCACATGTACTTCCATTACAGTTCTCAATTCTCTTGCTTATGATTCCTCCACCCTCAAGACCTTCTTTCATGTCTTCCATTCCAGACAGTTGAGGATGGTCATATTTTTTCTTCCCAGAGCTTGAGCTAGTGCTGTGGTGGAGAACTACCACCAGTTTCCACGCTTTAGTGCTTGTACATGGCAACTAACTTAAGTAACTAGAATTTCAAGGCATGGAACCTGTTTTTAATGTTCTCAACTTCATGTGGATATGTTGATTCATTATTGCTTTTGTCCCTTATCTCCTTCCGGAGATGGCACATTAGACGATCATGGTGTTTAACCACCTCCATGGCCAGAACCTCCAGCTCAGGATCCAGAAATGTGTACTTCCTTTCCCTGCCCGAGGCCATGACTGAAGAGTCTGGCAAGGTTTTGCTTGCGATGACTGAGCAATAAACGATAGCAGTGGATTCTGTTTGTATTGTTTCAAGGTGTTTTGCCCAAACAAAATGAATTTCTGTACGCTCCCATTCAGGAAGGAGTTCTGGTGTACTTTCGGGGTCTCCTAAGGTCCTTTTGTGTGTTGCCTGGCTGTTTTTGTTCTTTGGGGATTATTTTCTTCACTCCAGTAACTTCCTATCCCTGAAAATGGGAACTTCCTTAGTTTTTGCATGTGCTATTTATTAGGTGTGGTATTTACCACATGCACTTAATAACACCTATTTGGTATTTAACACATGCGCCAAATAACGATTCATGTGGTATATGGTAAAAACTCATAATCAGTGTTATTTAGCACGTCTTATTTTCCAAACCCAGTGGAATCAGTATTTACCCTATGTGGAAGTTTGGTGGTTTTTACCACCAAACTCGTAATCAAGGCCTATGACTAGGAGTAATGAAGATCACTGGTAAGGAATCTGAGCATTACCTTCTCCTCCATCTTTCTCATCACAGTCATAATAATTGAGCATTTACACAGGCTCCTCTAAATAATACATCTATATTTTTGAATCTATATAATGCAAAAATAATGCTAGTGAAGATCTGCTAATAATTCACACATGGTGTTTTAATAACCAAGTGCAACAGTACCTTAATATTACAGAAACAAATTGTCATAACGTAATCACCTTTAAGGATGTACGGCCAACAAAACTCCTGATCCAAATGATGAGGTTAAAGAACCACCCAACAGCAATCTATAATGAGAAACAAAAGTACTGGTGTGTCCCAGCTGGCAGCATTACAAATGTCTTTAAGAGACACAGTTCTTTAAACCCTGCAAAGAATGTCTCCCTTGAATTACATTAAAAAGCAGGGAATTTGACAATTCAAATGCTAACATAACTTTTTGCTTCACCAATCTGCTTAATGTAGATGTTGTAGGCTATAAACCTGTTTCTGATGTGCCAAAAGTAACAACGAGGGACTGAACCCTGTGAAGGAGGCTCTTCAACTTCCATGAGCAACAATACTTGAGGAGGGTTACCTTATTTTGTTGGATCCTTTTACTATCCACAGGACAGAATGTTGCGTTGCCACTGTCTCACTCGGTTGTAGGATTGTCCACCCAGGTAAATCGGTGAAAATAACTGTGCCCTTGTGGGATATATTTTAGAGTCCTCACCCACTGGTACCACCAATGGTTTGCTTCATCATCGGACCCTCGTCCTGCCCACCTAGTGTGGGGGTACAGGCTCAACACGTTTGTAAATGGAGTTCCTTGGCTATGTGGGTTTAGGGATTGTGAGAAGAAATTAAAATTGCCTGCCGGATCCTACTGCTTTTTAATGTCTGGTCCATTGGCAAGGTTAAAAACAGTGAAATGGGGGAGTGGCCAAGATGGCAGCAGAGTAGGATGCCTTTCTTCGTCTCTCCTGCCCGCAGCCGGCCTGATGACACAGCACGGGCCTGTTCAGTGCAAGCTGACGACATTCCCACCCGGCCACCACCTGGACACCGGCGGCATAGAGGCGGGGCACCGGGCGACCCCGATCATGGCATGGAGAACACTACATGGGGCCCTGAGCTACGAGCGACGGCCCTAACTGAGCCTGCGGCGGGTCCTGCTGAGAACAACCCGCATGGAGTCCAGTAGATCGGGGAACCTGCCGGAGCTGCCATTTAGGAGCGCAAGCAGTGCACGGACTGGCGAACAGCGGACGGCTGGGGGCTGAGACCGGCAGTCATTGCTGGCCGAAAGAGGATTCCACTGCGCGACAGGAGGGGGTAAGGCAGCAGGGGTGGCCGGCAGACTAACAAGAGACTGCACGTAGGGCAAGGTGTGTAATACTGCCTGGACTGGGCTGGCCTTGCTCCGCGGCTGACGCTCATTGCTGGTGCACAGAGCCGGCCCCTCTCCCCCCACTACCATTGCTGCAGGCCCTAGAGAGACCCGGGAGTCGGTGGGCAGACCAAGGGGCACGTCTACCCCGAGTTGGAATGACACACAGACAGGAGCGGGGCCGCAACACGACCAAGAAGCAGTGCGGCCTCCTGAGAGACATTCATTGGCAGTGCAGGACCAGAGCAAGGGAGCCCTGTCAGGAGCGGGCAGCCCGGACGGACCTACCAGACAGTCTGTGAGTACAAGCGCCAGGGAGTGAAGAGACGATGCCCTGGGGCTCAGTGACACCTCCCAGTGTGTGGAAAGTGAAATAAAGAGAGCCCCCGACCCCGATAAGGACTTGGAGGGGGGATCGCCGGGGGCCGGTAAAGCGCACTCGAGATTCATCTGCCTGGCAACGACCTGACCAGCTGGCGCTGAACGAAGGGGCCCACCCGGCCTGCGGGGGAAGGGAGGATTGACCTATGCGACAAGACCGAGATTGCATTTCTTGCTAGGCCGTCAGCAGCCTTGACGTGACGCTGCTCCCTGTGTCGGACCCACATGGCCTAGGAAAATTTCACATGCTGTGGAACACAGAGAGCTCCTGCTAAGAGAATAACACGGCGGGACCCCGGGCGCTTGGGACACGTGGGGTCCCCCTCCTTGTTCAGAGTGGCTGCGGATTGAATTGACGGGGGACTTCTGTAGGGTCTGCATCAGGAGAAGGCCTGTCCGGAGTTGCTGACCCTGTTTTCCCACAAGGACTTGGATTTGGTTCTCCCGGGCCAGCGCTGGGTCAGTGCGGACCAGCAGTGTGAGATGTTGACAGGGGCCTGCGATGGTGGGGGCCGGCGATGGTGACCGGCCGTACTAAAAAAGAGCGCACCCTAAAGGAGATGCTCGCTCGCCTACCTGGGGGCTCATCCTGCGACTCCCCTCCTACATCAGCCACCCTGCAGGGCGAGTGCAACATGGAGGAACCTGTGATGCGCTCCTTCCTGGAGTCACTATTCACATCTCTGAGGGATGACCTTTAGGTGATCAAAGGAGACCTCTCTCAGGACATTAAAGAAACGAGGAAGGAAGTGGACTCACTAAGGGACCGCGTCGCAGCCTTGGAAGACAAAGGAGACGGCAGAGAGGAAAAACTTCAGCAGGAGATCATCTGCCTCCGCAAGCAGCACATAGACCTGCAGGCTTACATGGAGGACCTTCAGAGCAGGTCCCGCCAGAACAACGTCCGCATACGAGGCATAGCTACTAAAGCGGAAGGAGACAACATATTTAGTTATGTCAGGGACCTCTTCTGCCACATCCTAGGGGTTCCCCCAGAAACTGAAATAAAAATTGACAGAGCACACGTGCCGGACTACCTCGCTCCCATACAGCTCCCCCTGCGGACATCCTGGTATGTGTGCATGACTTCAGAGTTAAGGAGGAGATCCTGCTCAAAGCCCGGCAGAAACACCCTATTACTTTTAGAGATCAGACCCCGACACTCCACCAGGACTTGGCTGCCACTACACTGCAGAAGAGAAGAGAATTCCGACCCGTCACCTCGCACCTGCGAAACAAGGGGATACCCTACTCCTGGGGACACCCCTTTCGCATTATATTTCACTGGGAGAAGAGCCTCGTCCAGCTACGATCCTTAACAAAGGCCTGCTGGATGTTGGGGCTGGATCTGCCCTCCGAGGGGGGAGAGCCGGACTCTCCCAAATCCCGGCCAAGGAAGCGAAAACCACGTTGGTCGAGACGTGGAACACGAGGAGGGACAGGGCGCCCGGACCCTACAGAGATAGCCAAGGGTCAACAGGCGGCGCTGGAGGCAATCCCTGCAGTGCTGGCCAAGAAGGACGATGCTTAAGAGGCCCAGGCTATCCAGCATAGCTATGTAAAACAGACAGGCTGGGTGGCGGGCGAGGGGGGCTGGGGATCACTGGCCACATATTGGACCCCTTATGGTCAAACCTGCGGACTTGCTAGACCGTTGGACTGAAAGTAAGATACTGTTCCAGGTTACCATTTGTTCCCTTTTTCTGGTTTCTTTTTCTTATGGTTGGGGTCTATGCTCACTCATGCTGCCGACACGACGACACACATGCAGTACTCTTCCTGGGTCCTTGTAAGCATGCAGAGGCTGTCACGGCGAATGGTCTCGAGATTTCCAATATGGCGGCCGCATTACCCTACACCGGAAGTGAGGGTAGCATTCCATCGCATCCGGCAGAATCAGGAGGAAGATCGGCAGCGACCGGAACTGAGGAGGGCGGAGCTGGGACTCATAAGAGGACGCCACTAACGAAGACGGAGAACGAGGAGACGGAGAATATGGAAGTATCCCAAGGGTCGACAGACTACGAGGAGAAACTGACGAGCCGGAGGACGGCGGTGCTTTTCCCCACGAGGAGGACGAGGTCTACGCCTGAAACCGCTCAAGGAGCACCACCCCCAAGTCCAGTACTCCCACAAGGTAAGAGGAGGCTGCGACTTCCCTTCCCACGGCCCTGGAGGGTCGTGGGTCCAGGCAAGTGCACCGCACACCCTTATCTTCATTAAAGGGATGGTGGGCGGGTTTATGGGCTGCATCTTCTTGAGAACACAGATTTATTCCCTCACTAAGGCACAACACCGAACAGGGCACTGGTGAAGGGAGCGCACAAACCCCTCCCCTTTTACTGTATGTTTACTTAAGGACCATATCTTCATCCTATCCTTTGTTTTCTTTGCCGGTTCCTCTTCCCCCCTCCTGGTTGTGGAGGATTACCCCCGATGCTGCAACAACAGAAGCAAGGGACGACCGTGGCAGCTACTTCCTCTGCCTTTTCCCATAGAAGATCAGGGACAACAACTACAGTGTCTTCCTTGTACTTTGCCCCCGAAAACAACCTCCCTTTTCTTTTCTCCCCCCCACCTTTTTTCCCCAAGAAGTATTGGGACTTAAAAATCAGCAATAAAAAGCCCTGTTCTTGACTCCAGCGTCTTGTGTAATTGAAGAAGAAAGGGGGTCTAAAGACGTCCAGCTCGCCCACACCATTACAGTCCTTTACTACAATTAGTGGATCTACCGGTCCTAACACGCCTCTACACCCCATAGCCTACACCAACCTGGTTGGTCCTGATGTCAGGTCCTCACCCTTAATGTGAGAGGACTTGATAACCCGGTAAAACGCAAGGCGGTATTATCCTACTTGGAGAATTCAGGGGCGGATATCTGTCTTCTTCAGGAGGACTCACCTTCTCTCCAGGGACTGCCATCGCCTTAGGTCACGCGCCTTTCCACACCAGTTTTTCTCCTCAGCTTCCACGAAGACTGCAGGGGTGGCCATTCTCGTGGCGTGCTCCTTCAGGGGGAAGGTGGGTCAGAAGGTAGCAGAAATCAGGGGTAGACTTCTTACTTACCATTTCACACTGGGGGGTCAGTCCCTGACAGTGGGCTCTATCTACGCTCCTAACGATGGGCAGGAAGCATTTCTACACACTGCATTAGCGGAAGCGATGTCCACTACTGAGAGGAAGGTGCTGCTGGAAGGGGATCTCAATCTAGTGTTCGATAACGAGCTCAACAGATCTGCACAGAAGCACGGACAAGCAGGGGCGATGTCGGAGAGAGGACACGAGTGGCTAGGGGACCTCGTACTCAGGGACCTTTGGAGGGCCTTCGACCCCCAAACACGTGAATACTCCTCCATTTCTAATGCCCACAAGACGTATGCTAGGTTGGATTAAATGCTGGGTACGAAAGACAAGCATACACTCGTCACAGAGACCGAAATTCTCACAGCGGTGCTCTCTGACCACGCTGCGGTGGCACTGTCGCTGTACCTCAATCCCCGCGCACGACCCCCCTCCTACCGGAACAAGCAGAATCACTAGAAAGAGAGATACACATAGAAGAAGTTATAATAGCTATTTCTCGTCTAAAACCAGCGAAGTCACTGGGCCCAGAAGGATACTCGTCTGCCTTTTATACGATCTTCTGCCCCACCATAGCGCCCATACTAACACAGCTATTCAACTCCTTTGCTGATCCGGGGGTGATCCCAGCCTTGATGCTATTCGCCTCGGTCGCCGTCATCCCTAAGCCGGGTAAAGATAAGTCGCAGTGTAGCTCATACCGGCCCATCTCCCTTTTAAACATAGACCTGAAACTGTTTATGGGCATTCTAGCCAGCAGGCTTAACCCTTATGAGCCATTATCGACCCAGACCAAGCAGGCTTTATCCCCCAGAGACAAACGAGCAATAATACTAAGCGCATTCTGCATACCATAGAGAAAGCCTTGCACGCTCCAGGCGAACTCATGCTCCTAGCAATTGATGCCGAAAAGGCTTTTGACAGAGTCCACTGGCCTTTTCTAGAACAGGTCCTTGTACATTTCGAACTGGGTGAGAAACTCAGGACGCAGATCCTAAACTGCTATCATCTGCCCACGGCGACAGTTCGGACTAATGGCTACACCTCTGCTCCGTTCCCAATAGGCAGGGACACACGTCAGGGGTGCCCACTATCGCCCCTGTTATGCAATCTTTATATGGAGCCCTTGGCTCAGAGGGTCCGAGACGACCCCACGATCACCAGAGCGACCTTTGGAGGGGAACGCCATACCATAAGTCTCTTACACTGGACAGGCCAACCACTGCATTGCCGGCCTTTCGGAGGGAACTTGAGGCTTATGGAATGGCATCGGGCTTCTGGGTAAACGTGGAGAAATCAGAGGCGTTTAATCTCTCCCTGTCCCCTCAGTTGGTGGATCAGCTGACACGGCAACATCCCATTCAATGGATGACGGAGGCGATCCCCTACCTCGGGATTAAACTAGCACCCACTACACAATCAACCGCCTCCATCAACTACCAATCATTACATAGACAGGTCCGCAGCAAATTAGCTTGCTGGAAACACCATCAGATCTCCTGGTTGGGGAGGGTGGCGACCATCAAGATGTCGATCCTTCCGAAGATACTGTACCTTTTTCAAACACTCACACTCCCACCACCAAGGGGTATGATCTCCAGGCTCCAGGCTGAGCTGCTTCAATTCATTTGGCAGGTGAATAAACCTCACATGAGGGAGGAACTGGGCTTTCTTCCCCCTAGGGACGGGGGCTTGGGCATCTCGGACCTTCAACTATACTACCAAGCGGTCCAACTGCGCTACTTAGTAGAGTGGAATCGGGCTGAGTCAGAGAAACACAGGCTATTCCAAGACAGAGCGGGGCAGGCACGTCCCTCTGGAAGGTTGCCTTCCTAAAGAAATTGTACAGACCGTGGAACCTATATCTATCCCCGGTTACACAAACGACGATGATGGCGTGGGACCATACCAATGTCTGGTGTGGACTAACGTCTTTTCCCTCACCCATGACTCCGCTGTTGGATAACTCTGACTTCGCTCCGGGTGTGGGAGCTGGGACATTCACGAGATGGCGGCAATCAGAATGCCGCTCTATGGGCCACATGTTCGATGAGGAGAGAGTGATCCCTTTTACCCAAGTGTGCGCGGATTATGGACTCCCTGAGACTGAACGCCACCGTTATATGCAACTCCGACACTGGATATTACATCCCCACAATAGGTCTAATTCACAACAATGCCTCACCCAATACGAGAAATGGTTGATAACCAAAACATCCGACAAAAAACTAATCTCCGAGATTTATGTATTCCTGAACCAACATAACAAACATATGTACAACGCTAGTCAGGTCAGATGGGAACAAGACCTGGGGAGACCACTGGGGAGAAAGGAGTGGGAACAGATTTATTATAGAGCCAGGCACACAGCTACCAATGTGGCACTCACCGAAACACTTACCAAAGTGGTTACATACTGATATTACACCCCGGTGCACCTGCATAAGGTCAACCCGGCGCAGAGCGAGCACTGCTGGTGGGGATGTGGGGCACAGGGGACTTTAGTCCACTTACTGTAGGATTGCCCGCTGCTTCACCCATATTGGTCACAAGTGTTTGACGATATAGATTTACACTTCCAAACACAATTGCCACGATTCCCCGTGTACACAATCCTAGGTTTGCCTAATGCCTTAACCTATCCCCTAAAGTCCAGACGGGAAGCAGATTGGTCTTGCGCTGGGGGCAGCAGTACAGAATATTCTCTCACACGGGGGCACTTCACAGACTCCCACCCACACCGGATGGCTCCACAGGTTATGGCGCATTCTAGGCATGTAAAAGATCTTGCTTACACTCGCTAACCAAGGCGCCTCCTTTAGGGAATTGTGGCGTCCATATCTATCACACGTTTCTGGGCTCCCTGAAATAAAAGGTCATTACGAATATATACCATAACATCGCATGCGTTGTAAACGCATGCGATTACATGCCTCCGTTGTTACATCGCAGTACATTACAACGCAAGTGCTGGACTTAGGAATAGTATAATTTACTATTCCAACTCCAGTGTGTGCAACAGTAGGGAAGGTGTTGGAATAGTAAATGACACTATTCCTTAGTTTAGAGCGCCATCTAGAGCAAGTCGTTGTAACGACTTGCGTTGTAATGTACTGCGATGTAACAACGCGGTCGTTGTAACGACAGCGTTGTAAAGGTAACGCAATGTAATGACTGCGTTGTTAAGGTTGTTTCCCGTCATGACCCCTGTGGACAATATAGTGTCTGCCACCTGATGACATCTACTAAGGAAATAGATCTGGGACTACGTACAAAGTGCTAATTCCGCAAACACACTAACTGTAACTCAAAACAAGTCATCTATATGATAACATGCCCCTGTGATTTGCATTATATAGGCATGACGACAAGAAAAGTGAGCGTCAGAATAGGAGAACACCGAAGCAATGTACTTGGCAGACGGGCAACAACAAAAATGGCAGAACATTACCTTACAAAAGGTCATAAAACGCAAGAACTCAGGTGGATGGTTCTAGAACAAGTCCAAGCAGAATCAAGAGAAATAGAGAGAGTTCTTTTTGAAAAAGAACAGCAGTGGATTTATAAATTATCCACACAACATAAAGGACTGAATGATGAAATACTGTGGGGAAACATCCTATAAGATATACAATAGATCATGCATGACAACACTACGGATGGTTCTTATGTGTAGAACTACATCACCCAGGTACCAACACGGGCAAAGTACTCAATAGAATGGATTCACACCACATCCTTAAAAGAACTACAATTCCCACAAATTTAGTAGTTCTGTAGTTCATAAGCATATCACGTGACTATCCCATGACAAAGAAAAGGAAGTAATTTTCTGTTCAAGAAACAAAAACCTGTAATTCACGATGTAATCACTACTATGAATCCAAGCCTAAAATACTGGCTATTAATCTACATGACAAAGACCAATACGACACTGATTCACATCCCACCGAGTAAGAAAAAACCTAGAACTACAATTCCCAAGAAATGTGTAGTTCTTTCACAGACCTCATGATCATGTGATGGTCACATGACGAGAAAGAAGCTAAAACCGAAGACAGCCAACTTCCGCCCCTTGATACAGGGTGCGGGGAGCCAAATAGGTAAAGACGCGGGCGCTGTCCTTTGACGAAGTAAGTAATACAAAAGCAGGAGAGAACCCTGATGCACCTTCTGTTCAAAAATCCTCTTGCAGAGCGCCTAATATACACGCTGTGCTTGATTTTTTCCCCCCATTTGTTCCAACAGAGTGTGACTCCCCCCCCCCGTTTAACCCTATGAAGACTTATTGACTAAATAGGCCAAGTAGGTGTAGATTATGTACACTTTTGAAATCACATGCATGGTGTGTAATATCATTTGATTTTATTATAAATGCCTGACAGTTATTTTAACCTGTAATATAGACTATAAGAGGTTTTTAACACGAATGTGCATGGCAAGACGCACTACTGCATGCGAGAAAATACATACAGCGCATAACAAATAGATATTTAATTACTGCATAATGCTATTGATTCTTTCTCCCCCAGCTCAGACCAATGCAAAAAGGAAAAGGCCAAAATACTGGTCTGCATGATTTGCGTGCATGCCTTTCTTAAAAACTTTTTTAAAAAGACGGATATACACGGTGATAAAGGGCAGTTACACTTATAGGGATTCGCACAAAAATAAGGTCCTGAAGAAAGCCGACCGACCCACATGGGCGATTCTAATGGCTGAAACATGTCGACCTCAGATATATAGGGTCACTACTCCCCTATAACATCGCACTGATTTTAACCTTGCCAATGGACCAACCATTAAAAAAGTAGTAGGATCCAGCAGGCAATTTTAATTTCTTCTCACAATCCCTAAAACCACATAGCCAACGAACTCCACTTACAAACCTGTTGAGCCCGTCCCCCCACACTAGGTGAGCGGGCGAAGGTCCGATGATGAAACAAGCCATAGGTGGCACCTGTGGGTAAGGACCCTAAAATATATCCCTAAGGGCACAGTGATTTTCACCGATTTACAAGGGTGAACAATCCTACACCCGAGTGAGACAGTGGCAACGCAACATTCTGTGTGGATAGTAATAGGATCCAACAAAATAAGGTAACCCTCCTCAATTATTGTTGTATATGAAAAGGGAAGCTGAGGGTAAAACCTCACACATACTTCTCACTCCTCCTAATTGTTGTCCTATATACAGCAGGGCACAGCTGTAGGAATAAGGGGATCTACAATCCCAGAAACTCAGGATCCTTTGACTCTACTTGGACTCGAGTGTGAAAATTCTCTGACCAACAAGTTCAGACAATTGGTTTAGATAAAGTTTTGATAAACTACACAAACACTCTCTCATTGGTTCTAATAATTAAAGGCACAGTAGAAGAGATAAAAGACTCTTCAACAACTATGGCAGAATATTTTGGTTTATTATTTACGGATGACGATGTGAATCAAATATTGGCAGGGCCTTCATTACTATCAGATATAAATGTGGCACAAATGATTGCTCAAACTCATGACTGGAAAACCCTGACAGAGAAAAAAAGAAATAGGATTAGAGTCATACTACATGGAGTGATTGTGACCGAGTACCTCAGAGCAAACGCTGCTCCTAGGGGACTATTGGTAATAACACACCCAGAATCTTTTTAGAAGATGCCATCTTTCAAAAAGAATGGGCCCAGATCGCTTGGCATTGCACAAGAGACTGGCTCATCCTAATAATAAAGATAGCACAAAGGTTGGCAGACAAGATTCTGATGGAGATACAAACAACAGAAGGTGAAATGAGAGCAACAGTCACAGCCTTTAAAAAGAGACTTGAAGAAATAAATAAAGAAACTAATTAATACAAAGACTACTTATCACAGTCAGAAGTCAAAAAGTAACAGAAAGATGTCAAAAAATGTGCCTTTAGCAAGGTATATCAACACTCTGCACCAGAGTATACCATACCAACAGAGGTTAACCCGGATTACACGGGGTCAAATTCATCAGAAGATGGTTCCTCAGATTCTGATTCATGGGGAGGTGACAGGGATCAGACACGTGGGAATAAACAAAGAAATAGATGAAGACCATGGGGTAGATCATGGCAGCAGAACAGCTACCCACCAGTTCCCCACTTCCTCTAACCACCTTTTCAACCCCACGCTCCTCAATTCATGCCTTGGGGCCCCCCATTTAACCCAATAATGCCTACACATTTCACAAACCAGTGCCCTCCTTTTTTAGGCAGAGGACAGGGCCGCAGAGGCAGGAGAAGAAATGATTCCAGGGTACAATGGGAAACAGAGGACTCACGGGTACAAACACGCAGCATGACACACCCACAACCGGGGCCCAGTACAACGACAAACTAGTTACAAATTTGACAAATAAGAATTTAACACCCATTTAACTAATGGTCCTTAATAAAGGCCTAGGACTTGTGCCAACACCCAGATTTGACAAGTTTCATTTACATTGTGAACTAGCTGCATTTTTTTTGCCAATTACGACTAAAAATACACTTTGGAGAACAAGAACAGCCAAGTGACACAAGAGGGACAGGACTACGAAAAAAGTCAACATTCTGTCCCCCGACACACACAACCCCTGTAGAAATGATAACTTTTGAAAAAGCAATCTATACTGAAATTGAAAAACTGGACACCAATTCCATACATAAATTTTACAATCTGAGTAATGCAGAAAGAACAGCACTAGAAGAATAAAAAAATTACAGAGGAATCACTATAAAGCCAGCAGATAAAGGGGGTGGCATTGTACTACAGACCACTACAGCGTACAGCATGGAATGCAGGAAGCTATTAGCAGATAAACGAAACTATACCATTCTGAACAGTGATCCAACCAACACATTGACATCAGAAATCAAAACGCTGATTGAAGAAGCAGAATGTGAGGAATGGATAAATAAACAAGAAGGTGACTTTTAAGGAACAACAATCCCAAAACGCAGTATTTTTACACCATCCCAAAAATCCACAAGAACCGAGAACCACCACCAGGTAGACCCATGGTCTCAGGGATAGGGTCCCTTCTAGAACCATTATCACAATTCTGTGATTATTTTTTGAAGCCAAGTGTTCAGAAAACTGAGACATACATTAAAGACACAAAAGATTTCCTTGTCCACATTGCAGATCTTGAGTTTGTGGAGAGCGAAAATCTAATCCTCAGCCTAGATGTAGAAAGTCTCTACACAAGCCTCCCAAAAGACATAACCTTAGAGGTTATTAAGGAAATCCTAGATACAGAGGAATAGACTCACTCGACCCCAGGTAACTTTGTAATGGAATTTGCTAGATTTGCACTTGCAAAAAACAGTTTTGAATTTGAGGGGATCCTGTTCTTGTAAACTCACGAAACTTTTATGGGCAGTACATTTGCTCCAAGTGTGGTCGGGCTGTATGTATACAATTTGGAAAAGGCAGTGATTCACCTTGATAACAACCCATACATTACATTTGCTCCCAATGTGGTCGGGCTGTATGTATACAATTTGGAAAAGACAGTGATTCCCCATGATAACAACCCATACAGACCACACATAATAACTTGGAGATGATACATAGATGACGTATTCGTCATCTGGAAAGGAGATAATGCAACTGCGCTAAATTTCATCAATTGGCTAAACATACAAGACAGGTATCTAAAATTTACCCACACTTTCAGTAACAAATCTTTGACCTTTTTAGATGTAACGGTTTTCCATGAACATGGAAAACTACAAACTGACACATATCAGAAACCGACAGCCAAAAATAACCTATTGAGGTTTGACAGCTTTCACCCCAGATCACTACGAGAAAACATACTGTATGGTCAGTTCCTACGGTTACGTAGGAACTGCAGTCAACTAAAGAATTTTTAAAAACAGGCAGCAGATCTGGCTGAAAAACTTAGAAAGTGCAACTACCCAGAGAGAATATTAAAAAAACTAAGAAGAGAGCTAGACACCAAAATTGTGAAGCTATGCTAGAGACTCCCACAAGGGCAAAGGAAGACCCTCGCTTAGTATGTGCGACTACATATAACATCGCCTCAGACTATGTCAAGAAAATTATAAGACACAACTGGCGAATCTTGAGCATAGGTTCTAGACAATGGGACTACCCTCTATTTTCACAGAAAATAGCAAAAAGTATAAAAGACACAGTGTTGCACACAAGACCGAGACCTATGCTGAGAACAAAAAAACACTATACTTAACACTTTTGTGCTCCCTGAAATAAAAGGCCATTACCCCTGTGGACAATGCCGTGTCTGCCACCTGATGACCTCTACTAAGGAAATAGATCTGGGACTATGTACAAAATGGGAATTATGCAAACACACTAACAGTAACTCAAAACAAGTCATATATATGATAACATGCCCCAGTGATTTGCGTTATATAGGCATTACAACAAGAAAGGTGAGCGTCAGAATAGGAGAACATCGAAGCAATGTACGTTGCAGACGGGCAGCCACAAAAATGGCAGAACCTTACCTTACAAAAGGTCATACAACACAAGGACTCAGGTGGATAGTTCTAGAACAAGTCCAAGCAAAATCAAGAGACATAGAGAGAGTTCTTTTTGAAAAAGAACAGCAGTGGATTTATAAATTATCCACACAACATAAAGGACTGAATGATGAAATACTGTGGGGAAACATCCTATAAGATATACAATAGGCCATGTATGACAACATCATGGATGGTTCTTAAGTGTAGAACTACATCACCCAGGTACCAACACGAGCACAGTACATTTACACCACATCCTTGAAAAAAAACTACAATTCCCACAAATTTAGTAGCTGTATAGTTCATAAGCAGATCACGTGACTGTCACATGACAAAGAAAAGGAAGTAATTTTCTGTTCAAGAAACAAAAACCTGTAATTTACGATGTAATCACCACTATGAATCGGAGCCTAAAATACTGGCTAATAATCTACAAGACAAAGACCAATATGACATTGATTCACATCCACCTAGGAAGAAAAAACCTAGAACTACAATTCCCAAGAAATTTGTAGTTCTTTCACATACCTCCCGATCATGTGATGGTCACATGACGAGAAAGAGGATAAAACCGGAGACAGCCGGCTTCCGCCCCTTGATACAGGGTGCAGAGAGCCGAATAGGTGGAAGAGGTGTGGCGCAGCGGCCAGGGCGACTGACTCTGGAACCCGGGGGCTCACGGTTCGATCCCCGGCTCCGGCGGCAGATCAGCCCAGCACCATGTGACTCTGGGCAATAGCTCGCTTAATCTTCCCGACGGCCCCCAGCGCCTTGACACCTTCGGGTAATTGTTCACGCTTTACAAATACTGGACTGGACTGGAATAGGTAAAGACGCGGGTGCTGTGCTTTGACGAAGTAAGTAATACGAAAGCAGGAGAGAACCTGATGCACCTTCTGTTGAAAAATCCTTTTTCACAGCGCCTAATATACACCCTATGCTTGAGTTTATTTCCCCATTTGTTCCAACAGAGTGTGACTATAAAGAGCACCCCTCAAGATTAAGCCTATGAAGCCTTATAGACTAAATAGGCCAATTAGGTGTAGATTATGTATACTTTTGAAATCACATGCATGGTGTGCAATATCACTTGATTTTATTATAAAGGCCTGACACTTATTTCAACCTGTAATATAGACTATGAGAGGTTTTTAACATGAGTGTGCATGACAAGAGGCACTACTGCATGGGAGAAAATACGTACAATGCATTAAAAATAGATATTTCATTACTGCATAATGCTATTGATTCTTTCTCCCCCAGATCAGACCAATGCAAAAAGGAAAAAGTCCAAAATACTGGTCTGTATGATTTGCGTGCATGCCTTTCTTAAAAACTTTTTTTTAAAAGGGATTAGTGCAAAAATAAGGTCCTGAAGAAAGCCGACCGACCCACACGGGCGATTCTAACGCTGAAGCATGTCGACCTTAGATGTATAGGGTCACTACTCCCGTATGACATCACACTGTTTTTAAACTTGCCAATGGACCAAGCATTAAAAAAGTAGTAGGATCCGGCAGGTAATTTTAATTTCTTCTCACAATCCCTAAAACCACATAGCCAAGGAACTCCACTTACAAACGTGTTGAGCCCGTCCCCCAACACTAGGTGAGCGGGACGAGGGTCCGATGATGAAGCAAGCCATAGGTGGTACCTGTGAGTGAGAACCCTAAAATATATATCCCACAAGGGCACAGTGATTTTCACCAATTTACATGGGTGAACAATCCTTCACCCGAGTGGGACAGTGGCGACGCAACACTCTGTCTTGTGGATAGTAATAGGATCCAACAAAATAAGGCAATCCTCCTTAAGTATTGTTGTATATGAAAAGGGAAGCGGAGGGTAAAACTTTACACATACTTCTCACTCCTCCTAATTGTTGTCCTACTTCCATGAGCATCTAGACAATGTAGCTTTTTTTCTTCAGGAGAAGAGGGTTCAGATAATAAAAACACAAAACCATTTCCTGTTCTATACCTATAGTTCTATATACTATTTCCTGTTCTATACCTATACCTATTTTTTGGTAGGAACATTGGAACTGTTCTTAATATTACATTTCAGATAGAAATCTAAGAAATGGCTCATGATATAATAGGGCTCTAATATTCCCAACCCACAGCCTGAGGTCATTGTTACTGAAAGGAAGACTTTAAATGACAGATGTTTTGAGAACTCCAGCAGTGCTCAGTGGATTGCTGCAAGCTCCGTCCAATCCAAGGACTTTTGGGCTCCATAGACCACCTCCTCTTTATTAACAATTCAGCACAGACCTCCCCCAACCTATGCTGCTAGCATCTTTTGCCACTACAACTGGATTTACTGGAGTCAAAGAAGCCGCCAGCTCCAATTTCTTTTGCATCAACCACCAGTTCAGATTTTCCCATATCTGCTGTGACACCGGAATCCATTTTTTTGTAATTCGTGGAACAAGGTCTCCAGAACTTCAACAGATGATGTATTAGTGGATAAAGGTGTAGGGGAGCCACAGGGACCATTGGCAGACAAGGTGTCTTATCCCAAAATTACCCCATTGTCTAGGGAATGCCCAGGAGGCATCTCCTCCCACTAGCAAGTGCCAGGCATAAATGTGGCACCCCAGGCATCCCATCAGAACATTTTCTGGATGGACCTGCGGAAGAAGAGAAGTGGACTGGACCTGCTGTCTGTGAACTGAGAGGAGCCCTGAAGGACTGAAACTGGTCTCTCTTGTACCCAGGAGAAAGAAGTGGATTCCTAAGGTAAGTTGGATGACCTCTTGGGTGGCTCCAGGGACACAAGCTTCAAGGGGCATTTTCATAAAGTGTCCAGCTGATCAGAGGCAACTGTATTTGGCTGGACTCTGCTGTTGGCCTCTAACTGACACCCTGGGAGTCTCTATGTGCCTTCCACTGAGGTCCTGGGGGCCTTAGAAGTGCACTTCAGTGGTTGTTGGGGCACCACAAGAAAGTTATGAAATTTTTTCAAACTTTTTGACTTCCAGAGTTTTCACCAGGACCATTCCACTTGTTATATCCAATCAGGGCTCCATTGTAGTTGGCCTCAAATCGCACCTAGATCCCTATCTACCATGACCATGACTGTCATTGGCGATGTGCGCAGTTTGGCACTATTTCTACTTAAAACTTTTAAAATGTATATCTCCGGTTCACCCTATTTCAATTTTGTCGTTTTAGTGTCACTTTGTTTATTTAATTGTACTCTATTTTTCTAATTTGGGATGATATTTATTACTTGGTGTTTTGACTTTATTACTGTTTTGGGTACTGCATAAATACTTTACACATTGCCCTAAGTTAAGCCTGTCTGGTCTGCACCATAACTAGCAGGGAGTTAAGTTCTGGCTAATTTAGTGACTTTAAGAGTTCTCGCTGACAAGAGTTGTTATTATTCCTTGAGGTGGGCAGTCGCCCACCCCAAAAGATAATCCAACTTCTTACAGGGACTCATGTTTATTGGAAGTGAGGAAGGAGGGATTTCCTTAAGGCATCCTGTTTGAAGGTATATAATAAGAAAAAATAGAGAGTAGATAGAGAGTCTGAGTGACGAGGCAAAGTCTCAATTTTTATAACTGACGAGGAAGACGAAGAAGGAGGTAATGGACAGGAGCGTCCTGGAGAGCTGGCTGATCAACTTCAGTCCTCTTGAAAGAAGGATTTGTGATCTCCCATGAACGGGCACAGAAGTAGCAGCATGAAGATACAAATGTATTTATTTTATTTATTTATTGAGTTTTATATAGCGCTGGCTAGACCCGGAGGTATCAGAGCACTTTACCAGGGGAAAGAACCAAGCTAATCACAAGTATAAATGTTTAAAATTAAACAGGACAACATACACATAATCAATTGACATGATGCTGGAATATTATCACAAAATATATTTATTATTTAATATTTCATTTCGTATAAAAAGATTTTTTTCATTTTTTGTCAGGATCTCAAAAAATATATATATATATGATTCAATACATTTTATAAAATCCCAATGCAGTGATACATATTAACATATGGAATATGATTAAACTAAATGAGAACTTAGAGCATAAAAATGCTCTTATCTGATAATACAATCTTTTTTTCTTTTTTTCTTTTCTTCGAGTGTTTCTAACAAAGTCACAGATCTTATGTGGACTGAAAAGAGGGTCAGCGGTAGATGGAACTACGCGCGTTTCGGCAAGTTGCCTTCGTCAGGACACCGTCTCGACTTTCTCTGCATTGGACACACAATGGAATGCATTTCAATATTTACGTGCACCTATGTCTACAATGTCAATATGTCCTGTCATAATTATTATTTAATCTATTTACAATAAAAACATTTAACGGTTCAGGTGTGTCATTTGAGAGTTATGCATTCTGTGTCGTAAGTATTCAAAGAAAGAAAGAAAAGAGAGAAGAGAGAGAGAGAAAGGGGGAGGAGGGAAAAGAAGGGGCACAAGTCAGAGTACAGGGCCTACTCTCAAATGTACAACACAATGGTATTAGGGGTGTTTTCTTGTAAAAAATCCTTTCACAATTTTCTCTTTATGAATCGCAAATTTTACTATTAAAACTTGGTTTTAACCACACCACAAATTGCATGGCTTTTAATCTTCACAGATCCCTTAATAACACACCTGAACCGTTAAATGTTTTTATTGTAAATAGATTAAATAATAATTATGACAGGACATATTGACATTGTAGACATAGGTGCACGTAAATATTGAAATGCATTCCATTGTGTGTCCAATGCAGAGAAAGTCGAGACGGTGTCTGACGAAGGCAACTTGCCGAAACGCGCGTAGTTCCATCTACCGCTGACCCTCTTTTCAGTCCACATAAGATCTGTGACTTTGTTAGAAACACTCGAAGAAAAGAAAAAAAGAAAAAAAGATTGTATTATCAGATAAGAGCATTTTTATGCTCTAAGTTCTCATTTAGTTTAATCATATTCCATATGTTAATATGTATCACTGCATTGGGATTTTATAAAATGTATTGAATCATATATATATATATTTTTTGAAATCCTGACAAAAAATGAAAAAAATCTTTTTATACGAAATGAAATATTAAATAATAAATATATTTTGTGATAATATTCCAGCATCATGTCAATTGATTATGTGTATGTTGTCCTGTTTAATTTTAAACATTTATACTTGTGATTAGCTTGGTTCTTTCCCCTGACATTGTTCTCCCTACTAGCTAGCAAGTCTCCATTGTGTTAAGTAGGGGTCCCCTTTCTTTCAAACCATCAGAGCGCTTTACATCAGGAACAACATCAAGTTACAACAATAATCATTTAGACATTTTACACGGAAATTTCAAAGTGAATGCCAAATCATAGGAGGCAGAGAGGGAGAAGGGGGGATAAGAATATGAGTAGAAGGATAGGTGGGGAAGGGGGAGGGAACCTGAGGGGAAGGGGGTAAAGGCGGAACGGGCGAAAAGAGAAAACGTTCAACTCAAGGGAAAAGAAAACATAGCGAAAAACATAAGGTCAGGGTACAGTAATTTAGAGACAGAGTTGCGCGGAATTAACAAGGATAGTGGAAAAATTCAAAGGGGGGGAGAGAAGGTAGAAGGGGACAAAAGTGGTGTTATGAGAGCGGGTGCGGGGATAGGAGGGAGCCGGGGGGGGGGGGGAGGATGGAGTAAGGTAGACCAGAAGGAGGGAGAAATACGTTTGAGGATCGTCGGGGTGAGAACGGAGGAAAGGGGGAAAGGACATGAGTACAACAAGATGGTGGGTCCAGGTCCGGGAAATCAGCGGTGGTCAGCAACAAAATGGCTGGCAGGTCAAAAGTCAGAGAGACAAAAAGTCCACGATGCGAACCAGGGAGTATGAATTAAGTGCAAAAGAGAAAAGAAGTCAAAGGAGGGTACACAGTTCCAGAGTCAAAGGCGGGAGGCAGGGAGAAGAGGCGTGTAGAGGCTCCGGACCACAGGGGCATCGGTGATGATAATCCGCCGGGCGTAGCTCCCGCACCCCCATATCAGAAAAAGGACTCTCAGGTCACAGAAGACGGAATCAAGGCGGATTACCTCTGAGTAGATGGCCAGCATGGGGGAGGCAGCGAGGCAGCAGCGAGGACTGGAAGAGCGAGTTGTCTCCAGGTCGGCAGATTGCAGGCGGGAAAGCGGGTACATCGGAGCAAACAGCGCCGTGGCACTCACCTTCGACCCAGAAAACGCTGCAGGTGAAATGGGGGGGGCTTATTTACAAGCCTCTAGCGCCACCAGTACGTAACTTTTTCCCATTTTAAAAGTGACGCCCCAGCGGCGCAAGGGGCTTGTAAATAAGCCCCGGGGTGTTTTACCGGCACATTTCAGCCTTAGTTTCATGATGAGCAGGTTATTTGAGAAAGATAGAAAGAAGATCCAAGGGAGGGAAAAGGAGAGAGAAGGGGATGGGGCTGTGGAGGCACCAGAGTGACTTAAGGCTGCAGAAGAGGAAAAAGGAAACATTCGGCGGACTGAGGGGAAAATGAGAGTAAAGGACCGAGGGGATAAAAAGAAGGGGTATGCAGAGGAGTGAAAAAGAAGGAAAGGGAAGTAACTGGAGAAAACAAATGGGGAAGCTAAATGGAGGAAAAGAAAGGCGAACAGTAGGGGAGGAAGAAAGAAAACGATCTGGGTAGAAGATAGGGGGAATAAAAAAAGTTCTGATGAAAAAATAGGGAGAATGGCTGAAGAGGAAAAGGACGGAGAAGTGTTGATGTGACGAGAAGCACTGTCAAGAGAAGAATTAGGGTCAGAAGATTATAAGAGGGGAGGAAAAGCAGTCAGAAGAGCTGATTAGCGGTGATATATGGGCTCAGGCAAGAAGAATGAGGAGTAGAGTAGGACCTGACGCCAGGGAAAAAAGCCAGGGGATGCTAGCAGTACATTGGCTTTCATAATAGTCTTGCTGCCAGTGTTTTACTTGTTGAAGTTCTGTAAACAATAGGTGTGACTAATTTCCCATTTCTACAAGAACGAGGGACTGGGCCAGCCATGCAGGAATTCAAACTTAGGAAATTTAAGGTGTCTATTTTAGCGTGATAGTTTATGTTGTTTTAGGTTCAAATCATTATGGGTATTTGTAATGCATTTCACTGATACTAATTTATTTATTTCCCCCTCATGGGGTATTTTCCTGCAATGTAATTTGTTTCACATTTTATGTCACACTGCTTACTTTGGCATCACTGCTGTGAGAATGTGTGGTGTCACCTCCTGTAATGTCATGAAATACGATACCTTTCCGGCCAAGGTAGGGGCCCTGTTTTACTTTGTATCGCATATTTAGATTTCCCCTGTCAGTCATCTCAACTCCAAGATCTTTATACAGTTAATGTTTTTAAAAGGTTATGACTGTAATCACGCTCGGGTAGTTTTTAGTCATCATTTGGCATGTCCTCTTTGACTGCATTTTCATTTATATTGTGTTGTCATAGGATGAACGTGTATTAACCTGCTTACATTTGTCCAGCAGCTCAACTCTGGTGTCCAACTTAATGATGCTGTCAACAGTGCAGGTCCTAAAGGAATGACCTCACCTACCATGTCTTTTGCCTCCCTCTCTCATTCTTCAATGGCTGCACTCTGCTAGCAGTCGGCGTCTATTCCTGCTCGACGCCTAACACCCAATTGTCAAGTCCCTACATTTTCCCCAGCCTTCGTTTCAGCCTCAATATTCTCATTCTTGACCTTTAAGTGTGTACTCAATCCACTGAAGGAGCGAAGCAGAGTCCTCTTCATTCTAGTGAGCTCAGCATTATCAGGGAATCTTCTTCTTCTGCACCTTTTTATTCACTGATTGGCGGGCTTTAAAAAACATTTTGTGGGGTTGGTCCAGGCAGCGTCGGTGGACCCTCGATGGTGAAGGGGTCACAATCTGCACACCAATGGCTTAAAATGTGTCTTCTCCAACGTCATCAACCTCTATCCTGGTCTTCCAGGTCCTGTCACCAATGTATCCTAACTCGTGGAATTCAGCCAGTCGCTGACATGCCTCCAAATCCTGTCCTCCAGAACTCCAGATTTTCCAGCGCTTTGAAGGTACAACCCCATGTCTCTCACACATGGCCAACTCTACTTATCCATTTGCACTGGGTGTACACCACCGATAAGGCTAGGGGGAAGAGGATGAATATATAATAGGGTAGTATATGTGGACCGAAATCCAAAGGTCAGCACCACCAGGC
Source organism: Calotriton arnoldi (assembly GCA_963921515.1). Classification (NCBI taxonomy): domain Eukaryota; kingdom Metazoa; phylum Chordata; class Amphibia; order Caudata; family Salamandridae; genus Calotriton; species Calotriton arnoldi. The sequence goes on from CAWUFW010000057.1 coordinate 5,650,159, forward strand.
ACTACGTGCTTCACCGTCAGACTTATGGTGCCACACGAGTACCCATGAGGTGGTATATTTGTGACAAATGCCGGAGCTTTCACACTGAGCTACTTCCTGGGCTCAGACCGGTGAGCACCCCAAACAAACACACCTAACATCAAGGTAAATAGAAGTGTGAAACAATTACACATGGGTACAAAGCCGGAAAGCACTATGGGGCACATGCATCAAGATAAGGAATTGCGATTCCTTAATAGCGATTTTTAAGGAATCGCTATTTAGGAGTCGCAATTCCGTATGCATGTAGGAATCACAAAATAAATAGTGATGCCTACACATTCCCTAATAGTGAATCGCAAATTGCGAATCGCTACTAGGGAATGCTTTCCCATTCATTCCTATGGGCCTAGAGGCCCATAGGAATGAATGGGAAAGCATTCGCAATTTGTGATTACCAAATAGGTAATCGCAAATTGCGAATGCAATTGCAAGGGTGCTAGGGGGCCTAAGGCCCCCCTGATGCACTCCCCAAAAAGGTAAGTGTGCAGATGTGGCGCACACATATGCCCGAAAGGCATGTGTATGCGGCACATGGCACTTAGAAAAATGCAATTTTGTGCATTTTTCTAAGGATTTGCAAATTAACAACAACTTGAAGTTGATGTTAATTTGCGATTCCTTAATGCAAAGTTGCATTTTGAAAATGCTTCTTGCATTGCATTTAGGGATTCGCAAATTGCGATTCCCTAAATGCATTAGCAAAATAGATAATTGCGATTACCTAATTTGCGAATGCATTTTGGGTTGATGCATTGGAAATGGCTTTTTACCAGTCGAAAACGGGCATATTTTTGCGACTGGTAAAAAGCTTGATGCATGTGCCCCTATTAGTTTTATTTTTTAGTACATTTTCTATGCTGCCACACAAACTCTTCAGTACAAAGTACTTGTTGGATGGTAAGAGGATTAGAAGAGAGAGGAAAGGGCATTGTACTTAGTACAGTGACATCTAAGGGCTGGGCGGTTAGATGGCAAAACAAGTGAGGTTTATGGCCTGGCAGTGTTTGCAGAAGCTCTTTGCATGCCTAAAGGTAGCTGGAGTTTTGTGTTTGCAGGAAACATCTCCAGTTAGTTAATGAAGGTGGATCTTAAGCATCTTGTGGTTTTGTATGGGAAGAACACGTTAGATAGCTAGCCAGGGTTGAGACATGGATAGGTAACCAGGGTTGAGGCATGGATGGCTTTCAGTACTGGGCAAATTGCCTTTAAGGTCAGTTGTTTGCAACCGTTGAGATTTCAGTGTGTGAGTAATATGATTGTGTTCTTCATACTAAAAAGCGGACAGGTGGCATAATTTTGCACTTAGTGGAGTTTTTTTTAGAGTTTTTGCAGAGCGGTCCCAGGTACATTAGCTCTGATGGTTTTGAGCACAGCTACTTACCCTGTCTACTGTATTCGAAAAGTATTGCAATCCCTTTAAGGCTATCTGTATCCTTAAATCTCTATGGGCCAGATGTATCAAAAAAGCAATTTGCGATTCCCAAATAGCGATTTTTACCGAATCGCTATTTGGGAATTGCAAAACGCTATGCAGGAAAAAATTCGCAATAAAATAGCGATTGGGTAAAAATCGCAATCGCAATTACCGATTTAAAAAATTTTGATCCTGTATTTGCGAAATCGCAATTAAGAAATCGCAAAATTGCGAATCTGCTATTCAGGTGCAGCATGATGACATCACAACCAGGAAGTGTGACTGCCCATGCTGTTCCTGAGTGCCTGAGGCTGTGTTAGAGGCTGGGAGCAGGAGCACACCACTCAGAAGCCCATCTGGAGTGCAAATACACCCACAAACCCACCATGGATACACAGGAGAAGGCAAAGGAGGCTGCAGTACGAAAAAGAAAACAGAAATTCAGCGAGAAAGAACTGGAGGTCCTCATTGAGGAGATGGTGAGGAGCCATGAACAGCTGTTTGGGAAAAAAATCTCTGCACATCCCTTAGTCAGAGAAGAGAAAAATCTGGCTGGACATTCAGGCAAAAGTAAATGCCATTGGTGTCACACAGCACTGCATAGAGGACCTACGCAAGCGCTGGTATGACTTGCGCTCAAGGGCAAAAGAAAAGGTAGCAAGCAGGCTTGCGGAGGCTAAGAAAACTGGTGGAGGTCCATCTACTGAGCCAGCGTCAACACCCCTTGAAGACTTGGTGGAGTCCACACTACAGCCAGAAACCATCAGCGGCATAGCAGACATTGACAGCTCAGCCACGCCCAACACCAGACAAGGTAGGATGCATGCTAAATCACCCCTGACCCATTACCCCCTAAACACCCCACTCAGAAATGACTCAATATTGAAGTATGATTGCCACTCCATGCCACAATTTTATGGTCACCCAGCAATGCATCATGGGAGATGCAGTCCCACACATAACACAGTAAAGCATTGATACAGAGTAACATATCCGCAGTTGAGACACACCAGTAAAAGACCAATTGAAGCACAGCATTTAGGTACACCAACTGAAGTAAATTTATTTTGTAAATAACAGAAAGCAGGACACACAATAAGTAGTTCTCTTGTATTCACAGATGTACCTGCGACACAGGGTGAGGACACACCAATTGATGAGGCACCACAGCTACAGGAACAGGCAGGGGGAGAGGAGTCAGACCACACAACACAGACAACACCTGCACCAAGACCACGCCGTTACACTGTGGCTCCACTACAGGAGTTGGAGGGAGGAGTGCAAGCCATCCAGGATGAGCCACAGCCAAGGCACGAAGAGCAGGCACGGCACCAACATGACCAGTCTCCTGTGCACTGTAGCGACAGCAGTCGCATGAGATGCAGACCAAGGGCACAACACACCTCTGATGAAGAAGAGGATTACTCTGTCTTCTCTGGGCTGGAGGGCACAATGGTGAAGGTGCAGCGGCTGCAAGCGAAAAGCATGCGGTCAATGCAAAGGCAGCTGGTGTCTGTAAATCACAATCTGACTGACATAAAGGATGGCATCAGGGAGCTCAACAACACTGTGGCCGAGGGTAACAAGGCATATGCAGACAGCATGAAGGGCATGACCGTAGCCATCAAAGAGCTCTGTGCCACCATGCAGAGGGACCATGCCTCCAGACACAGGGAAAAGCAAAGCCTATTTACCCGTCTGGATCATTACACTAAGGCAGTCAACCGTCTGTGCAATGCCACAGCTGTCCTTTCCAGACGCACAATGTCCATGCAGGTTGAAATGGCACACTGCAGCCAGGATGTTGCCAAGGGGTTGGTGCAGGTCACCACTGCAGTTGAACAGCTACAGACAGCCAACATAGTTGGCACAGGTATTCTGGGTGCAGGGGACAGTGAGGAGGTCTCCAGCCGCAGCAGCATTACCCCACCCGTGACTGAACCCAGACGGCGGAGTGTGAGGCAAGGAACAGCATCCGATGCCTCATCAAGGGAGGGCAGTGTGAACATTGACCGTGCAAGTGCGTTACGGGGGCGCAAGAAATAGACAGTGTTGCGACAGAGTCATGCAAATGGGTGAGGTGACCCATGGCATACATGCTGAAGTCATTTAAATGTGCATGGACTGTGTACATGGCATGTTAAACACCAAAAGCCACACATTAGTTGTGACTTGTAGGCTGTGTGAAGACATTTTTACCTGATGTTAAGGTATATTAAAACACAGTTATTCAACAGTCATGAGTTGCTTTGTGTCATTATTACTCACCTAGAAATAGTTGTGTGTTATTTCATCACGTCTCTGTCTGCCATATGCTGCACCTACACCACCTGCTGGTCTGAGACGAGGACCTGGTTCCTCATCTTCATCTGAATCAGAATCTGTGAGTTCCACTGGTATGCCTTTGGTTGTTGCTACGTTGTGCAGCATGGCACAAGTAGCCACGATCTTGCAACAGGTATCAGGCCTATACTGCAGTGCTCCTCCACTTTTGTGCAGACAGCGGAACCGGCTCGTCAGTATTCCAAATGTCCGCTCGATGACATTGCGCGTTGACTTGTGTGCGCCATTGTATTTTCTCTCACTCTGATTAGCCGGATTGAGGTATGGTGTGAGGATGAATGAGCGCACAGCATATGCACTGTCACCTACAGGATGAAAGGCATATGGTTAATCACTGTCCTATTTATACAGATGTAATGAGTCCATCAGAGTGTGTAAAATGCATTTACCTAGCAGGTATCCTTCGCCAAATTCACCCCCAGTGAGACGTGTGTATATTCCACTGTGTCTAAATATGAAGGAATCGTGTGTTCTGCCAGGATATTTGGCCACTATATCAGTTATTATGTGTTTGGCGTTACATATGACCTGGATGTTGAGGGAATGGAATGATTTACTGTTCCTGAAAACGTACTCATTATCTGAGGGGGGGACAGGGGGCTACATGTGTCCCATCAATGCACCCGATTACATGTGGGAACTGCGCTATCTGGTAGAAATCCAATTTGGTCTGCTGCAATGCCTGTTGTGTCGTGGGGAATCTGATGTAATGGTGTATCCTCTGTACCATTGCATCCAAGAAAGCATTAAAGAAGCGTGACAGGCAACTTTGGGACACCCCTCCTGCTGTAGCTATCACTCCCTGGAAGCTCCCTGATGCTAGTAGGTGCAGTGAACAGAGGACCTGCACATGTGTTGGAATGGCTTGGGTCCTGCGGGTTGGATGCTCCAGTATTGGTTTTAGGTCAGCTATCAGGTCTAGTATAGTTGCTGAGTCTAGTCTATACTTCTCATGTATTTCTTCCTCTGTCTGCTGAAACAGGGTTATGCGCTGTCTGTAAATGCGTTCCTTTCTCCTCCTCATTCTCTGGGCTGCTGCTTGAATCCGCATCCTCCTCGCTATGACATACAGCGCTGCCATTGTGAAAGACACTGAGGCATTTTAGCCTGTTTAAATAGGTTGCACCTGGTTACCACCTGCCCTGAGTTGGTGGTAATTTGAAGGTGCAAAAATGCGATTTTTCACATATTCGCAATTTGCGACTGTTTCATACATTCTGTTGCGAATTTGCAATTTGCGAAAGACATTTTTGCGAATTTGCTATTTGGAACTCTCAAATTGCGAATTCGCAAATGGTTTTTCGCAGATGTGTTGCTTCGCAAATTTGGAAATCGCAATTTTTGCGATTATCCATTTTGCGATAGGGAAAACTGTCATACATTGGAGCATGCTATTTTGCGTCCGCAAACGCATTATTTTTGTGAATCACAGTGTTTGCAAATGCAAAATAGCTTGATACATCTGGCCCTATGTGCTGTACCCAACAAAAATGAATTTTAAACATTACATACATACCAGGAAAATGTTAATTTACTCTGTACCCTCTCAAGATATGGGTGAAATACCCGCAGTATTACTCAGAGGTTTCTCTGACCTGAAATGGTTTACCTCTTAACCTCCCATCTCCTTCAGAGCTTTACAGAAATTCTTGCTTTCCTCCATCATCTTCAACCTCCACATGTAACTACTCAGATCTGTGCTCACCAACATAAAAATCCATCAGTACACCAATGATATTCCACCTTAGAATGTATCCTACCAGTGACATTCAGTGACCCAGGAACTGCCTCAAGCTAATCCAGGACAGGATGTGACCTAAGACTTAATTCCTCCTGTTTGCCAGCAGCACCAAACAACCACAGACTCAAGCTTGGCTCTTCAACATAGACCTACAGGATGTCACCTAACTGCTGACAGCTAGTGCAAAATCACTTGCATTAACCCTCTCCCCTCAAACAACATATTGCCAAGGAAACCAACATATTGCCAAGGAAATCTAGACAGCACGGTACTAGTTTTCTAAAAAGTTACAGTGCTGTCAAGAATTCGAGTCGCCGTCCATACTCTCGGGTAAGTAAATACAGGGACGTCAAACAGAGAGGATAATGGAAAAAAGGGAAACGGCGAGAAAGACACATCTGCCACTTGTCTGCGTCCTTCAGAACATCATTGAGGTCGGCAGACACGTATGTTTTTAAACACAAAAAAAATAAACACTTGGTTATCAGTTTGGTAAGTACAGAACAGGTAACCAATCACTATAATCGGCATTTATGAGTTCTTACCATGCTTTCAGGCAGAATGTGCTGTTACGAGTCTCCATTCCGATCGGGATACAGGAGCGGAAGCCCAGGTAGCCGAAGAGCGCCAGGATTTCTGGGTTAGAGTTGGTGATAGACAACACAACACAAACAACCAAATCCTGTAAAACCCTGCCAACATGAAGGAAGCGAAAGGTGAGGAAGTGGGGAATCAGATGTCAATCTAGCCGGAACGGAAATCCATAAAGCACAACAGAAAGTTGCCAGCCAGCTATTGCGTTTGCAACAGACTCAGATTGTCCCACTGCATGGAATGTCCTGAAAATGGATGTCCTAGCCCAGAAGTGATTACACACATGGGTTAACTGTCTAGTCATGTCCTTAGCTTCTATTGCCCAGTTTTGGATAGCTTCCAAAGGCATGCAACTGTGTATGGGACTCACCCTGTGTTCTCACTCCTGTTTTCAGTGTCCTCACTCAAAGGGTAGTTTGACCCTGTAGTGTCCTGCAGGACACGTTCTAGTGTTCAGCAGGCAGCTGTACTCCCAGCCACTCCCTTGAGGGCTGGACACACTTGCACCCCCACCCATCCATCACGGGTGTCACGAGTGACGTGGCCCCGCCAATAAAAGGGCCCGGGTGCACGTGCTCGTGGCCAGTTACTGTACTCTACCACCTGGTGTCTGTTATTCTCATCATGTGGGCCTGAGGCCCGACACTACAATGGCGACGAGGCGGGTCTGACCCCCGCATGCTCGCTGCACAGCCCTTCATTCATCCCTCATGGAGAGGGAATGTGCCAGAGGGTATGACATCCCCACCATGCCGCCTCCGGACACCCGCTAGTGCGGAGAAGATCGGGCTCGACACCGTGACGCAGCCCTCTGCCTTCAAGGAGGAGCGAATGGAGACTGGCCGTCTCCTACCCCATCGATCCTGGTGAGAGTGAGAGCCCCCTGCTAACTCAGCAATGTGCCCGCTGCCGCGCTCAAGCTGTCACTGCCGTGATCAAGAGGCCCTGTGACCCTCACCGTGCGGCAACAAAGAGAGTCATCCCGCCACTGCTGAGCAGGACGTTATACAGCCCGCTGAGATCCCTGCCTCACTGACTATCACTGGGCAAGTGTGCGGTGGAGGCTGGCTTAGGGAAGCACCGCGGCCCAGTAGCACGACAGGGGACCACGCTCCCTGGTCCGTCTCCTGCAGCACCTGTGTGAGTGTGTAGAGCGGGCTCACCTTACTGCAGCACAAAAAGGCGCGAAAAGAAAAGCGCTGCTGCAAGAGCAGGCCGGCCGTCAAGGGCACTCAAGAGTGTTGGCAGCGCCAAGAGGCAGGGCGTAACCTACACAGCAGAAAACAAAAGAGGTACGTGACACGCAGCCCCTACCTGCAAACAGGCAGCTCTACTGCGCCAGTAGGGTGCACAGCCCGCCCCAGCCCCTCCAGAACTTCTGTGGTCTGCTGCGCACAGTACGGCTACCGCGGCGCTCCAGGGCACCAAGCGGCGCAACGGAGGAGACACTGCCACCAGTAGAGAAGCACCCCAGTGCATGACTCGCCTGCTCTGGGCCACGCTGGAGCGCGGGCGGCAATCTCGGAGACACTGCTGCCGTGGGGATCGGAGGTCAGCGCTTGGGGGCACCATCTAGCCGCCGCCTCGCCACACTGCACAGGACGGCATTTCGGGCGAAGGCATTCATGGCATTGAAGGAGTGACAGCGCTCCCGTGACTTGCCCCCACACCAAGGCTCAGGTGTTAAAGTGGAAAACAACACCGCCGAAAGACCCCAAAACTGTCCCTGCATCTCCAGCACTGCTGACGCCGAGACCCTCCCTAAATCGCACGGCCAATTGCCGGCAGACGAAGTGAGGCGTGTAGCAACTGAAAGAGAAAGTAGCGCATGCAACGGATGCGCCCTGGCACAGCAAGACATCGTGGGACCAACATCAGGCCATGCCTCACACACTGGGTCACCCGTAAGCCACCGCCGCCGTCCACCAGCAAATAGTACGGCCCCCGCACCCTCACCTCACCGTGCATGCTGTGCACCGCATCGTGCACGAGACGTCCCTGCAACCAAAGCGCATGGCCTCGCAGCATGAAGGAAACTGCCGTGGTCTGGAACCTACTGTCTGAAATTGCACCCTGCCACATGAGGAAGGAGTCAGCCAGCACCTCGTGCCCCCATCTGAGTGAGTGGACCTTCCTCTTCACAGTGCTGGTCCCGAAGAGGCCCGTCTGCCTCCAGGCCATCTTCTGCTACGGTAGCCTGAATGGAGAGCAACCACTGTGCCATCTGCTGGCTGTTGAGAGGTACTGCGCACGGAATAAAGAAACCAAACAGAAACAGTTAAGCACACTGAGAAGTCCCTACATTACAACCCCACACTGGCATATACAGAGTCCCACAGTGTCAGCGCAGCTGCTGCGACACCAGCACCAGTGACTGAAACCCCCTTTGGTGGCCAACAGCAACCACAGTGCCACCTGGTGGCCCCTACCACAGTGCATTCCACGAGCTGCAACAGAAACTTTAGATAGGAGAAAAGACTGGCTGCAGCCCGGTGAAGGGGGAAAAGGAGATCCTCCACTTGGGAGACATGCATCTGAAAGCTCCCGTGAGGGAAGAAACAACGTCAACACTGACAGCGGCACCACCCATCTGCTTAATGATGTCAGCCACACGAGCCTCATGGCTACAATGAGCACAAGGGAGAGACTGTTAGCCCCGCAGAGAGCTTGCATGAAGCCCAAACCTGCGCCGCCAAGTAAAGTCCAGCCAAAACAGTGTGACCAAAGGCCCAAAGCAGCACCGCCTGAGCGCGCAGCACCCAAGAAGAAGAAAGGAAGCGCGACAGCAGAGGAGAGTGTCCAACCCCACAAGTGCACTCGGACGTTGGTTTCCCCTAAGAATGCGGAATGCGCATTGGCCCGAGAGCATTCTACGTCCCAGGACTCTGCAAGAGGAATAGACGAGCACTGCCTGCCACCTCTGCAAAGCACGAGGAGAGACTGACAAACCCCGCAAGGAGCCGCAAGAAACTCAGAGCTAAATACAGGCAGTAACGCCAAAGGCAGCCACCACCAGCAAGGGTGGAAGACCAGCCAGACAGCAACGTCTCAAGGTAGCCATCCCCACTACAAGCACAAGAAAGACTGGTGCAGAGCGTGCACCACAAGTGGCTGCCCAACGCCACCGCCAGAGAGATCGCATCACTCGCTCCTACTGGTGAACAGACACAACCGCAAGCTACAACACAGGCACACCAAGTGCCAGGAGAGAACGCCCAAGAAGAAGACGGAGCGCACTAAGTCAGAGATGCGCAGAAGGCCGCGCCAGCGAATCTGACAGCACGGGCAGGCGCCCGGGAGATAGAGAGATCTCCATAAAGAAGCACTGCTGAACTCAGCACAGAGAGCAACCACATCTCTACTGCACCAGCGAAGCCCCGCAGTCGGCCGAAGACAACACAGAGTGTCCTCCCTCGCACTGCCTCAAGGTGGAGTCGTCGGTGACCCAAGACAGGCAAGAGAGGAGTTGCACACTCCACGTGGCAGGCCGCCACAGCAACATGTGCTCCAACAACAGGCAACACGTGGACGGACGTCACGTCGCACAGCAAGCAAGGAGCACGTCACACGAAGTGACCGATCCCGCCAAGCAGGCCGGAACGAAGGCAGAAGCAGGTGCCACGACGGCGCCGCCTCGAGGTCCAAGCGCAACACCCTCGAGGGAAGAAGAGTGACAGCCCTGTCACCCCGAAGAACAGGATGAACACAGGTGCGCTGAAAAGACCAACAAGAGGAGAAGACCGAGGACTCGTACAGCAAGCCAAGAGCACACCCAGACACACCAGACAGCCACCAAGGCGGACCGACGTCCCTGGACACAGCCTCACGGGAGAACCGAACATAAGCCGCAGCAAGCGCAAACCGCGTCTCTCCCCAACGCTTCCCCAGGCGACCGTCCATCCCCGAGCGTCGGCAGTCTAAGTCAAACGGCATCCCTGCTCCTGACCGCAGATGCCACGGGTGAAGATCAGCACTGAGTGTCCTTCCTCACACCGCCTCAAGATGGAGTCGGCAGTGGCCCCAAGACAGGCAAGAGAGGAGTCGCACACTCCACGTGGTGTGCCGCCACCGAAGATCAACCTCAGCAAGGCGGAGACACATGGCTGCTAGGTCCCTCCTGACATCCAACTCTCCCAGCAAGTCACCACCACCTGTTATTCCGACTCACCATATGGCTGGCAACTGCCATCACGCCAGCCCTCATCACATGCGTCAAACAACACCATCCCCAGAGTACCGATGGACTGGAGTCCTACACCGTTGCCACACCAGCCGACAAAAGAAACCAGAGGCTACCTGCGAACCTGGCCTACACCTGAACTGCGGCAGCGAGAGCATGTCTTGGCCAAGACTCATCCACCCTCGAGGGTTGTGCGTGCGACTAAGTAACAGCTCCTCGGTGGTCCTGCAGCTGCCCCCAGTCGGCACACAAGCGGCCCCAGCGCAGCCCTCCTGCAGTCCCGTAGCAACCCCGACAACGGGCCTCCCCATGCGGGAGAGTGAGAAGAGACATTGCCCCACCGACAGGTTATCGGTTACAGCCAAGCAGGTCAACAGAGACAGTCGATCAGGCAACACCTCCGTGAACTCTCATCATAGACTCCATCCATGTTCATGACGCAACCCACTATATGAACTGTTAGAACTCACCACAGACCATCCTCGACATCAGCAGAGTGGAGCCACGCAGGAATGCAAGACACGTCATCATCAGTGAGCTGACGGTATGCAGCGGACGTCTCCAAGCCAGCGGTCGTGTACTCCTCAGGTTGAACTACGAGTGCCTGCCGAGATGGTCCTGCTGCAGGCAGAGTCACCAGCCCATGCAGTGGCGGCTGGTGGAATTTGAAACTGGTGAGGCGTATGCAGAGCGAATCAACGCATGCGAGCGCAGCGAGCGAGCCCGACGGGAATAAGGGGGATTCGGGGGGATTCTCCCCCCGTGAAGATTTTTTTTTTTAAATTGCCATCTTTTTGGTGCGATTTTCAGCACTATTTCTGTGATAAATGGACTAAAAATTCAGTTCTTCTAGGCATTCATAACAGAAAACTCATACATTATTTCAGAGAATATCTGGGTTGCCAAGCAAGTCTGACTTCTGAAGAGGGCTAGGGTACTAAGCAAGACTGCTTTGGCTCTACCCTTTCCAATAGAAAACACTAGTTAGCGATGTGAACAAGTTCAATGGAAAAATCTGGGGTCTAGGATAGAGAGAGTCCCTCTCCTGAGAAAGAAATTTAGAAAAGATTGGCAAATGGTGCATTTTAAAGCAAATGAATGCAGCGATAAAGCAAGGCTTATTAAGCTCACACGATGTCAATTTCACACAATGTCAATTTGTAAAATTCGGCGCTCAATTTAGTTTTTATCATTCCATTAACTGTAGCGCACTCTATTCTCACAAATATGTGCGCCAAAATTAAATAAATAAACAAAAATATTGGGTGCATTTCCTCTGACAATCACGGCTTACCATGCCGACAAAGTGCCTTGTGTTGCATTGGAAATCGAGTCAAGTGTGGAGAGGGGAAGTGGGAAAACGAATGGGCAAATGGAAAGAGAAAACGAGCAAAGGGAAGTTGAAGGTGGAACATGGCAAAGGATGGGGAGGGGTGCTCACTGCTTGGAAGATGGAAGGGGAAGATGGCGCCCTTGTGCCAGATGGCTCAGAAATAGCATGGGTGTTATTTGCAGACAATGACCTCGACCCTCTTTGACGAGAACATCTGTAGGATTAGACTGTCAACAAGTTCTAATCAGAAAGGGCACATCCAGATCAGAACCAGGGAGTTGCCCTCTGCGTTAGTGATGAGTGATAAGCCTATTAATGTGCTGGGGCTATATTAAGAAGAGTGACCCAAATACCTTCCACTACCAGACACTACGTGCTCATGTAATCAGTCTCATTAAGGAGCGTCTGGATCCCTGTATTCCAGCGCAACCTCTTCCAAGAGCAGCTGCATCTGGCGCTTCCTTAGCCAGGACAACGCAGCATGGCCCAGTAGCAGCACAGCCGGACACCACACTGCAGAGGCCATTGGCAACAGACCTGACCACCTCCTCTGTGACCACCATCGCAGGAGTACCGCTGGACACCTCCAAGCATCACCGCACGACACTCCTGGCACCCCACTGCAGCATTAATTAGAATCCTCCTCAATACCACCAACTAACCATTCACAACAGCACCGCTTGGTGCCCACTGAACCAACAAATGACCTGCCACTGTAGAAGCTGTCAGCTAGAATTACATCAAGAAACCCAAATAAAAGAATAGAATTTGCACAGAACACTCCAAAATGCAATTAATTAGCTTTCAGTGAGGCACACCAAGTGCGTTGTAAATAATATTGACGAAAAAGGAATTCAATATCAATACGTATTAAAGAGACTGTAATAGCACATCCAACACGTGCAGAAAACGTGCAGTTCATGATGATATCGGAATATTTTTTCTGGTAGTGACTTTGTACCTAAGCCTCTTTATAGTTTTGTAAACAAGATTTTACTAAAAACAAGTCTATATTAATTATGCTTTTTATAGACAGTCGTTTTAATGAGCATGTATTGTGCAGAACGCAATAAAATAGTTAAGCACTGCTGCCTAAGCATTTTCATTTTATGTTGTCCCGGGGGTACATGTTCCAGAATAAGCTATTTATGTGTGTGACAATTTCCTCGAATCTCTTGAGGAAATTCACCATAGCAGCTCTGCAAATAGGAATTTGATGAAAACTGCGCACCTACAAATTAACAACACTGTGCTAACACAAATTACTGCTCGTGAAACAAGGGATCAAACACTTGGTATTTTGATATACAATGGCTGATCTCTTAATACAATATTTGGAAACTTAGTCTAACGTATACGTGTTCACAGCTAACCATGGACTGAGGCACGCGCACACACACACCATACATGTGTACCATACATGTGTACGTCATATGGTCTGGAGTTCCGTCTCTTTAGCAATTTTTTTCATAAAAAAGGGAGCATGGGGAAATGAGTTCTGTGAATCGCAGCTGCAAAATAATTACACACACGCCGTTTTTAGCATTTTAACAATGCAATAATACCAAACATTTGTTCTCATTAGGATGCAAATCAGCTGATTAATCCCACAAGAGAATGCCAGCACACTCAGCTTTAAAAGTACGTTTTTTTGTGAAATATTAATACGTGACAAATCTGTGCAAGTACTGTTCACTTCCCCAGCACTTATGACGGGATGAAATGCTGCACGACTTAAAGCTGTGGCATGTCACGTGTACCCACATTGTGCAGCTACAGGGAGGTTTTCACTGCGCCCGGTGTGTAATTAATCCGCACAAGATGCTAGCGCGTGCCGACGAGTGGCAGAGGTGGTTGTTTAGATAACATGTCGACCGGTATTATGTATGCGTTCTAAATGGCAGGTGGTGCTGTAACGCCAATCAGTCATGTTTCTTCTCCCGCTCCCACCCACTCTTTCTCTTTTTATACTAAACTTTTGTAATTATGCCCACTGCTCCTTCCTGGCTCCTTCCTCTGGCGCAACCAAACTGGCCTCCTTTCTACCTCTGAGGGTGTGGGAGGCCTCTCCTTATCTATGTCCTCAACGGGGAGGGGGGGGAGGAGAAGGGGAGTGGATGGGACAGGTGGGCACATGGTGCGTGAGGGACAGTAGAGATATACAATGTAAGGGTAGACCTATAAAGTGGAGATATGCAATGTAAAGTTTCATTTCATATGAATGAAAAAAGTGGAATAAATAAATAAATAAAAGCTACCCCCGGAACGGAGGACAGGTAGCTTGGAGTCGGGCTCTCCACAGGAGCTGCACAGTGCACACTAAAGTTTCCATCTCAGCGGTCTCACACTTGGGAGCGCCACCTCACACCTGGGAGTGCAGTCTCATACTGTGGGAGCAAGGTTTGCACCGGGTAGCGCAGCCTCGAGCTGCAGGGTGCCGTTTCACTACTCAGTACGCACCCTGCCACGGCATTCGAAAACCCCTGAATTCTTTTATATTGTAGACACACGCACCTTCATGGCGACTGTGTCAAATATCCCGATTCCCAATGGTGAATGGAGGAAAACAATTAGGGACACCTGTCCGCGGTGGAGGCCACATCGGACGAGCAATGTCCACCCTGTCTCACACCCGGGGTGGCATACAGACAGGGTCACATTGGGGACCCATACACATGCCCTTCACAAGGCAGCCAAGCCAGTATAGTATACACGACTCTACACCAATATATTGTCCTACTAGTACCTCCTGCAGTCGAGTCAGTCGCGGCCCCGGGCCGGCAAACAGCAACTGGCACTAAATGATGGACTGTCTCGGGGCACTCGAGGGAGTCAGAGAGAGTCGTCTCTGCAGTCCATGTCCTGTCTGAGGTCGAGTCTGCGCAGACTCGAATCCTCGGCTTCCCGCCTGCCACACCCCTTTCCCAACTCGTCACAGGGTGGTCGTCACAGGGTGGGTCCCACCACGCCCTGTAATGAGTTGGGAAAGGGGTGGGTGGGTGACAGTCTCCACTCTCTGATTGACGTGGAGGGTTAGCGATACCGGGCTTAGACTTAAAACGCCCGGGGCTAACTTTCCCACCACGCCATCAGGGGGTGGAGACTGGGGCCTGAAGCTAGGTCTTTGCCGAGCTGATGACATCACAGCCTTCAGGGCTGTGAGGTTGTCCGCCCGGCAAACACTTAGGCTTCTTTGCGCCCGCAAGGGGTCAGTCACGTCACTTGACATACTTCCCTTGAAGTTACGGCGGCGCCAGCGGTATTGGTGAGTGGCCGGGGCTGCTGCTGATAGTGGCTGTGGTGATTGTGTAACACTAATGGAGCAAAAATTTAAAGTTAAAAAACGATTTAAAAAAAAATAAAAAAAAAAATGAATAAATATGATTGAGCAGCTTTTGGGAACGGGGGCGGAGCCCCGACGCCCTCGGGGAGAAACCGCCACTGAGCTCATGTCTGACATCTTCCCGCCACCTGACTCGTAAGGCTGATGGACCCTGTGGTGTTTAGTTGACTGTTTGTTTTGTCCCCACAGGTTGGACTAATGTTTGTTGTTGGTCTTCAAGAAAGTTGGGGAGGAATGTAGTGTCCTGCAGGACACGTTCTAGTGTTCAGCAGGCAGCTGTACTCCCAGCCACTCCCTTGAGGGCTGGACACACTTGCACCCCCACCCATCCATCACGGGTGTCACGAGTGACGTGGCCCCGCCAATAAAAGGGCCCGGGTGCACGTGTTCGTGGCCAGTTACTGTACTCTACCACCTGGTGTCTGTTATTCTCATCATGTGGGCCTGAGGCCAGACACTACAGACCCCCTCCCTGTGATGTCAGCCAGACTCTAACTCGAATTCCTGACTGTCCTGAAGAAAGTGAAACCCTTCCTACCAGAAGCCGTCAGAACAATACAAACCCAGGCACTCTCCCACCTAGATGGAGGTAATGCTTTGCTCACATCTTGTCCTGTAGCTCATGACACCCTGAAGGGTGTTCTACTGCTAGTACTGCAGCACGTCTCATAAAATGCATGAAGAAGATCGACCACGTCACTCAAATGCTGAAGGCAGTATACTTTCTACCCCTCAATACGGATATCATTTTCAAGAACAGCTGTATCACGTTCAAGGCCCTCTAAACGAACACCATTGTGTATCTGTCCGAGAAACCGTACTTCTCCTCTGACAATTTTTCAGGCTCAAGAACACCATCACCATTTGCATCAGGCCCAGCTCTCCGGTGCTGCTGCACCGCTCTGTTTTCTCCCCATTTTCCTAAGTGTTTTCTCCTGCTTTTTCCTCGTTTTTACAGCTTTCTCCTTCCTTTCCCCCTGTTTTTTTCTGAGTGCTTTCTCCTCCTTTTGCCTCGCTTTTTGACTGTCTTCTCCTTCGTTTCCAGTGGTGTAACAAAAGCCCCAGTAGCCCCTGCAGTGTGGGGGGCCCGAGCTCCAAAGGGCCCCCTCTGGGACTGTGCACAGGCAGCGGGCCCCTGGCCTGAGAGCTTCTTACTGTGTACAGAGCGTGGGGGGCCCACTCCATGCACTTTGCAGGGGGGCCCCCTCAAGTTTTGTTAAGCCACTGTTCCTCTCCCCCCATTTTTCGCAGTTCTGTCTCCTGCTTTTGCCTCATTGTTTACTGCTTTCTCCTTCCTTTCCCCCATTTTTCTGAGTGCGTTCTTCTGCCCCGTTTTTTTTACTACTTTCTCCTTCCTTTCCCCCTGTTTTTCTGAGTATTTTCTCCTGGTTTCCCTTGTTTATTTACTGATTTCTCCTTCCTTTCCCCCCATTTTTTCGGAGTGCTTTCTCCTGCTTTTTCCTCTTTTTTTACTGCATGCTCCTTCCTTTACCCAGTTTTTCTGAGTGCTTTTCCTGCTTTTGCCTCGTTTTTTACTGCTTTCTCCTTCCTCTCCCCCAATTTTCTGAGTGCTTTCTCCTACTTTTCCCTCGTTTTTTACTGCTTTCTCCTTTCTTACCCCGTTTTTCTGAATGCTTTTTCCTGCTTTTCCCTCGTTTCTCATTGCTTCTTCCTGTTTTTTTTCATCATTTGCCGCTCCTGCCTGCCACCTGTTTTCCCGCCTTGCACCTAGCCCTGCCCACTGTCTCCCAGTGCTCCACCCAGGACCCATTTAATGAAGACCGCAGCCTGACCCCATTGAGCAGGCCCCAGGCCCAGCTCTCTCGTGCTGCTGCACCGTTCTTCTTCCTCCCCGTTTTTCTGAGTCCTTTCTCCTGCTTTTCCCTCATTTTGCACTGCTTTCTCCTTCCTCCCCCCCCTGTTTTTCTGAGTGTTTTCTCCTGCTTATGCCTATTTTTTTTACTGCTTTCTCCTTCCTTTCCCACTGTTTTTTTAATGCTTTCTCCTGCTTTTGCCTCATTGTTTACTGCTTTCTCCTTCCTTTCCCCCCATGTTTGAGCGCTTTCTCCTGCTTTTGCCTCATTTTTTACTGCTTTCTCCTTTCTCTCCCCGGTTTATCTGAGTGTTTTCTCTTGCTTTTGCCTTGTTTTTTTACTGCTCTCTCTGTCCTTCCTCCCTATTTTTCTGAGTGCTTTCTCCTGCTTTTGCCTAATTTTTCATTGCTTTCTCCGCAACTCCAGCGCCTTGAGACCCTCGCAGGTGGTTTGCCGCGCTTTATAAATGCTGATTGATCAGAACTGCTCAGTGCCTCCTATAATTCTGAAATAAATTCTGGTAGGAATATGATAGGAACTCCCCTATTTCCTTCATCAAAGTAAACAATCCATAATCGTACCTCTGGGTTCTTGGACACTGCTCAGCAATCTGTTGCTCTCCAACTAAGTTGGCAGAATACAAACCATCTACATACATTTTTACACACATTTCTAGCATAACTGTAAAGACACAGCTTCCACCTATGACCTTTTCTGTGTATTTTCATAAATTAGCAAGGATTGTCCCAGTCATTGATGAGCCTATTGACATCTAATGTTTAATACTCTGGTGCATGTTGGGAAGTGTGCACTGTCTGCACGGTAATGCATGCTCCAGGGCTTTGATCTCCATGATTTCACTGTTTCTGACACTCTGTGACTCTTGCATATTCCCTATTTTGTGTTTGCCTCATTGCAAAAGAGGTAAGGCCCACTTTTAAAAGTAGTGCATTTCTGCAACAGCAGCTGCGTATTTGGAACTGTAGAAGGGACCTTGCCCAACCCACTGTATTGCCAGCAAGCACCTAGGAAGGGAAATGGCCCCGGGGCCATGCTTTCTGTAATGCACAGTGATATATCTGTGGGCACAGTTTCCAAGTGCAATTAAAACTTAGTTAGCCATGAAATAAAACTTTGTTTGGAGGTGAATAGAGCGTGGTGTATGTTCTTTATCTATTTAGCATAATTCAGACAGAACCACACGCTAATATTAATGCCCTATTTACTTATGCAACACTGTGTATATGAAAACATTTAAAAATCTCCTATCACACTATATCATTAACTCTTAGCCCTCCGTTGAACAATAATGAGCCTAAATGTTAAAATAAACAGGCAATGGCAAAGCCAATCAATCTCACTTGTGATGACCAGGAACTGAGCAAATGAGTTTACCAATGCTTGTTTGCTTCCCAATTCAAAATTGTGCTCCAGCATCCATGCACACACCTGGATAGCCATCTTGGAATACATTTTCTTTTACTAAAACCATTTCAAAATGGCCAATGGTGCATCAGCACACATCTACCCACATTGTCGGCCATCTTAGAATGTTTGTTATCATAAATAAAAAAAACGACTAAAAAACGGCGCAGGGTTTGGAGGGGCAGGGAAGCATCAGACGAGTTGCAGGGCAGGTTAAACAGAAGGATAGGACACGGTGCAGGGATGTGACAGGAGAGAGAGCAAGAAAAGCAATGCACTCCCAAGGAGTGCTAAACCATACATCAAGAGGGAATCAGCTACTGAAAAAAATAGCTGCCTTATGTCAGCAGTGGAATGGTACTATAAAAACAATGGCAAAGAACCTATGTTTTATGGTTGGGCCAAAAACAAGAATAGGGGGTGTTAAATCTCACACTCCCAGGAATGTAGAAGGCAGAAGGTTAATGTGGGCAAATCTCTGGTTTATTATCTCACAAGTCAGTTCATTATACACAGGCATTGCCTTCACCACAGATACATGCCTTCAAGTCCTGGTTCAGCGGGAGTTATTTCTTAAAGTATTTTTCCAGTTACACATTCTTTCTTTACTTACTGGCGATTTACAAGAGTTAGTTTTCATATCCAGACCAGGGGTCTCCAACTTTTTCTGTAGTGACTGCTTCGTCTGCTGAAGGAAAGTCCTTCCAAACAATTAGCAGTATCACTGTAAAATAGTGACCATGTGTTAACATTACATTATGACCAACCTAAGCAGGATTATCAGTAGTGATTACCAAGCACTTCTGGCAAGGTTAATAGCAGAAATGCAGTGAAAATGCTTATCAGTATTAAATGCCTCCACCAGAGTAATGAAGTAAGCCAAAGCATCATGCTTCCCCTGGCATAACCACTGCAATATGTCTACCCAACTCAGCTTGACTTATCATTCAACTATCAACTTTAAATGTGTTTGGGAATTTCAACCTCTTGTCTTCCTCTGCATATTAGTTTCTGAAAATACACAGATTTTTCTGTCAACTATCACTTTCAATTTTGGGCAACAAAAATCAATTTTCCATGAGAAAAACCTTTTCCAAAACCATAATTTTGCCTTTAAAGCCCCAAATATCAGCTTGTAATTTTCATTGAGTACTCACACATACAGATCCCTCACATGGACGGTTTCTGCTTCAAATGAACAGGTATTACCGTGATATGCTATGGTTTCTCACCATAACACTGAGGATGCCTGTAAAATACCAATAATGCCCACCATTGTGCCAAGTCTTCCAACCAAATATCAGTCATGGCCATTATTATGCAAGGGGCGGCTACGATTATGTCAGGGATGGCTAAAAGTATGCCACTCATGCTCTTAATATGTCAATGATGGCTACCGGTATGCCACAACTGGACCAAGAATGCCCCAAATAGTGAAGGATGGCCATTATTATGCAACTGGCACAATTATGCCATGAACAGACACATCTGTGCCAGAGATGAACCCCTTATGATGAGGCAGAAGCTAGCATATACTTCTGATGGTCCTTGGCACCAGGCATAGCTTCCAGGGAGCAACACTGTTTATTAGGGAGGGGCATAATGTCAATCAGACACACAGAGAAATATGTACACATCCATACACATATATAGTTTTTAAAAAAGATATATTTATTTATGCTTTTATGAACATTACATATTCAACTTACATAACACTGCAGGGTTATGGCAGTATAGTTCCCTCAGCCCAAACCCACCCCCCCCTTGTCTTCCACAGCGCCACCACATTCATAATTCAGAGTCTGTATAGTCCTGCAGTGGTGATGAGCTCCCAACTTGCATTGCTAGCAGATAGGTTGTGACAGGGCCCCACACATCTTTGGGCTGTAAAGTTGTTGGTAATTCTTCCGCATATATGTTCAATTGATCTCTACAATGTGCAATATCCTTCAGCCATTGTTCCACCTTGGGAGCTACCTTCTTTCCCCAGTGCATGGCCACCTGTCTCTTGGCTAGTAGTGTGATAATGTTTACAAGTTTACGATTCCCTGGTTTTATAGCCTTAGCTATACCTAGTAGACCGAGCTGTGGGGTACAATCTATTTGCTCTGCCACCATTTCAGACGCTATCTGTGTTACCTGTACCCAGAACCTATATATAAGTGTACAGGACCATGCCAAGGGCAAAAAATCTCCTTCCATTGCTCCGCATCTTGTGCACCTAGCATCTACTGGAAGGCCAATTTTATGTAATTTCAGGGGTGTGTGATAAAGTTGTTGTAAGTATTTGAAATGTATTATTCTAAGACTACAATTATCAGTGAGCTTCCCCGTGAGCACACAACTGGTCTCCCAGTTCTCCTGTGTCAGGGGCAGGTCCAGCACTGCATTACATCGACTGAAAGGAGCCCCTGGCTCATCTTCCACTTCTCGCTGAGCAGCATTGTATAGTCGTGTTACTAGGTGTTTACACGAGCTGTTAGTGAGCATCGTCTGTAGCATTTCTAATGTGCCCGGTTCATCTGGGAACTGAGGATATAGCGATCTCAGTGCTGCTCTGATTCTAATATATGTAAACACCATCAGGGGTGTCCTTGGTTGTGTAGCACTAAATTCGTCTAATGTCAAGAACGTCCCCTCCCTGAAAAGGACACCCATCGTGTCCAACCCTGCCTTCGACTTTGGTTCTTGAGTCACTGATATGTCCGGGTGGAATCGCAATGGCAGCGCCGGTGCATACATTGGTGTTTTCTTCGCCCTGTCGCATAGTGCCCGCCAGGCTTTTGAAGTGTTACAAATGGTATTAAGTTCTATTCTGGTGATCTCTGGTCGTTCATATAGCAACACTGCAGTGAGAGGTGTCGGTTGTGCATCATTGCTTTCTACTGCTAGGTTCGGTAGGTATTGTGTAGGATAATACCAGTAGTGCGCAAACTGCGCATGAGCGCAGAAGTAATACAAATACATGTCCGGGGCTCCAACCCCCCCCCCCCTGTTCGTATGGTTTTGTCAGGGTTGCCAAGCTGCATCTAGACTGCTTGCCTGCCCACGCTAGGTTTATCATGTGTGTTTTGAGGGTTTAAAAAAAATCAGAGGTCAGCGCTATGGGTATGTTGGTGAACATGTACAGAAACCGGGGCAGTATGACCATTTTCATGATCGCTATTCTGTCAGCCAGTGAGAGCGGTAAACATATCCACCTGCCCACTTGTTCTGTTAGTTAGGTGATTGCCCTCCCATAGTTTTGTCTTATTACCGTCTCTGGGTGTCTGTGTACCCACACTCCCAGGTACTTTACTGGCTCCAGGCTCCACTCCAGAGGGTACTCCAGCGCATGTGGCTCCATGACTTGTGTAAGGGAGAACACCAATGATTTATTTCAGTTGATACTCAGCCCTGCGTACCACTCATACCATATGTATTCACTTATCCGCAGCTCCAGCCGTGTTTCTGGATCACGTACATAAAGCACCATGTCATCTGCATAGAGGGAGATGTCCAATGGGCGTTGTCGGAACAGTAGGGCCGCATCAGCATGTCGCTGTCGTATCACACACGTTTTCGGCTCCAATGCGAGCGCAAATAAGATGGGCGAGAGGGTACAGCCCTATCTCATCCCTCTGTGGATGCCTATTGGGTCTGAGATCGCATCATTATTCTTGCTACCGGCTTGTTATATAGCAGGTGGATCCACTGTAGGAACCCCACCGGCATCCCAATGCGGCCGAGCACCGTGAACATATAGTTCCACTGTATTGAATTGAAAGCTTTTGCAGCATCTAAAAGTACCACCACCGCTTTAAGCTTCGGATCCAATTGATGCAGAACGGCAAACAGTGTCTGCAAATTATGTGTCGTTGAGCGGGCGGGCACAAAGCCCGAATGGTCAGGTAAGACCAAGTTGGGCATCAGTGGCTGCAGGCGTGCAGCCAGTATTTTCGCTAGAATTTTCGTGTCCACATTTATGAGTGACAGTGGTCAATGCGAATCACACCTGTCCGGGGCTTTGTCTGGTTTTAACAGTGCTATTATCTGAGCTTCATGAAGCATTGGTGGCAGAGTTTGTTTACTATGTGCTTCAACATACATAGCTTGCAGGTGTGCTATCAAGATGCTGGCTTATGCTTTATAGAATTCACTGGGGAGGCCTTCCCCTCCGGATACCTTCCCATTTGGAAAGGTGCGTATAGCATCAGCCACTTCATCTGTTGTGATTGGCTGCATCAGAAACTCTCTCTGCCCCGGTGAGAGCCACGCTAGTGCCACCTCCTCCAGATACTCTGTTGTGTCCTCCTCTCCTGCTGCTTCGCGTGGCCAATACCACTGGCCGTAAAATGCCACAAATTGGGACAGGATGGCTTGGGTGTCATAACATCTAACTCCGTCTGCAGTCTCTATTTCTATGACATGTGCTTGCAATCTGGGTTTGGCTAGTTTTGAAGCTAGGGAGTGCCTCCGTCTCCTGCCCTCCCCATATGATCTTGCTTTCCATCTCCGAGACATATGCAGCACTTCCTGCTCAGCTGTGCTGGTGTATTCTGTGTGGCATTCTCTCATTTCCGCCAACAGCTTGCGGTTTGGGTTCTGCGCATACTGTTGGTCTAGTGTTTTCAGTCTATTCTCTATGTTATTAAGCCGCGTGCGTAGCGACTTCAGGACCCCTGCCTGCGCACCTATGCATTCACCGCTTATAGTAACTTTGAAAGCCTCCCACAGTGTCCCTGCCTCTCTCACGGATCCCTCATTTTCCTGGAAGTGGCGTACAATCGCCTCTCCTATGCTGTCTCTGAACACCGGGTCTAGCAAGGACGAGGCCTGAAGCCTCCACTGGAATGGCGGCCGCCTGTGTGTGGGGATTCGAAGTTCTAGTAAAACTGAGGCATGGTCCGACAATGTTCTAGCCATGTGAGTCACCTCCACTGTCCATCCGCACACTTCCTGTGACACTAGCCAGTAATCTAGGCGGGACCACATATTATGTACTGCCGATATGTATGTCCCTTCCTTAGTGCCTGGGTTACGTGTCCTCCACACATCCACAACTTCAAATTCAGCCATGTTATCCCGCATTACCTTGGCTGCCTGCTTTCCCTGCCAATCTGTGGTTGCCGATCTGTCTAGGTCAGGATCAATGTATGTGTTAAGATCCCCTCCCCCAGCAGCACCTCCGCATTTAGGGTGTTTAGGCATGCCCAGATTATTGCATAGAATTCCAGCTCATCAACATTGGGGCCATATGTATTTACTATCGTCACTCTAGTGCCCCCCAGGCATCCCTGAATTATAGCACACCTCCCCTGATCATCTGTTTCTGAGTGCGTGACTACAAAGGGGGTGTCTCTATTTATGAGTATTAGTACGCCCCTTGAATAAGTGGAGTAGGATGAAGCTACTCTCTCGACTGCCCATCTAGCCCCTATTTTGAGCTCCGACAATCTCGGCAGGTGTGTCTCTTGCAGTAGCGCTATTTGTATCTTATTTCGGTCCAGGTACGCAAGGACGTTTCTGGTTTTCTTAGGATTGTTGAGGCCTCGCACATTCCAAGTTAAGAGTCTAATCTTACTCAATTGACGCGTCCCCATTCCTAGTTTTGTATCCGTTGGGCAGGCATGTCGGCCAGTGGAGAAGGAGACGCACCTCGATTTAATGTGATGTTGTACTGCCC
Organism: Calotriton arnoldi; assembly: GCA_963921515.1. Taxonomy (NCBI): domain Eukaryota; kingdom Metazoa; phylum Chordata; class Amphibia; order Caudata; family Salamandridae; genus Calotriton; species Calotriton arnoldi. The sequence goes on from CAWUFW010000057.1 coordinate 5,674,053, forward strand.
CTGCCATAAACAGCTACAAACCCTCCTCCCTCCCCCCACCCACTTCAGCATCCCAAACATGCTAAAGCCAACCCACTTATCCAAAATAACCCAACAAGTTCTCATTAACAGTCGGGGTGTACCGTCTGGGGGTCACTAGAGGCAATGTTCCCCTCCTGGTGTCTGGAGGTGGCAGAGTTCTAGTATCTGCACTGCACATTATAACGAGCGGCATCTATAGGGGCCCTATTAATCCCTTTTCCGCTCTCACCCTTTATACATTTCGACATACAAAAAGGATATATTTCACCTCCTTAGGTATATTACTGTCTTTTCAGGACTGGAGCACTTGAATTCTTTCGTCAACTTATTGCATGTGATAGTCTGTCGGGCAGTACCCCGACAGATCAGGGGGCAGCATTTAGTTTGTGTTCCCCTTCTCGCAGATCCATGCTTGGTGCGGTCACATGACCTTATATGTTGCTTGTTTCATCCACGTTTCCCAGTTTGTACCGTGTGCTGCGTTTGCCTATTTGCGTTTCGACATAGTCCATCGCAGCTTTGGGAGTTGTAAATATTCTTTGTTTGTCTCCCAGCTCTATGCGCAGACGCGCTGGATACAGCACAGCATAATGTATTTTCTCTGCCAGTAGTTTCTTCTTCACCTCCATGAATGCTTTGCGTGCTGCCTGGACTGACGCTGTGAAGTTGTTATGTCCCGTATAGAGGCCCTAATGTAGATTCTGAGGAATTTGGGTTGTCATGATCTAAGGTTGCCAGAAACTAATCTCTCCCTGATAAGAGGAGATTCTAGTGGCACTGTGAGCTAGCTAATGCAAAACAATCTAACATACGCGGTGAGGGTGCACAGAGTCAGTCTGCCACCAAGCCCACAGCTTATGTTATACAAACATGCAGGTCCTGCATGGGTACTATAGAAACTACACGACATGGCGCCACCAACGTTGGTTTGGTACTTATTTAACAGTAGAATCTGAGTAGTTCAGTCGTGCTATTCTCAGAGAGCCTACTCACAAAACCCCAGAGACGTCTGGAGTGGGTGGGCACAAAATCCGTCGCAGCTGAGTAGTACGAAAATACTATTTATTGGCTGTTGGTTAATCAAACTTGAAGGACATATAGTTCCTACAAATTGTGCATTTACACCTTATCTTAAAATTTCCTTAAACACCCTTCTTCCACTTAAAAATGGTTGAACAAGCAGAAGAAACAAGGAGAGTTGAAACAGACCTCTTCGGTTTAGGAGAAGAAGACCCTGAAGATGCAATACAAATTGCACCAAATTTCAGAAGGGCAGTCACCATAAAACTTCTAGAACATGGCTTAAGAGCCAGGGGTGGTAAAGTAATTTTCGTGATCGAGGCACACAAATCCAATAAAACAGAGGTGTTCTATTCATGGGTTACATTCCCAGCAGCTAATCCAGTTACAGATGTATTTCACTACTACCTAAAAGATGAAACACCAGCGGACTATACTCCTTTTGAGGAGTTAGAGATTCCGCTCACTTACCAGGAGCATAATTACTGGTTTAAATGCGCCCTACCCCACGTATGAGGAAGAGCAAGATTAGGCCCGCTCGGAGGAGCAGAAGCCACATGGCCCATATTAGCGGCATACACACCGCATCCTGACATTAACACAATGCCACAGCCAGAATTACTCGTACAACACAAAGATTTAATTAAAATCTACAGAAACCTCACACAATTTGTGATGAGGACTTTAACAGTTCAGCCTGCCCCAGTTGCAGCACAAGATACTCCAGTCCAGAGTACAGTTAATAAAATAACTCCACAAACATTACACGCGGTAATGGGCAAAATGCCAGCAAAACGTGAACAAATCCCATTCTGGATAGCTCAGAAAATAACTCAGCTTGAGGCAGTATTCCCGAATACTACCACCTGTGATAAACACAGAATTCTAACAATCTGCTTGCCCATGGGTCTCACACCACAAGTAGAGGACTGCACCTCTTGGGGTTCAGTCTTTGCTGCCATATATACCAGAACACATGGTATCCCATCCTTAGCAGTAGTACCTGACGTATTGAGACAGATACAAAATGAGTACGGAGCAGAACCTGCCCTAAACTTACGAATGAAGTTACTAAATAACTTTGACCAGGTATCAGCCATAATACTAGCTAATATTAAGGGGGAAGCAGCTTCAGTGGCGATCCGCCAACGCCTGAGGGACTTCGGTCCAGAGGATCATCAACACGAACTACCCAAAATAATTGAAACTGCATATGCAGAATTAGGCAGAGACAGTTTAGGTGGGAAAGCATTAAAACCACAACTAGTGGGCAGTCCTGAAAAGGACACTACAAAGCAGACGCCTACTTCTTCTAAAAAGAAGTGGGAAAATAAAAAACAACAAAAGTCTAAAGACAGCAGATCTCAATCCAGAGGTAGGTCTCCTCAACAGGAGCCCTCTGAAAGGAGGTATAACCTCAGGAATAGGGATAATATTAAAAAACCTGACAGGTATCAGGATACTGATACTGCTCCTCTCGTTCCTTTCAGGGTTCATCAAAAAACTCTGAGAGGGAAGGACGGTCAGAACACAGACAAGAGGAGCGTACAAAGTCCAGAGACACGCAACACGCTGCGTACTACGCACCTAAAAAAGAAGATAAACAAAAATCAAAACCTCAGTTCAAAAAGAAGAAGGTAGCAGGTCTCAAGATCAGACATGCCCAGAATTCTGAGGACACAGCTTCTGAACGGGGAATGGGCTCTGACGATGCTAGACAGCGTGGCAGAAGTAACGATAGCTCGCCTACCTGAAGGAATTTCTGGTGACAGCGGAGTTGAGTGAGTATATCACGGTGGAAACACCTGATATTCGGGTAAGTGTCCCACATAAGTTACATGAGATAACACTCCGGATGGAGGGGGACAAGCCCAGAAAAGTTAAAGGTCTCTTTTGGAAAAAATTGTCATCTGGTTATGACATTCTATTAGCAGAAGAAGACTGGCCGCCAGCATTCGTCATGGAGTGCCCTAGGGGAGAAACTGTAATTTTTCCAGATTTTTCCGACCTCGTTCCCATTCACCTAAAACATGCATATGCGCAGGAGTGGGCAGTTGCCCTAGCTCCAGCATTGTATAAAAATCATGTTGGTTGGGATGAGGATTCAACCCACCACGTGATCCTGTTAAAAGTTTCCCCAAATGCTCAAAGGCAATACCCTATAAAGCAGGAAGCTAAAAAACAAGTCAGGGAGTTCCTAGATCAACTTGAATACCAGGGGGTGATTGAAAATTGCACTTCACCTATGAACAATCCTTTGTTTCCCGTAATGAAACCTGACAACGCATATCATTTACTTTTGGATTACAGACATTTAAACACTTGCACAAAGACATTTGTAAAAATAAAAAATAAAAAATGTAAATCCGTATTTGTAAAGCGTGAACTACTCACTCTTACGGGTCTCAAGGCGCTGGGGGCCGTCGTGGAAATTAAGTGAGCTATTGCCCAGAGTCACATGGTGCTGAGCTGAGCTGCCGCCGGAGCCGGGGATCGAACCGTGAGCCCTGTGCTCCGAAGTCAGCTGCCCTGGCCGCTGCACCACATCTCTCCATTTGCAGTTCAAAATGCACATAGTGCCGCATTAATGAATAACATTGTGCGCAAAAAATACAAAACAACACTAGATATCTCAAATGGATTTTTCTGCCAAAATATAGCGCCTGAAAGCAGGTATCTGACCGCATTCAGTGCGTTAGGGTCCCAGCGACAATTTTGTCGACTAGCCCAAGGGTATAAAAACAGCCCCGGGGTATTTTCAGCAAGAGTAACAGAGTTACTCCAAAATTTGGATGAAGACGCATTGTCCTATGTGGATGATCTTTATCTGACGGACTACGACTTAAAGAGGCACTTGACCAGGGTGAGCACCATTATTATGGGATTCGCCTCTGAGGGCTACAAATTTAATTTCAAAAAATCAAAAATTGCCCACCTCAATGTCCTATTTTTAGGGTACAAGCTGTCAAGTGAAGGAAAAAGCCTAGCAGCTAACTTTTTAGAAAAGTGTGCGCTGCTCCAACCTCCAAAATCTTTAAAGAATTTACAATCAATTCTGGAATTCCTAAATTTTGGTCGAACATACATTTTGGATTACGCAGAAAGAGTAAAACCTTTCTACGACTTAATAAAACCTGATTTTTCAGTCAGACAATGGACACAGGAACACACAAATATCCTGCGTTCCCTACAGGAAGACATGATAGCTTCTAAACATTTACAGACACGCGTAAACGCACAGAACTTAGTGATCCGAGTAATAGCGGGTCAATGCGGGTACACTTATTTAACTTTTAATGAAGGCGAAACAGTACCAATCGCATACAAATCACACCTGTACACAAACGCAGAAATGCGTTTCACTTCAACAGAAAAATTCTGACAGCAGTGCAGACCGCTGTAGCAAGAGAAAGAGCTCTGGCTCAGGGAAAACGCATAATTGTCGTGACCCCAGTACCAGCTTCAGAAGCTGTTACAAAAGCTAGCATTCCAAATGCGAAAGCCTTACATCCCAGATGGATACAATGGGCTAATTCAATTACTAGGTAGTGCCACTCAAAATGAGTGGTAACCCTCTAGGCGCGACAGGAAACCTGACCAAGCAGGTATCAAATCTTCAAGGTCAGAGTAATCAACTCCTTAGTGGTTACCAAAGTCCAAACAATTTTCTTCAAGTCTGTTGAGTACATGAATTTAATTCATTCAATGCATATAATTCAAAAGGTTAATGTAAGTGCCAAAGGCATCGTAATCCATTTCCCAATGCATTTCGGGCATGCAAGCCCTTCTTCAGGGGAAAAATCTGAAATCAAATACAAAAATAAACAGAGCGTCACTATACTCTATGAAAAACTACGTGTCTAAACAGTCTACTCTCAAAATGATATGTGAACGGTGATAACTGAACCCAGTGTGGGCGTCTAATACAATTGAAACGTGCTTCAGGAAGTGATTGTGAAAATGGAGCAGTGAGTGAAACGATATCAGCCTCTTGTCTACGTGAATGATCACGTCCCGAGTTGAAACGGTGTGCACATCAAGTGCGAGGACCAACGAGTGAAAAAATGTGTAAAGTAACCGATGCATGCCATTCAACGCGAAGTGTTATCTACTGGAGTGTGTGAATTAATAAACAAAAAGGATTCGGAAATCTCATAAGTCAATAATCATGCAACACACTGTGTACCAACGTTATAGCAAACAACAAAGCGAAACTAAGTGTAAGAAATCAGTGAGCATGCCATGTCTCCTTAAAAGTCAAAAAGTGCCCAATAATTGCACGCGAAGTTTAAAGCGACCAATATTATATGCAGTGCAACCACGGTTGTTAAACAATCCTATCAAAAACAGTACGCCAAAAACTCACATCTGCCACACGGGGATGCAGCGTACTCCGAATGATTCGAAAGCCTCGAGTGATTGTTAACAGTTGGCTAAAACGAGCCGTGTGAATATGTATAACCAAAATGAAAGACGGACCATTCTTTGTGGTGATCATCAAAGGACATAATGAACGTAGGTGCCATTTTGTAGTGGTTACAAATTACGACGTGATTACAACCAACATAACACAGCGTGGTGTGTGTGCGCAATACAAAAATTCACTAATACGAATTAAATGATGTACGAAGTGTCAAATATCAAACCAACTTATTCAAAGGACATATAAATATGTAACCCAGCAACATAACGTTTGTGTATATAACTAACAGCGTGACTTCGAAAATATGAAATTTGACTCTCTTGGTAATGGTAATGCTTGAAAACAATAATCCATTAATCAGACAAAATCCATATTAGCCCATCGAATATCGATGAAGTTGAACATATCAGAATCTCAATTAACCCAAGGAGGGTAATTGCCATCATACACGCCAATAAATGAATGAAGGTTTGAAAGTTACACGTGAGGTGAAAGAACAGTAAAAAGGTGATTAGAATGCTCCAATGTAGGTTTATGAACAAGAATGAACGAAAAACCATAAAGATACCGGAGGGTGACATAAAGTGAAATTGTATGAAAACTATAAAAAGTGCTGAAAAAACTAACCATCAGATGGAAGTGTTATAAGTGGGGAAATTGAGAAATGTGCTAAGAACAGTGAGAAAGCTGCGGAAGAATATAAAAGTGTGTGAAATAGTTCTAGAAAAACGATAAAATAACTGAAAGAGTGAAGAATAGACTGAATATGAAGAATCAAGCACAGTGGTAGAGAAGTCACAGGTAGCATTGGAATTCCATCCGGTCATTGAGACCGTTTGGTTTCATCGAGTTCAGAAACTTAATCCAATAGTTCTCCCTTTGTAAAATAAAGTTACTGTTGTCTCTGCCCTCTCGTCTGGTGATGGTTTCCAAGGTGGCAAATTGAAGTTGACTAATGTTATGTCGATGTTCTGCAAAATGTACAGCTATAACTGATCTGATGTTATTGGTGCGAATGTTACTCTTATGTTCGTTAACTCGGGTTTTGATCTTTCTCTCTGTCTTTCCGACGTAAACCAGTCCGCAAGGACATTTCAGCATATAAATGACATTTTTAGTATCACAATTGGCATTCACTTTCAACTTGATTTTCGTGCCTTTCATTGGATGAGTAATGATTGATCCTTTAATAATGTTATTACAATTGTTACAGTTCAGGCAAGGAGCATTGCCTTTATAAACCACTGTAGTAACTGTTTCAGATTTCTTGACAATGAATTCTTTGATGTTTTTACTCCTGTTGTAAGCAAAGATTGGAAGATCATGAAAAATATCTTTAAAATCTGCTTCCATGTTCAGTATAGACCAGTGTTTTCGGATTGTTTGCTTATATTGCTGACTCAGGGTAGAAAATTTAGAAACAACCACCGTGCGTAGGCGACGTTTTTTGACTGTAGGTGTTAAAAGTTGCATGCGGTTCTTTTCACCGCAACGTGTGTTAGCTTGCTCCAAAATCTCATCAGGATAACCACGTTTTCTAAATTTAGCCAGCATTGCCTTTGATTGTTGGATGTAATTGTCTGGATTAGAAACAATTCTCTTCACTCTCAAAAGTTGCGAGTACGGTAAGTTGTTCTTGAGGGATGTTTGATGAAAGCTCTGGTAGTGCAATAGGTTGTTCCTGTCTGTGCTTTTGCTGTAAATGTTGGTTTCAAAGGTAGTGTCTGATTTGTAAATCAGTACATCAAGAAACGTAATAGATCGTTGATCATGATTGAAAGTAAACTGAATCCTGTCGTTGATGGTGTTCATTTGCTTGGCCTGGAGGCCATTGAAGAAATGCTATTGAACTCTGACCACAACACGGATTTTCAAGTATTTCTGATGGAACTAATGCATTTTACCCTATATCAAAGTTATTTTGAATGGGAAGGTCAATGTTACCTTCAACTATCAGGAACTTCTATGGGCAATTGTGCCGCGCCTTCGTATGCCAATATTTTCATGCGAAATTTTGAGGAACATAACATACTAAACGACACACAATGGAGAAAACATGCCATTGTTTTTCTCAGATACATTGATGATGTTTTTATAATATGGAAGGGTTCACAAGCCAGCCTATTGACAGCCTTAGACTCCTTGAACATCATCAACGACAGGATTCAGTTTACTTTCAATCATGATCAACGATCTATTACGTTTCTTGATGTACTGATTTACAAATCAGACACTACCTTTGAAACCAACATTTACAGCAAAAGCACAGACAGGAACAACCTATTGCACTACCAGAGCTTTCATCAAACATCCCTCAAGAACAACTTACCGTACTCGCAACTTTTGAGAGTGAAGAGAATTGTTTCTAATCCAGACAATTACATCCAACAATCCAAGGCAATGCTGGCTAAATTTAGAAAACGTGGTTATCCTGATGAGATTTTGGAGGAAGCTAACACACGTTGCGGTGAAAAGAACCGCATGCAACTTTTAACACCTACAGTCAAAAAACGTCGCCTACGCACGGTGGTTGTTTCTAAATTTTCTACCCTGAGTCAGCAATATAAGCAAGCAATCCGAAAACACTGGTCTATACTGAACATGGAAGCAGATTTTAAAGATATTTTTCATGATCCTCCAATCTTTGCTTACAACAGGAGTAAGAACATCAAAGAATTCATTGTCAAGAAATCTGAAACAGTTACTACAGTGGTTTATAAAGGCAATGCTCCTTGCCTGAACTGTAACAATTGCAATAACATTATTAAAGGATCAATCATTACTCATCCAATGAAAGGCACGAAAATCAAGTTGAAAGTGAATGCCAATTGTGATACTAAAAATGTCATTTATATGCTGAAATGTCCTTGCGGACTGGTTTACGTCAGAAAGACAGAGAGAAAGATCAAAACCCGAGTTAACGAACATAAGAGTAACATTCGCACCAATAACATCAGATCAGTTATAGCTGTACATTTTGCAGAACATCGACATAACATTAGTCAACTTCAATTTGCCACCTTGGAAACCATCACCAGACGAGAGGGCAGAGACAACAGTAACTTTATTTTACAAACGGAGAACTATTGGATTAAGTTTCTGGACTCGATGAAACCAAACGGTCTCAATGACCGGATGGAATTCCAATGCTACCTGTGACTTCTCTAACACTGTGCTTGATTCTTCATATTCAGTCTATTCTTCACTCTTTCAGTTATTTTATCGTTTTTCTAGAACTATTTCACACACTTTTATATTCTTCCGCAGCTTTCTCACTGTTCTTAGCACATTTCTCAATTTCCCCACTTATAACACTTCCATCTGATGGTTAGTTTTTTCAGCACTTTTTATAGTTTTCATACAATTTCACTTTATGTCACCCTCCGGTATCTTTATGGTTTTTCGTTCATTCTTGTTCATAAACCTACATTGGAGCATTCTAATCACCTTTTTACTGTTCTTTCACCTCACGTGTAACTTTCAAACCTTCATTCATTTATTGGCGTGTATGATGGCAATTACCCTCCTTGGGTTAATTGAGATTCTGATATGTTCAACTTCATCGATATTCGATGGGCTAATATGGATTTTGTCTGATTAATGGATTATTGTTTTCAAGCATTACCATTACCAAGAGAGTCAAATTTCATATTTTCGGAAGTCACGCTGTTAGTTATATACATAAACGTTATGTTGCTGGGTTACATATTTATATGTCCTTTGAATAAGTTGGTTTGATATTTGACACTTCGTACATCATTTAATTCGTATTAGTGAATTTTTGTATTGCGCACACACACCACGCTGTGTTATGTTGGTTGTAATCACGTCGTAATTTGTAACCACTACAAAATGGCACCTACGTTCATTATGTCCTTTGATGATCACCACAAAGAATGGTCCGTCTTTCATTTTGGTTATACATATTCACACGGCTCGTTTTAGCCAACTGTTAACAATCACTCGAGGCTTTCGAATCATTCGGAGTACGCTGCATCCCCGTGTGGCTGATGTGAGTTTTTGGCGTACTGTTTTTGATAGGATTGTTTAACAACCGTGGTTGCACTGCATATAATATTGCTCGCTTTAAACTTTGCGTGCAATTATTGGGCACTTTTTGACTTTTAAGGAGACATGGCATGCTCACTGATTTCTTACACTTAGTTTCGCTTTGTTGTTTGCTATAACGTTGGTACACAGTGTGTTGCATGATTATTGACTTATGAGATTTCCGAATCCTTTTTGTTTATTAATTCACACACTCCAGTAGATAACACTTCGCGTTGAATGGCATGCATCGGTTACTTTACACATTTTTTCACTCGTTGGTCCTCGCACTTGATGTGCACACCGTTTCAACTCGGGACGTGATCATTCACGTAGACAAGATGCTGATATCGTTTCACTCACTGCTCCATTTTCACAATCACTTCCTGAAGCACGTTTCAATTGTATTAGACGCCCACACTGGGTTCAGTTATCACCGTTCACATATCATTTTGAGAGTAGACTGTTTAGACACGTAGTTTTTCATAGAGTATAGTGACGCTCTGTTTATTTTTGTCTTTGATTTCAGATTTTTCCCCTGAAGAAGGGCTTGCATGCCCGAAATGCATTGGGAAATGGATTACGATGCCTTTGGCACTTACATTAACCTTTTGAATTATATGCATTGAATGAATTAAATTCATGTACTCAACAGACTTGAAGAAAATTGTTTGGACTTTGTGTAACCACTAAGGAGTTGATTACTCTGACCTTGAAGATTTGATACCTGCTTGGTCAGGTTTCCTGTCGCGCCTAGAGGGTTACCACTCATTTTGAGTGGCACTACCTAATACTTTTCACGTGACACCCTTTCCAGAGGGTGATACCTATAGTGCACGCAACAAAATCGAATTTTGTTCAACTGAAGCTGTGCATGCTCATACACCTTTGTTTTCTAATTCAATTACTGCAGCGGATGTTGAATACAGATTTGATCCAAGTTTGAAAACACAGGCATTCCTGCAATACGAACAAGAATATCCTCGCCCAAATGAAATTTTGCCTCTAGATCAGTATGAATACATTATTTACACTGACGGTTCTGCTCAACCAGCCATAGGGAGTAAGCAAGCTTACAGCGCGGCGTGTGCGATTGTTAAAGGTCGCATGAACGATGGAAAGTTCCATCCGAGTTGCACTAAAACGCAATCTCTAGGAGACTGCACGGCTCAGTTGGCAGAACTCAAAGCACTTATACTGGCACTTATAAATACGGATCACGAATTCCCCACACTTATTGTGTGTGATTCCTTTTACTGTGTACAGTCGTACAATGAATATCTACATAATTGGGAACAAAACGGGTTCAAAGATGCAAAAGGTGGCACAATTAAGCATAAAACGCTATGGGAACAGGTAGTGGAGTAGAGAAACGAACTACCAAGGGCTCACGTGATACATACACTGAGTCATCAGCGTGATGGCTTTCACGTTGAAGGGAATTCATTGGCTGATGAAGCCGCAAAGGGGGCTGTTCGCACGGCTTCCGTAGTTGCAATCACTCGTTCAAAGACGAGGGTAGACGGCGAGATAATGGAAGCTGTCAATGCTTCACACAAAGGCAGCACAGCAGTACCTAAAACATTTCCACTCAAGTACTCCTACAAGTTAGATGCACAAAACATTCCATATGCTCAGATTCCTGGAGTGGGGGATAGAGTAATACCAAATATGGATCGTAGGCAAGGCTTAATTTTAGCAGCACACGAGTTGGGTTCTGCGCATACAGGCGTCACAGCGACTATTTCTTTACTGAAACAGCGCTACTGGTGGCCAGGGTTAACAAAGCAGACCAAAGACTATGTCTTAAAGTGTGACATCTGTCAGCAGATGAAGGGCTCCACCATAACACGCCCGGCGCAGACACCATTGCTGAAATCAGACAAACCTCTCGCATGTGTGTATTTGGACCACTGCGGGCCCCTACAATCTGATGGGTCCAAGAAATACATCATGATTGCAGTGGATTCCTGCTCTAGATTCCTATGGGTTTGGCCTCAGCGCTCGGCTGACGCTCGAACTGTTATAAAAGATTTGCGAGTCTTTATCGGCACATACGCAGTTGGCACGTTACATTCTGACTGTGGTCCGGCGCTTAGCTCTCGGGCTTACAAAGAGGCCATGGAAGGAATGGGCGTAGCATTGCGGTACTCCTCTCCGTACCATCCCGAGGGAAATTCTGTTGTGGAAAGGAAAAACCAGGACTTAAAGCAATCTTTAACGGCTAGGGTATTAGGCAAGGGCGGTAGATGGGTCGATCACCTTTATGGGGTACAGTGAGCGATCAATAACCAGCCAAGAAGCTCTCTAGGGGGTGTCACTCCTTACGAGGTCCTATTTGGGACAAGAATGTGGGTACCTGATCTTGATTGTGAAGGCACAGTGGCGGATGAAAAACCATTTGATATCCATGATCGTTTGGCTGTTTTACAGGATCTAAATAAATCCAGAACACAACAAAGTAACGTGCTCCAAAAACAGACCGCCACTGAGGAAGTCAAGGCAGTAACGGCAAGACCTGTCTGGATCCCAAAAGTCGCGGGATCTGGTCAGAGAGAAGATTGCTGACAAGAAAGAATTTGGGCCATCCTACAGAAAGCCTGTACCGGTCCTAGCAATCCAAGGCACAAGAACTGTACTTCTGCCGCCTCTTGCCGGAAAAAAGGAAAAAAGATTTGTCTCAATCGACTTAATCAAAACACACTATGTGGCCGATACTAAACAGTAGGCCTCGTGGACTCCACAGTAGCAGACGCCCTCCTCTCGCTACAATCCAAGAAGTTCAAACAGAAAGACTCATCACGTTTGAAGAGCCACCTGTACGGAATGAAGGACTAGGCAACAATGCTATGGAACTCGTTCCACTTCAACAAGAAGAAAATCAACTTAACAACCAAGTTGCAATCAGACCGACTACAGACATCTACGTCAACATGCCTCGTCAAGAGCAAAATCCGATTTCAACAAATCCCGATGCAATTCCAACAATTGATCAAACTGCTTCTGGCTATTTCATGAACTTTGCTACGTTTTCACTGGATCCAAGTGAGCCGGAAACGACGCCAGCCAAAAAATCACACAAACAGAAACTCATTGACTTTTTGAACTTTTTAGAAAGACTTACCTGGTGTCACCTTGGATAGAACTATGGTATATCACTGGGATTCTATTTTTCTTTTCTGGCTAGGTTTAATTATAACTTTTAGTATGCTTATTAATGGACGATATCTTCAACAGAGCTCTACAGCCCAAAGAGTCAATTTGATTTTAAAACCACACCAGTCTTCACATCGTGAACCAAGAGACTTGTCTTCAGTGAACATTACAGCATTTCCTATACCGGACGGTATAGTATGGGACAAGATTGATTATGATATATTCGGTCCGACTGAACTTTTAAAGCTTAAACATGTATTTAAGATTTCTTTAAGTGATATCATTACCTCCAGTACATTTTCTGATGATTGGGACACTGAAACTGTAAATGCTATGATGTCTGATTTAGAAAAAACTGCCGCATTTCCTGTTAGAAGGTACTTCAGACTATGATACATTGTACTGTTACCAACATTATGGTCATCATTTCTTGCACAAATCTATAACACCTAGAAATGTATTTGAATACCACCAGTGGGAACACTGCCCAACACCTCCAAAAGGTAGTTCGCAAACCTTTGCACAGAAATTCACATACTTTTCAGGGTTTAATACATCAGACCCAAAGTCATTTTATTACAAAGTGGCAAAAACATCAGCACAGAAAATTATGTTAACTAACACCAAACAGATTTACTCTGCTTCCTTTATGGCCCAGTTGTCTACACAGGGTTTCGACCTATGGAAGGACACTATAGATTTGAAATCAATCTGGGGTTCTAGGGACTGGCAAGTCCAGGGAACAGAAGCGCTATTTAGAGCATGCCTCATTCCACAGCAGATGATATTTCTAAATGAAACTGTGCAACAGACATCCTGTCTTGGACAAGCCAAGAACAAGGAACTGAACTCACCCGGGTTTCCTACACCGTCACAGATGGGTGGGGGGCAGAATTCAACTACAAAAGGGGTAGGATTAGATGACATTCTCCAGTACAACAGATCCGATCCTGATTGGACAAAATGGCTGATTTGGCCCATTGACACAAACACCTGTCAACAGAGATTTATGAATACAACCGAAGGGTTTAGTATCCATAGGCCAGATACACGCTATGTACAGAGACAACACCCAGGGGTAGTGACATCCTATAGTGTTGGGAAGTTGTGCCTTGATTGGCTAGAGACCTCAACACTCACAGAAGTAAAACATCACTTGACCTTACTCACACCTGATGTGGACCTTAGGGACTTCTTGTTAGGCCCAAGGAAAACACGTCAGAAACGTTTCATATATGCCGGCATTTATGCCTATTATAATGAAAACTGGAAAATATCCCAACAAGAGGCCGCAGAAAGGATACGGGAGATAGACCGTATTAACTTAGAAAAGGCATTAGCTGTAGTGGATAATGGGTTAACTACTTTGACCTCCAGGATTTACTCCTTAGGCAACATTGTGTCTTCGGCAATCGACATATTAGAACAAGATCTGGCCTTGTTACAACACGGGCAATCTCAGCTACGTTCTATTATGATGTTAAGCTGGACGCTGCAATCTTTGCGTGCAGGCTATGTGCCATGGCGTTTTATAAACACCTCGTCTCTGTTTTCAGAATACAATCTGACTGATAAACAGACAGAAATGGCACAAAGGGGATCCAAATATACAATGCTGCGTATTGAGAAACTGGAAAGGTTACCATTCACTGTAGCCGAATCACCATCAACAGAATGGCTAATTCATGGCCAAATCACTCTGCCGGTCACTACGTTTCAGTTTCAATATTGCCTTGAGCAAAGGCAGGCAGGCACATATGAAAAAATGGGTAAGGGTTATATTAAGGAAACTTGGGAGTTACAATATAGATACCGATGCCGGAATGGGGATCGAGAAGTGTATCTGAGTGATACAAACTGCAAGAACGCTTTAAGCGGTTCGCTCATGTGTCAGGATATTTCACTACACGGAGCTTGTAGCGGTTCAGTAGCAAACCTATCGTGTCACATGACAGGGACCCCAGCGGCCATGATCACACCGGTTTTCCAGCTGCTCTCGAATGGGAGTTACTTGATGCTAAATGATCAAGGTTGCTGTGGGATGCTTCCGGGCGTCGCATATCTGGTCACCGTTAACTCCAGGGTTACTTGCTGTATGCAAGTATTGTTTCTGCCACTGAACACAGTCAGGGAGGCGCCGCTATGGCCTTCACTGAACGTTTCTTTCATACAATTTGATACTCTGAGCAGACTGCAAGCCATGCTTTTACAGCAACCCATGCCCTTAAACTCTGCTCGAGGAACCTATGAACTTCAAGTTGCAAGGACCTCGACTGAGATACAGGCGCTTATACATACAAACTTCCCCTTTCATTTCGTAGAAATGGTGGGACGTATCTTCAATATGTCTGATACAAGCGGTATTGTACACCTATTTAAGGCCATAGGGTCAGGACTGTTAAGCATCTTTCAGACAGTCCTCGGAGTAATCCCAAATTTTATACACTCCGTATTGGGAAGCATATTTGGAGGACTCCCGCTTATCCTGTTGCTGATTGCAGGGGTCCTATTCATAATACTGCTGCTACACAATGGACGGCCCAATTCCCGAGGGAATGGCGAACATGCTCCAGGAGCGGAAATACCGTGAACGCATGGTACAACTTCTGGGCATTTCTTGCCTGCGAGAACTCAATGCCTCCTGGTTTCTATCCTTTCGACCAGTCTGGGTAGACTGCATCTTACCTGTTCTTCGATGCCTGTTTTGTGGAGAAGAATGCACGTTGGATCTTTGTCTGACATTTCCATCAGATGCGCCTCCGGACACGGATGTAATGCTGGACCCCATAAAGGCCCATGCTCTGCGTTGTCCCCAGCGGCTTCTGATTCTGATGAACGCATTCCTGGAAAATCCACAGGTGCCGTTTGCTCCTGCTGGGTTAGGTGACTCCTCCTCAGGCACTCAGGTAACAACTGCCGCAAAAGCTGCTGCAGCACCAACTGTTGGCAGTGCTACATTCCATCTATGTGCGATTGACGTTCTCTGTGAGGCGTTGGATTTGTCGTCTGCAGCAGCTAACACCGATAATGTTGTGCTTCCCAGCCAGGACGCTTAATCTTGAATTGGCTCGTCGTGTCCTGGGAAAGAATTCGGCTTCTTCACTCGTTTCAAAACAAACGAGCAAAATTGGAACATTTCCTAGATTGACACTTTCGCTTGAGAAAAGCATTTCGACATACAAAAAGGATATATTTCACCTCCTTAGGTATATTACTGTCTTTTCAGGACTGGAGCACTTGAATTCTTTCGTCAACTTATTGCATGTGATAGTCTGTCGGGCAGTTGCCCGACAGATCAGGGGGCAGCATTTAGTTTGTGTTCCCCTTCTCGCAGATCCATGCTTGGTGCGGTCACATGACCTTATATGTTGCTTGTTTCATCCACGTTTCCCAGTTTGTACCGTGTGCTGCGTTTGCCTATTTGCGTTTCGACATAGTCCATCGCAGCTTTGGGAGTTGTAAATATTCTTTGTTTGTCTCCCAGCTCTATGCGCAGATGCGCTGTATACAGCATAGCATAATGTATTTTCTCTGCCAGTAGTTTCTTCTTCACCTCCATGAATGCTTTGCGTGCTGCCTGGACTGACGCTGTGAAGTTGTTATGTCCCGTATAGAGGCCCTAATGTAGACCCGTTCATACATGCCCTAAAATGGACGTATTCATATTTGCCCTAATACGGTCATATTCGTACTTGCCCTATTATGGTCAAAGCCGCATATGCCCTATTACGGTCATAACTGTACATGTCCTATTATAGTCATGATTCCTTATATAGGCATGATCTTTCACCTACATTAGTCCTCACTAGTACACAACGTGCTCTGAGGGCTGAACGTTATCTATCCTGTGGTTTTGAATACAGCAGGGTTTTTCCCAAACACAGGCCCACACTGTGCTCATCAATTATGCATGGATCTCTAGGAATACACCACCTGCATAATATGTATGTACACAGTTCACCCCTGACGTCTTCCTCATGTCTAACGACAGACCAATACAAACCATACTGAGGACCGAGACTCTTTAGGGTATAAATACACCACATCTTGCCCCGGTAAGATAGAGGGAACCGAGACTTCCATGCTGACACACTGACCAGAGACGCTGAGGCTCCTGCATGCAGTCGCTCCAGCTGACAGCGGTCTGACACAGCCCTTGCGGGGTGTCCAACTCGAGACCAGGACGGGGTCCCACACTCTCTCTATTCAGGTATGGGGGTTCGACTAAATCCTAGAAGGATTCTTAGCTCTTAGGCTTTTAGACCTACACATATGCTAGGTACACTCAGGTACATCTAGTTAGGCATCGTAGGAGAACGCACACTTTTCATAATGCTTTTTATATTCATGTATGTATCCATGATTATTGCAATATGGTAGAACTGTTCTATCCCTTTGCTTTTATCGTACTGCTGATAATATATCTCTGCTATTGTCTGCTGGTTGCCGCAGCACATATATTTTACACTAGAATAACAACTGTTCAATAAATACTTATTGAAACGCCCAGACTGTTTATTCTGTGTAACTCTCTGAGACAAACCGAATAAGTAAGCACGAGTGACTGAGCGAAAAGTAGTATATTGTTTCCACGATTCTGAGGAATTTGGGTTGTCATGATCTAAGGTTGCCAGAAACTAATCTCTCCCCGATAAGAGGAGATTCTAGTGGCACTGTGAGCTAGCTAATGCAAAACAATCTAACATACATGAGGGTGCACAGAGTCAGTCTGCCACCAAGCCCACAGCTTATGTTATACAAACGCGCAGGTCCTGCATGGGTACTATAGGAACTACACGACAAAGTCTGGGAAGAACGCAATGTCATTTCCTTGATATTGTATAGTTTGCTTCTCTCTTGCCAGCCTTAAAATGGAGTCACGGTCTCGATAGTTTAGCAATTTGGCCACAATGGGACGTGGTGTCGCGTCCAGGGGTGGGCGCGCCGTTAGGGTTCTATGTGCCCTCTCGACAATCAGGACTGGAGACAACTGCTCAGCTCCAAAAATTTCTCTCAGCATTTTTTCAACATACACCTCCAACTTGCCGGTATTCGTTGATTACAGTATTCCGGTGATGCGCAGGTTATTGCGGCGTGAGCACACCTCTAAATCTTAATTTTTGGCCTGTATTACAGCTAGCACTTTTTCCATGTTCAAGTATTTTGTGGTTACTCTTTGTAGGCCGTCTTCTGTCGCTGAAAGGCGCTGCTCTGCCTCCCCGATTCTTGCGCCTTGTTTGTCAAGTTTGGTCACCATCTTGTCCATGCATAGATTTAGTGCATCGATTTTCCCATCAATTGAAGACAAGACTTTGCTGCATTGCTTGTAACGTAGTTTCCAGCGTCGTGGTTCCTTGTGTAAGGGGTTCCTGCTCATAGTCAGACAGTTCGTGCTGGTGTGTTTTTGCAGTTTTTTTTGCCTCAAATGTGAGCCACGATTGC
Source organism: Calotriton arnoldi (assembly GCA_963921515.1). Classification (NCBI taxonomy): domain Eukaryota; kingdom Metazoa; phylum Chordata; class Amphibia; order Caudata; family Salamandridae; genus Calotriton; species Calotriton arnoldi. Next base: position 5,692,162 of record CAWUFW010000057.1, read on the forward strand.
TGTTTCTCCGTTTTCCCCATCATCGCTCGTCTCCTGGCACCGCATCCCAGCACTGGTCTGCACTCTGGGTATTAGCAGCGTGGTGTGGTCGCGCTTCAGTGTTCGAGCCCTCCCGGATCTTATGCCTTTCAGCTAGTGGACAGTAGTACCCTGTTCGCCCTACCACTCGTTGCCTCCTCGCAGGGGTTCAAATGGGGTGGCCTTCAGTGCGCAATTGTCCTTTAATTGAGGCAGCTGTATCCCCCTGCCTTTATTTTGCTAAATGTTTTTGGTGCTCCTTTCTTGCAGGATGGTGTTGAAGATTGCATGCTTCTGGCCCTATATACACCTTTCCCCCCCCCCCATTTGTAGGTCTCTCCTGCAAACTTAATGCACAGTCTGTGGCTCTCATTCTCTTACACTCTTTCTCGCTCTCGTGTTCAGCTGTGCTGAGTTTTTACCCAGGGCCCGGCTTATTTCCCTGTTTTAGCTCTCTATTTCATTGCGTTTACCTTATATCTGTTTAGTGCTTAGGAATCAAGTGCCGGGTAGTGCGTGTACCGTGTTTTCTCCGCTGCGGCCTCCACGATAGCTGTGCTCGGTCCCCCTCAGTTGCTGCACTGCAACCGCTGCCGCTGTGTGTTGAGCTGGCCTCCGACCGCGCCGTTGGTCGCTCACCTCTTTTTATGCCTTCTCCCGCTGTCGCATCCGCGCCAGATTTTGTGAGCCGCATTGTTCCCAGCAGTCTGGTGGCTTCTGCTCAAGAGTAGCCGTCTCCTCTACCCAGCACAGGTGGGTGCGGCCTTAGCCCCTTACTCGCGGGCTGCGACCTCGGCCCTGGCGACCCGCCGGTTTCCTTCCAAGCAGCGCGCCTTGCCGTCACTGCCCTCAGCAGCTATACACTTACCGCAGGGGTACAGGACGTCCTACGCTGTTGTGGCGCAGCAGTAGCTAGGCTGGCATCCGTTTCACTGCTTCAGTTTGGGCGTTAGTGATGGGTCGTTGCCCTTTTGTTTGGCAGTCTATCTGGGCTCGGCTGTCTCTCGCGAAGGTTTTTTCCCGTTCTCCGTCGGCCATAAGTGAGGCTAAGCAGCTGATTTAGCCCCCGGCACTCTTAGGCATTACATGCCCTGCTTTGTTCATCTGGATCAAGAAAGAACAGGGTAACCCTACTCACTAAGGAACCAGGGTAATAGTTATATAGAAAAAACAATGGTTCCTGTGGAATAATATACTATGAGGTTATGATACATAAGCACAATCGCGATATAGAGGGTTAGATAATGGCAGAGCGCGAAGGAACCACTAACACACCGATTCCAGTGTAGTATATTTTATGGATTTTTTAAACAATAAAGTTAGGAGTAAACATTATACATCAAAACAACATTTGTGCGTAGTGTCCCAAGTGACAAAGGGAACCTAAACCTAAGTGACAATGTGAATATTAAATACAAGATTTCCACAGTTTGTACAAGTCGACCATTATCAAAATAATTCCATGTGAACAGCAACTATATACAATGATATGTGCTGGGGAAATGGTTCGCTTCTTCTGTTTGTCGACGGCGTTTCGACCCTCAAAACAATGTGGGGTCTCTTCAGGACTATTGATGAAGGGACATGTGAATATATGGTTGCGCAGCCTTGTGAAAATGATGTGCCACACATGAAGAAAAGAGGAAAAGGTTTACTCACATGAGGACCCGTCCGGGTACTCAATGTGAGGACAGGCTGTCAATCCAATGGGGTATGTAGGGGGGCCAGAGGGGCTCAATTAGTTTTACGCCACAGCCGTAGCATTGTAGAATCCCTTTGTGGATTAACAGTTACAATGCACTGAGAGTATTTCTCGGTAGAGGAATGGAAAAGCGGGACAGCGCTCCGCGTGTAGTTTCAGAAAAAGCCGCGTCAGTCAGCTTGATCGGGTACAATGACATCGAAACGCCGTTGACAAACAGAAGAAGCGAACCATTCCCCCAGCACATATCATTGTATATAGTTGCTGTTCACATGGAATTATTTTGATAATGGTCGACTTGTACAAACTGTGGAAACCTTGTATTTAATATTCACATTGTCACTTAGGTTTAGGTTCCCTTTGTCACTTGGGACACTACGCACAAATGTTGTTTTGATGTATAATGTTTACTCCTAACTTTATTGTTTAAAAAATCCATAAAATATACTACACTGGAATCGGTGTGTTAGTGGTTCCTTCGCACTCTGCCATTATCTAACCCTCTATATCGCGATTGTGCTTATGTATCATAACCTCATAGTATATTATTCCACAGGAACCATTGTTTTTCCTATATAATTGTTCATCTGGATGGTAGTTGTTTCTAAGGATAAGTTTAGGATTAATACTCTCGGCCGGCGGAGCTGCACTAAGGTGCGGCCATCTTGCTGTGGGCTCTCTAGATACACATACATAGTTAAAGGCACATGAGGCTCTGAATTGTCTCATCTCTGGATCCATACCCTCCTCTCCTCAGCTCTTGGCCTGATCATTTACCCAACTAACAAATTTTCACTATGGCTCCTGCAGTCCCACACTTTGGAGGTCAGCAGCGGTTAATGCTCACTCTACTGCTGGCACTCTTATTTCATGGTCCATTTTTCACACACAATGCAACTGACAGAACAGGATCCACAGCATGGCCAATCTCCATGTGAGTTAGCTAGATTGAGAGGGGAGACTGATGGTCATGTAGCAGACCCATAGGCAGACACAGTGTGTGTTTGAGTGTTTTCATGAGGCCCTGCTATTGGTTTGGCTGGCTGTCACTCTGTGGATCTTTAGAGAAGCAGTGCTGCCTTCTTTAATATACACAGACTCTCTGAATGAGATACTTGTCTTGGCTTTACCTCTCGGAGCTACTTTGAGGGTGCGTGCAAGCTGCCAGTAGCTCCTGAGCTAGTCATTGGAGACCCCTTGTCCAGACAGATCCTGCCTCTTTCCAAGCACAGGCTCCCAACCACCCTAAAAGCCACTCTGAAAGAAAACATGGGCAGTCAGCACTGCATCATCTCAGTTGGTAACCTTCCCATACATCCAGTCTTTCCTAAGAGTTCTGACTCACTTGCATGAAAGAAAGAACACACAGTCAGCACTGTATCCTCTCAGTTGATCTGCTTCTCCTGTGTGCATGCGCATAGGTTTGTGCTGGTGTTTTAGGCAGTTACCCTGATATTCCATAGTACACCACCGCCCCACCCTTCGGAGTCTGCGTAAATGTGAGGCTCCATTCACTTGCATGCGATGGTGATGCATATCTAGAAGAGAAGTGAAATTCACCTTCGAAGTGTAACGAACTTGGGCAGCGTGAATATATTAACAAGATAAATAGACAAGAAAACTATCTATTCATGAGGTCTTCAACAACAGATATCTAAAGCTGTATGTATGCGAGACCTAAAAGGTATATCACATTTTCAATGCTCTGTCTATAAAGCTGTCTACTTAAAAAGCTTTTCACTGTATGGCGAAAAGGGCTTTTGTTTATTCTGCAAATTAGTACCACACAACTAAAAAGCTTTGACAGATATGCAGATGCCTATTGCGGATAACATGTTCCAAAGTCAGATTCAGTCAGATTAGCAGAGAATCTTCTGAATTAATCTGATTCAAAACTGTGTTTGCTTCCTGCCCAACCAAGAGATATGTAATGGAAAATTGTAGATACAAGATGCAAGTTTTTCATTAGCACATCTCATTTAGGAGGCAGCAATGTACCCTTCTAATGTGAAGGAGACACATTTCAACAGAGTCAATTTGGTTGTTATTCCCATACCTCATAGTTAGGTATGTCTGGTTACTTACCAGTAATTTTCATTATTCTTAGTCCCGCTTGTTACCATCACCAAGCAACACAAACAGATGTGCAGATTTTCTATAATCCTCAGAGTGCTGTTGGCAGATAGAAACCTCCTTTTTACATCCAAAAAATTAAAAAGTTCCTCTTCCTTTGAGGAAGGAGAAGCAACGAACACTGGTAATACACTCTATTTTCTCCAGTGCATCTTGGAGATAAATTTGGAAAGATAGGCCTAATTACCATAATATAGTATCATACAAAAAGGTCTGTATATTGATGCACCAAGCTCACCAATTCTTCTGACTAAAGTAACTACAACCAGGAAAGCTACATTTATAGACAAATACTTTATGCTGACTGTTAGACCTGACATCCTTGGCGTGGTATACCCCCAGACCTTTTGCCTTCACCCATCCTGTTTGCTGAATTTGTTTTTGTTGTCTTTTGGAGTCTGTGCATTTTATCACTGTTAACCAGTGCTAAAGTGCTTTTTCTCTCTCCTTCAAACATGGTCCAATTCGACTACACCTAATTGTCCCATTTAATTTATTTGTAAATCCTTGGTAAATAGTAGTACCAGTAACCAGTGCCTGTAAATTAAATGCTACTAGTGGGTAGCAGCACTCATTGTGCCGACCACTAAAGTAGCCCTGTCAAACATGTCTCAGGCATGCCACTGCAGTCTGTAGTGCAGTTTAAACTGCCATTTCAGCCTGGCTAGGAACACCTGTTGTCACTTCTAAGGTAGGCCCCAAAGGCTCATAGGGCTCATAGGGAAGCATTGTATTTAAAAAGTAGGACGTGTTTTACATGCCCTGGCAATGAAAAATCCTAAAGTTGTTTCACACTGTTGTAAGGCCTATCTCTTCTATTGACTAACACTGGATTACCTTATTATATTTAATAGGTGCAAACTTTAGATTGGGAGCAGATAGAGATATGCTATTTACACTCGAAAGAATTGTAATTTAAAATCCTCTTTAATGAGGAAGTCAGATTTTAAGTTACAATTCTGAAAGTGACACTTTTAGAAAGTTGGCATTTTCGTGTCTCAATCAACTGTGCCTTCCTGACAGTGTCTTGGGTCACATGCCTGGGAATGGCTCTGCTTTTGGGGTTTGTGTATTACTTTCAGACAATGACACAAAGGGGGCTTTGGTGTGAAAAAGATGGGCCAATCTAACAGGATGGCTGGGGAGGGGCTGTACCCAGCCCCACTTGCAGTTCCAAGGGCTTTGCCTACAGCACACACAAAGGAGCTTGACACTAGCCCTGCCCTGCCTATTGCCACGCCAGGCAGTTTGGAGACTTGACCACTGGAATGGGAAGAACTTTCCAGAGGCAATATTGGGGGGTAGGAGAGGGAGTTCGTCCACACAAAGACTGGCACTAGGCATACATAATGGATCTTCAGAGCCACTCGTCACCCAGCACCAGGAGAACAGTAACACAGGCCCTCATCACCAGCCGACTAGACTACGGAAACGCACTGTATGTCGGAATCACCACCCAGCACCTGAAACAACTCTAGACCATCCAAAATGCAGCAGTTAGACTCATCCTTGATCTCCTAAAACAATCAAGCATCATCACCCACCTCAGAGACCTCCACTGGCATCCAATCAAGAAGAGATGCCACTTCAAACTACTCGCTCACACTTACAAGGCCCTCCACAACACTGGACCAGCCTACATCAACCTCCGCCTGACCTTCCACCAGCCCACCAGACAATTTCGCTCAGCCCAACTCGCCCCCGCATACGTCCCACACATCCATCGGATCCACAGAGGAGATTGATCCCCTTCCTACCTTGCTGCCAAGTCCTGGAATGACCTGCCCTTCCACCTTCAGACCTCCACCACCCGCACCAACTTCAGGAGAGCACTCAAGACCTGGCTGTTTGACTAAACGGCTCATCCTCAGTGCCTGGATACCCCCCGGGGTGCTACGCCGTGCTCTACAAATCCTGTTGATGTGATATGATATGACTAATCAGAACACTCCTGGATCTATAGAAGATTCAGAAGAAGGACTTCCCTGCTGCCCAAAGGACTGCCCTGCTGCTTTAGGGACTTCCTTGCTGCCTGAAGAAGAAAGATTGGACCTGCTTGCCTTAATTCCATGCTCCCAGAATGACTCCAAGGGTTAGTTGTGTTAGCTCCTGTTTCAGCTTCAGGGACAAAACAAGCTTCTAGAGCCCTGTCCTGCAACTACCCAGCTGACCAGCACCATCTGGACCTGCCTGAGCCCTGCTGCTGGAGTGAGCCCTGATCCCCAAGAGGTGCCCCCAGGTCCTGAACCCTTGGCTGGCATCAGAGGGAACTCCTCCCTGCGTAACTGAAGGTACCATCAGATCTGGCGCGAAGCAACGCAGGGTCCTGCAAAGCCACGCAGCTCCGAACCGAAAGCTTTACCAGAACCGATGCTGGGCGGTGCAAAGCCTCGTTGGGCTCAGCCTTGCAGATCCCATCTGAAAATGCATCAGTTCCAATGCTGAGTGATGCGAAGCTCCGCAAAGCCTTGCCGCACACCTGAAAGCTTCATCGGAACCAATGCTGAGTGACAAGAAGCCCCGCCAAGCCTAGCAACACAGCTGAAAGCTTCATCAGAAGAGACGCCAAGTGATGCAAAGCCTTGCGATGCACACTGCGCAGACCTCGCATCAAGGCCATAAGGTACAACCCAGCAGGCCAAACTTGTTCCTTTGCACAGACTGCATTGCATTGCAGTCAGCCTGAACTTGTGACTTTGTCCCTGTCCAGTGTGACCAGATGCCCACAGTTGGCACTTTGCACCTTTTGGCACTATTTTTACCTAAAATGTTAAATTTCAATATCTGTGGTTCTACTGATTAGATTTTTGTACTCTGGTATCATTTTATTTATTAAAATTACTCAAGTTTTCTAAGGTGATTTTTTTTTGTATTGCGTTTTCACTTTATTGCTGTTTGTGTGCAGCATAAATACTTGTACGTAGCCAGTTAAATCTGACTGCTTTTGTGCCAAGCTATCAGAGCGTTAAGCATGGGTTAATTTAGTGACTTTTTGTGGTTCACCCTGACAAGGATTGTGGTTGTTGCCTGAGTGGGGCTTCAATCCCCCTCAACTAACAAACCAATTTCTTAAACTGACTGACATTAAAAGCTCAAGGGTACTCTATGAAGGGTCCTCAAAACCAGTGGTAGATCCCAAAGAGGAACAATAGAAGTAGAGATAGGCCTGGAAAAAGAAAAACTCTTTGGCAACCTGACCACTCTAGTCATAATCTTTGCTAGAACTCCCCCAAGGTTCTCTTAAAGCTTTGGTGGCTGCCCACTGCGCTCTTAGTGTTGGGACCACTAATTGTTTCTGAAACCCATCAAGAATTGAAGAATAGATAACATTTCACATTTCACTGGAGAAAGAGAAGAAGAAGAACACCATTTCTCAAACCCTGAATGACTCTGCTAGGTGTTTTGGGATCCCTTCGGACCAGTCTCCAAACCCACAAAGCTAGTTTTTGTAAAGGTAGGCACCCCAGTAATCGAAGAGGGCAAAGAGTCAGAGTTAACCACCAGGGAGGAAAAGAGCTGTAGATTTCAGAGGAACATAGAGTGGTGAGGCCAGAAAGGAAGAACTACTGTCATGTCTGCTGACTCTGAATTTTCAGGAGTACAGAGGGAATAAGCAGAATAGGTGGAAAGGCATGCAGTAGATGAGGAGGCAAGGTGAATATAGAGCATCCACTCCCCAACCTTCTGGGACCTTAAAGGCAAGAGAAGAACCTCAGACGTTTTGTGTATTCTCAAGATGTATAAAGGCCTGGAAAGAGTTCCCAAACTTTTGGCACATTACAGAGAACACCTGAAGAGTGAGAGACAGGGTTTGGCATCACATAAAAACTCTGTTTAGAGTGTCTGCTGTTACGTTCTCCTTTCTGTTGATGTAAGCAGCCTTTAGTACAGAAGATGATTATTTGCCCACCTCCCAATCGTTAAAGCTACCAAATTGAGAGAGGTGGATTTCGTTCCTTCTGGTCAGTTTATACATGACATTGCAGTCGTGTTATCTGTTCAAATATTCACATGGTGATTGACATTGTTCTTTCTGAAGTTAATCATCATGTTGAACTGCTGACAATCCCTCCAGTTTGATGATTTCAAACTCTCCTTTGTTGCCCATCTCCCCTGAGTGTTCATGCTTAACAGCTTTTTTCCCTATCTCTTGAAACTGGCAAACCATTGTGATTGCCATCTCTGGAGGGTAGTGAAGAGGGAATCCCTTGTTTAAAGATTCCAGTCTGAGCCATCCCTGTCACAGGCTCATAATCCGATCTGTTATAGGGATCTCCTTTTCCCAGTCCATAGAAATGGGTCTCCAATATTTCGCTGGGTGGAGAACAAGAGGCCTCATGTGAAGTATGGCCCAAGGTACTAGAAACACACAAAACACCATGAGACCCTGTACCTTCAATTAAAGCCTTACTGGTGCATTTACTAGAGATAGTAGAGACATGAGAGTCATTCTCAACCTCTGTCGCTCTTTCTTACAGGATAAATACCATGCCAATGTCTGTCCTGAAATGTGCTCTCATGAACACTCTGTTCTGAGATGGATCCAGTCTGCACTTCTCTAGATTTATCAGAAAAAGAACAGGGAATTCATCCAGTGGAAACACCATATTCTGTCTTACACTGTCTGCAATTTCAGGTAGCATGTCCTTTTTAAATAAATTGCCTCTTTGTTCTGTGGGAATAGGTTCCATTCCTTCTTTCTCTGCCCCAAAACTTGAAATATTTCATACATAGTCTCCAACACAATTATCCTTCAAGAACTCTCTCCTCTTAATGAATATGTAGGAGCCAATCGTCCAGATATTGGAAGATGTTACAATGCTGAAGATGTAGAAGCATTACCAAGTGAACCATCATCTTTGTGAATACTCTTGGGGCAGAGTTGATCACAAAGAGCAATACGTGGGCAATATCTGGAACTGATAATGCTTTTTCATATCCTGAAACCTCAGACACTTCTGATGTTCTTTTACATTAGGAATAGGAAAGTACGCATCCATCAATTCTACTGTGATCATGAACGCCTTGTCTGGAACTAATAGTATTTTTTTCTGCAAAGTTTCCACATTGAAATGAATTCTTTTTTTTCACTTGTTACCATTTCATAAATATATAATCAGCATGAAATCCCCTGATGGCTTGAGGGATAGAAAAATGATTGAGTAAATTCATTTGCCCCTCTCCTCCTTTGGCACAGGAATAACAGTTCTCTTCATCAGTAGCTTTTGAAATGCCGATCTTAGTGCTTTTTCTTCAGGATGTTCTGAGGGTTTGGCATAAGAATGATCGCAGTCTCTGTTGTGGTTCTAGGGAACTTGGTATCCACTTTTCACATTCTGGAGGACGCAGGAAATGGAAGTAGATACCTCACAATCTGACAGGAGCAATATTATTCTTCTTCCTATTGGCCTAAACAGGACATCCTCAACATAGTCAGGACCACAATTCTTTGAAAGGAGAAGTCGATTTGCTTTTCTTATCACATTGATTTTTGTTCCATTTTCCTCTTTGTTTCTTTAAAAAGGAAAACTGTTTTTGTTGACATGATCTTCTGGAGGGTTGACGAAAGAAAACTTGGAGGAAGAAACAAATTCTGAGCCAGATAGTTCTGTAGAATAACGAAATGAGGAAAAGTATTTCTTTTCTTTGAAAAGTTTATGCAACTTTTCCTCATGTTCAGGTCTGGACAATGTGTTTCCTTCAAAAGGCATAGGTAAAGTAACTGATTGCTGTGTCGAATCAATGTGCCACTTCCTAAGGTATAGATTTCTTTCTGCAAAGACCATCACTTCCTCAGGTAACGCACATGCTCTTAGAATATCGAAAGATATATTTAATAGAAATCCTACTTGTTTTTCCATAGCTTCGAGGAGTATTTAGAACCACGCTGAATAACCTTAATTAGACTTTTACTATCTGTAATCAATGATTGGGTTGAAAAGGCTCCCTAGATTCTGGTACGCATTGTAGATGAGCACCTGCATAGGATTTCTTCAGTGCCAAATCTATCTTCTTTTCTGTCTGATCTTTTAAAAGACTCTTCCATAAAGGTGCACCCAGCTAGGCAAGCCATCAAAGAATCTAGAGCAACATATTCAGTCATAGTTTTGTCCACATCTTCTAACAGATACAATCTTGACATAAACCTTGGAGCATTGATCTTTCATTTCCCTGCATACCACATCTGAAACATGTTGTTTTATGAGACTTCTAACAACAGTGTCTACTAAAATTGGCTCAGAATTGGTTCAGAAAAAGTACTGGGCAATTCATCTAGCGGAAAATGTAGGAAAGTAGGATCTTTCTGGCATAGTTACCCCCACTTTTTGCCTGGTGTCAGTGTGTTTTAACTGTAGTGCACTGGGATTCTGCAAATCAGGACCCCAGTGTCTGTGCATTCTCTCATCAATTCATTGGTAAGTAATATGAACCCCCGGAAAGTCCCTAGTATATCGTACTGAGGTACCCAGGGAATTGGTACACCAGGGAAATGGTACACCAGGCGTTTCCTATGGGCAGCAGCATGTATTATGCCACCCATGGGAGCCCATGCAAACTGTGTCTGCAGTGCTGATATTGCAGCCTGCATGAAGTGGTGCATACACCTTTCACTTTAGATATAAGGTTCTCCTTATATCCTGGTCACTGCACTGAAAACCTATAATTCACCCCTAAGGTAGGCTGTACAAGCCACAGGCAGGGTGCATGGTTCTAAGTGTGTGGGTACCCCTGCATTAGCAGAGATACCCCTACAAACCCCGGACTCCATTCTCTGGACTTTGTAAGTGTGGGGAAGCCAATTTAAGGTATGTAGTGGACACTGGCAACTTGAGATGTCCAACTACATAATAGCTACTCCGAACCTGGTCATGTTTGGTATCAAACATGTTGGAATCATGCAACTACACCGATTTTAGTGCTAGTTGAATGATACCATGTACTGGGGGGGCTCCTTAGAGGACCCCCCATACCTACCTGTGTAGCCTTGCAGGGTCTGAAAACACAACTAGAGTCCACTCTCAAAACCAAAGGACCGTGCTATCCTTACTAGAAAAACCCAAGAGAAATACTTGGTTTCTTGCATGGGAAAACAACATGTGTTTTTAAAATAACCCTCACCCACCAATAGGTCCCTTGGTGGCATGCTTCATCATCGGGTTCTTCCCGCAAGCTGCGGGACGGGGCGTGCTACGACCTACGGAGATGTGGGAGCACTTACACGTGAAGTGAACTATATGTGTTTGATGTGAGAGTGGAAGGGTCAGTAAATAAGTGAGTTAAAAAATACCTGGCTGTGTGGAAAACTAAAATTTAATACTCCCTTTAGCAGGTATTAATAAAAGTGGGGAAAAAGGAGGAAAAGGTGCTATAATGGGCAGTTTCCTCACGGGTCTACATGTTTCGAAGCCTACCCCTAAGCTTCTCTTCAGGACCAAGTTTAATGATCCCTTGTGCCACTCTAACTACTCCCTAGTGTGATAAGCCTGATCAATCTCAATGGCTAATATGCATCTATTTCAACATGCATTCATCAAAATACCTACTTGGTATAATCCTTAAATATGATCTGGAAGGATAGAGGAACATAGTTATTGAACATAGTATATACTTTAATATACTAGAAACCACCCTTCACCATGCTCGTGAAAGGTCTAGTAGTGATATATTTTTCATGCACGACAGAACATTGTCAATCTCACGTGTGTATCGTGCTGCCCTTTATATTGTTCTGGTTGCGACGTACAAGACAATACAATACATGTAACAAAAAACACACACTCTAAGTGAGTTTTCATATGCCAAAGATCGGTGCTGTTTTTCAATCCATAGGTGCTATGTACCAATAATTATCTATATAGGGGAGAAAACATGATGTAATAATTTCTCAACAAATTATAGAAGATTAACAGGTAACATACATTTAGGTCACCTAATTAGGGCCCCATGAGCTTCAACACAGGAGGGGAGGAGCGCTTGTAGTCAAACACTGTGGGTAAAGTAAGGATTCAGTCAAGGAAAAAGAATATATATATATTTCCAAGCTCGTAAAGTGTCAGAATCTTCTGCCCAGGGTATCGGCTATGCCGTACTCATTTCGTCAAAGCTGCTCGCTCACCCAAAGGAACACTGCCTGCCCGTGGCTCCGATGAACGGAGAATGTTTGCCAAACGTCGTTTTTTGTATCCGGTTGATTCTGCAATCAGCGGGCGTGTGGACACCAAACGCTAGACTGCTAATTCTGAAAATGTCCGCCTACCATCAGGGTGGCTAACTTCCTGGTTTTGGAGCAGCGACTAGAATGCTAAAGTTCACAAAATGGCCGCCTCATAATGGCAACACTTCCTGGTTGTTTTCTTAACGTATGCGAGTTCGCGGATGCAGTTATACCGGTCGGGGATAACTAACAAATTTGGGATTTGAAGCAATATATTTAAAATACATAAATTGAGCCAAATTTTAGCACTTTATCATTAACTACATTTATGAGACGAGTGCCAATGGAGATCATTTAGCGATGACGGAAGGGCATAACTAGTCATGTACTTGCTAGTGATGAGACTTTTAATATTAAAAAATACGAAAGAGGGCTGTGCCGCTAGGGTGCTGATTTCTCCAAAACAGCTACCCCGATGTGGTAGAGCTTCCTGGTTGGTTAATGATTGAAAGTATCTGTGCTTGGATATGCTGAATTACCTCATTACCAAACATAAGTGGAGAAATAGAAGGACAGTGTCTGAAACCAGTGTTAATGAATGGATCATGTCTGGAGCCCTTTGCTGTTCGTGAGAAACAGAATGCATTATAACAATGCCTTTCTCGTATAATGGCTAAATGGAAGTAGACTATTTGATTTGTCCCCATGGAATCTCATCATTCAGGCCCCTGGTGTGTGTGCCAAAGCGGAAGACCCAACGTTGTTCCTTTTCGAAAAGAGTCGCTTCTGAGTCCAGTTGTTCGATAACTGTCCACTGCAGGTCTAATGTGGTATGGTTGGTTTCTAGGTAGTGGGTTGACATTTTTGTTGTGGCTTTTTTGCATCTCACATTACTCCTGTGTTCGCAGATGCGGACTTTCACAGGGCGTGTGGTCATCCCGATATACTGTAGGCCGCAGGGGCAGGTGATCATGAAGATCACATTTTTGCTATTGCACGTGGTGAATCTACGTTGTTCCCATTTGGTGTCATTGTTAAAGGTAATGTTCTTGCTCATTCTAGTTAGATGGCAAACACTACATTGACCGCAGGGGTGGTGACCCTTGAGTGGTGGAAGTAGAGTATTAGGTAATCACTGCTTGTCGATTTTCGCGGTCTTGTATGGACAACTAAGTCACGTACACTTTTCCCTTTTCTGTGCGAGTACATTGGTTTCTGGAAGTTCAAATGTCCACAGTTGAGTGTTCGCCAGTGTTTGTTTATTATTTTGGTTACTTGATTGGAACAAGTATTGAAAGTTGTGATGCAGATAGGTCTGTCTTCCCTAACTTTTTGTGGTGTGGGTTCAAGCAGGGCGTCCCTATTGTTGTTCTTAGCGCGTTTCAGTGTGTTATCCACCACTTTGGTAGGATAGTTCCTTTTCACCAATTTCTTCCGCAGTTCTTCAGCTTGGGTTTTGAAATCCTTAATGTTAGAACAGTTTCTCCTCAATCGTAAGAACTGACCGTAGGGAAGATTATCTCGTAAGTGTCGGGGATGAAAGCTGTCATAAAGGAGAAGGCAGTTTTTGGCCGTTGCTTTGAAATGTGTGGTAGTTATTAAGCCCCCATCTTTTGGGAAGATGTTGATAACCAGAAATACAAGTTCTTCGTTCGAGATGGTGCTGGTGAATTTAAGGAACTGATTTTGATGATTTAACCAGGTCATGAAACTGTTGGCCGTTTCTTCATCGCCATTCCAGATGACGAGGACGTCATCTATGTAACGTTTCCATACCCTGATGTGTTGTTGGAAAGGATTATTAGGAGTGAGAATTGTGTGTGACTCAAGGTGGTGGACATATAGACCGGTGTAAGCCCTCGCAAGGATCAGGCTGGACGCGGGATCTGGGTAGACTTGGTTTTATTCGTCTACTGGGTTTATCACGATGGGCCAGCTTTACAATCGTGGGGGATCTAGTCCAAGGTATGTCCTGGTGTTCTTCCTCTGGTCTTGTCCGGTCCTGTTCACTCCACAGGTCACGGATTCCCTCGTTCTTCGGGTTTCTCCCTGGAATCCCTCGGGCTCGTTTCCCATCAGGTGCAAGATAAAGAAAAACAAAAGGATCTGTGAGACTCCCCGTTTTGCTCTCACGGGTTCAGGGAAGGAGTGAGGGAGCACCAGTGCCACAAACACACTACCGGCGGCGTGAGGGGCTGTGCTAGGGGTCGGGTGAAGTGTAGGGGTAGTTGGAGGTGCCCTATTAAAAAGCGGCTGGTCTCCTCCCCATCCACCCAGTCATACGGTTTCGTACCTGTTGGAGCCACACTCCTCCAGGAGTGTGGCGGGGCGCAGAGCCGAACCGTTGGCCTCCTGGCGTCCTGGTGTCAGGTTCTCCCTCTGGTACGGTCAGCAGGGCCAGTCGTTCCTCTTCTCGATGCCTGCCTTCGCGCTCTCCCTCTTCGGCGTCCTCTTCTTGCTCCGGTCTCCTTGGTTCTCTTCCGGGTTCGCTTTTCTCCGCTCTCCTGGGCGGGCCCGATATGACGGCGGGAGCGGGGGCGGGGTCTCTGAAGGTGTCCTCCGTGTTAAAGGGACCCGGCCCGTAATGTACTACGTCGTCCTCCGTGCTGTCAGGATCATCAGGGTCCCAGTCATCTGGCTGGAAAGAGAGGAGACGGCCGGTTTCAGGGGGGACGGACCACCACTCGCCCCCCTGCTCCTCCCGAGGTCCGTTGAATCTGTGACACACCCCCCCCTCAGGATTCTCCCGTTCGGGGAGAGGGAACACCCTAGACAGAAAGTCAGCACCACCATTGTCGGTGCCCCTGCGATGTTTCACCTCAAAGGAGAACGGTTGTAACGACAGGAACCAACGCAAGATGCGGGGTTATGTCCCTTGTTCCTGCTCATCCATTGAAGGGGCGCATGGTCAGTGTACAAGGTGAAGTGAGTGCCTTCCAGGTAATACCGCAGCTTTTCTATAGCCCACTTTACCGCAAGGCACTCCTTCTCGATGGTAGGGTATTTCTCCTCACGAGGAAACAAACGCCGGCTTATAAAGAGGATCGGGTGATCGACCCCCTCGGGGATATCTGGGACAATACCGCCCCCAGGCCACTGTCTGAGGCATCGGTATGGAGGAGGAATGGTCTCTCAAAATCGGGTGATGCCAACACCGGGCTTGTTGTGATGGCTTCCTTAAGTCGGGAGAAGGCTCTCAACATCTCTTTCGACGGATTCAGGAGTGCCTTGGCTTTTGTGTCTTTTCGCAACACATCTGTTAGGGGTGCCGCTATTTCTGAGTATAGTGGGATAAAACGTCGATAATACCCGAGCAACCCTAAGAAGGCCCTCACTTCCTTTTTTGTGGATGGGAACTCTGTTTCAGTGATGGCCCTCACCTTTTCCCTTTGGGGGGCTATGACTCCATGTCCTAGGACGTACCCCAAGTACTTCACTGATTGGAACCCCACTCGGGACTTTCTGGAATTGATATGTAACCCTGCTTGGCTTAGGGACCGCAAAATGTGTTCTAGATGGTTTAGGTGGTCCTCCCAGGTTGAGCTAAACACCACTATGTCATCTAGGTAAGCGGATGAATAACCCTGGTGTTCCCTGAGTACCAAGTTCATCAGGCGCTGGAAGGTGGCAGGTGCACCGTGAAGGCCGAAGGGGAGGACCGTAAACTCATATAGGCCGTCTGGTGTTGTGAAAGCTGTCTTCTCCCTATCGGTTTCTTTCAGGGGCACCTGCCAGTATCCCTTTGTAAGGTCAATGGTGGTAATAAATCTAGCGTTACCCAACTTTTCGATTAGTTCGTCTACCCTTGGGATTGGGTAGGCATCGAATTTGGAGATGGAGTTGAGGGCACGGAAGTCCATACAAAATCTGATGGACCCGTCTGGTTTGGGAACCATGACTATGGGAGAGGACCACTCGCTCCTGGAAGGACGAATGACCCCCATCCTCAACATAGCCTTTACTTCTGTGCGTACCACCTCTCTCTGTGCGGCGGGTATGCGGTATGGCCGCTGTTTGACTATCCGGCCAGGTTGGGTCGTGATGGAATGTTCTGCGAGCGAGGTGTTCCCTGGTTCGTCTGAGAACAGGGAAGCAAAGGGGTTTAGAATACCCATTAGGGATTGTCTCTCTGTGGGTGTTAGCCCCCCATTTACGACTAAGTGGGATAGGGTACTGGGTGAGGAGCCCTCTTCTGTGGGTATGGCTACGTGGGCTGAGCTAGGCAGGGGTCCCAACCATTTTTTTAGTAGGTTGATATGATATGTCTGTATCCGAGAGGGCTTTACCTGAACTCGGTAGCTTGTTCTCCCTACCGTCCCCACCACTTTGTATGGCCCCAGCCATTCCGCCTTGAATCTGCTGGAGGAGGAAGGCAACAACACCAGTACCCAATCGTTAACGGCTAGATGTCGCCACCTCTTCCCTTTGTCGTAGAAATGTTTCTGTTGCGCTTGCTTTTTCTCCAAATGGGAATAGGCAAGATCCCTCAGCTTCCCTATCTTGGACTTAAGACTCTTTGTGTAGTCCAGAAGATCTCTAGCTTCGTCTGCTTCCTCTTTCTCCCAGGCTTCTTTGGTCATCTCCAGGAGCGATCTCGGTTGTCTCCCGTAAAGCATCTCAAAAGAAGAGCAACCGAGAGTGCTCTGGACCTGGCTCCGGATGACATACAACGCTAAGGGAAGGAGTCGGTCCCATTCCGCCCCTTCTCCTGCCAACATTTTCTTCAATATACGTTTTAGCGTCCCGTTATACCTCTCAACGAGGCCATCCGTCTGGGGATGATACACCGAGGTCTTTAGGTGTTTCAGATTCAATGTCCTACATACTTCTTTCATTAAACGTGAGACAAATGGAGTGCCCTGGTCGGTTAAAATCTCCCTGGGAAACCCTACCCTCGAGAACAGTTCTATCAGCTTGTCCGAAATGTTCTGGGTAGTGGGGGCGGAGAGAGGAAATGCCTCTGGGTAGCGGGTTGTATAGTCCACTATCACCAGAGCATATTGATGTCCTTTCCGGGTTCTAGGGAGGGGACCTATAAGGTCCATCCCCACTCTTTCAAACGGTACCCCTAGTATAGGTAACGGCTGGAGGGGAACCGGAGGGGGCCGATAAGGGTTTTTCCGCTGGCAGGTCTCGCATTCCTGACAATACTTCTTGATGTCCCCATACACCCCGGGCCAATAAAAGTGTCTCAGGACGTTTTGCGTGACCTTCTCTACCCCAATGTGTCCAGCTGTAAGGTGAGAGTGGGAAAAGAACAGGATTTGTTCCCGGAAGGACCTAGGGACCAGTAACTGGGGTTCTTCCTCTTGGGCGCCCTGACGGTATAGTAACCCCTTTTTAGAAAAAAAACGAGGGTAAGTATAGGGGTGTGCTACATTGGTATTTTGGGCACTTTGCCAGGCCTGCTGGAGGGTTGGGTCATTAATTTGTGTGAACTGGAAGTTCCTATCCAGGAGCCATGGCTCCGTGGTGATCAAGGCGGGTGAGGATTCTTCCTGCTTGTTGTCCCTCCTCCCCCCTAGAGCCTGAAAAACGGTGGCCAGGAACATATCTAGGAACCCCGGATTGTCAGTCCCTATGATGACCTCTTCTGGTAAATCAGGTAGTACCCCCACCCTGACTCTACACGGTGGCCCTCCCTTTGTGGTGATGTCTATCTCAGCGACTGGGTATGCCTTCACGTCCCCGTGCACACATCTAATGTGGACATACAGATCTGGTTGGTGTTGTGAGGGATGTATCAGCGCCCCTTGTATCACGGATTGTCTACACCCCGAATCCAGTAAGGACCTAACCCATTTCCCATTCACTCCTACACTCACATAGAATGCCGTCCCCATCTCTGCGGTGTATAGGATGGAACGGGGAATATATCCCACTTCCATTGGCTCCTCCGACGTCTTCTTGCGCGGACATGCCCTGGCGATATGGCCCCACTCGCCACAGTCGTAACACTGGGGCCCTCTATACAATGGAGGACCTGACTTGGGTGGTCGGAGTCTCAGGGGTTCTGCAGGGAGTCTGACATTCCTTTTCTCGGGTTTCCCTGGCGGGGGACGGGTTCTGTCTGGTTCCCAGGACGGGACATGTGGTTGGGCCCTTGAGAAAGTGGTGGCCATTTCTATTGCTTGTTCGGTGGTCAGCCGTGGATGTTGTCGGAGCCACCTCTGTGTGTTATATGGTAGTGCCTCTAGGTACTGCTCAAGATATATGCGGTCCATGATATCTTCCTTTGAGCTCTCGAGAGGTCTTAACCATTTGTCCGCCGCCGCTTTGAGGCGGAAGAACAGCGTTTTCGGGTTCTCCCCGGGATGTCCTCTTTCCCTACGGAAGCGCACTCTGAAAGCCTCCGCGTCCATACCCAGGTGGTCCAGTATGATCAATTTGATCTCGCCATAAGGCGCGGTGCCTGTACTGTTGGCCACCTGGTAGGCAGCCTGGGCTTCGCCCGTCAGTAAGGGGGCCAGAAAGAAGGGCCATTTGTCCGCCGGCCATCCACAGGCCCTGGCCGCTCTCTCGAAGTTCAGAAGGAATGCATCCGGATCCTCCCCGGCTATATACTTCTGGAGGGTTATGCCAGAGGGTCCTGGCGTGTGGGGGCTTCTTGGGTCTCTGAGCCGACCAGCCGTCTGTTCTGTGGCTAGTCTCTGCAGCTCCTCCTGCTGTGCAGCTATGCTGTCCCTAAAGACATCCCTGTCAGCTTGGGCCGTACTCATGTGCCGCTCCACGGCCCATCCCAGTTTCTCCTGGCCCGCTATCAGATGCTGGATGATGGCGTCCATTATGCCTTTCTCAATGGACGGGCTGCCTGCGTTCTCCACCACTTGTAAGTCCTCGCAAGGATCAGGCTGGACGCGGGATCTGGGTAGACTTGGTTTTATTCGTCTACTGGGTTTATCACGATGGGCCAGCTTTACAATCGTGGGGGATCTAGTCCAAGGTATGTCCTGGTGTTCTTCCTCTGGTCTTGTCCGGTCCTGTTCACTCCACAGGTCACGGATTCCCTCGTTCTTCGGGTTTCTCCCTGGAATCCCTCGGGCTCGTTTCCCATCAGGTGCAAGATAAAGAAAAACAAAAGGATCTGTGAGACTTCCCGTTTTGCTCTCACGGGTTCAGGGAAGGAGTGAGGGAGCACCAGTGCCACAAACACACTACCGGCGGCGTGAGGGGCTGTGCTAGGGGTCGGGTGAAGTGTAGGGGTAGTTGGAGGTGCCCTATTAAAAAGCGGCTGGTCTCCTCCCCATCCACCCAGTCATACGGTTTCGTACCTGTTGGAGCCACACTCCTCCAGGAGTGTGGCGGGGCGCAGAGCCGAACCGTTGGCCTCCTGGCGTCCTGGTGTCAGGTTCTCCCTCTGGTACGGTCAGCAGGGCCAGTCGTTCCTCTTCTCGATGCCTGCCTTCGCGCTCTCCCTCTTCGGCGTCCTCTTCTTGCTCCGGTCTCCTTGGTTCTCTTCCGGGTTCGCTTTTCTCCGCTCTCCTGGGCGGGCCCGATATGACGGCGGGAGCGGGGGCGGGGTCTCTGAAGGTGTCCTCCCTGTTAAAGGGACCCGGCCCGTAATGTACTACGTCGTCCTCCGTGCTGTCAGGATCATCAGGGTCCCAGTCATCTGGCTGGAAAGAGAGGAGACGGCCGGTTTCAGGGGGGGCCGGACCACCACTCGCCCCCCTGCTCCTCCCGAGGTCCGTCGAATCTGTGACAACCGGCTATACTGGGGGCGAATGTACTGCCCATGCTGGTCCCGTGTTTTTGGAGGTAGAGTGTGTTCCTATATTGAAAAAAGTTTTCGGTAAGGGCCATTTTACAGCAGTCCATGACTATGTTGCGTGGGGTCTGGTACTCCCAATCAATCTCAAAGAGGACATCTTCTATGATGCGTAAAGTCTCATCATGTGGTAGGCTGGTGTAGAGGCTCTCTACATCCAGGCCCATTAGTAATTCCTTTGTTGGGTCAAAGCTCATGTCATGTAGGAGCCTCAAGACGTCTTTAGTGTCCTTGAGACAGGTATCTGTTTGTTGTATCAGTTGACGCAGGAACGCATCGGCAAATTTAGACAATGGTTCTAAAATAGACCCAATGCCTGATACAATGGGTCGTCCTGGAGGCTGGGATAGGTTCTTGTGGATTTTGGGTATCGTATAAAAATAGGGAATAGTTGGTGACTTTGCAATGAGGAATTCCCCTTCTTTAGTTGATACCCAATTGTGGGAGATGGCTTCCTCCACCATGCTCGCGATTTGGATCCGAATTGACTCCGTTGGATCCTCTGTAAGGATCCCGTAGTTCCTTTGGTCCTGTAGGAGGTGTTGACATACCTGGTCATATGCTTGTGAAGATTGGATCACTATTGCTCCTCCTTTATTGGCCGGCTTAATGACTATGTCGTTGTTATTGGCTAATTCTCTGATGGCTTGTTTTTGTTCTTTGGTGGTATTGTGAAAAATACGATGTCCGTCTGGATCCATTTCATCAATCTCTTTCATGACTGCCTTCTCAAATGCCAGTAACTCCACTCGTAACAGACTGTCAGAGGGGGTGAATGTGGATTTTACCCTCAACCCTGTGTCGTCTTCTCCGTTGGTTTGTGGTTCCTTGTCTTTGAAGTAGATCTTCAATTTCAACTTCCGTATGAATTCATTGATCTCCTTGAGAAGTTTGAATTTATCTAGTTTCTCCGTGGGTACGAAACCCAATCCTTTCTCCAGGATTTCTTTTTGTGCTTGGGTGAGATCCTGGTCGGTAAGATTTACCACTAGGTGGTCTATCTGCTGGTTCCTGGTTGGTTGCTCAGGGCCCCGGTCATACTCCTCGTCGATACCCCGGATGCTTCCTCTTCTGCGGCCCAGTGGACTTGGCTCCTCTTCCGGTTCCATCCCCTCCTGGGGCCTGGGCGCAATCCTAAAAAAGGCGGGTTTGGTGGATAGTACTGGTAGTCTTGGGGGGCATTCCAGTGGTTAAATGGTGCTATGGGACCTTGCGGTATCTGTGGACCATAGGGATAAGGAGGGTATGGAGGGGGACCTTGATAGTTACCCCATCCGCGTTGTCCTCTATAGTTTGCACTTCTTCCCTGGTTCCTTCTTCCCTGGTAATTGGATCCGCTGTGTCTACTGGAACCCGAGCTATTGGAGCCTGAGTCTGAAGTGTCCCCATCGGTATTGAAATCCTGGTGATTTGATGATGGGACATGGTCGTCCCGAATATAAGGGTACACCCTCTCGTGACTGAATCGTCCTGTGGCCTTCTTCAATTTGGTGTATTTACTTTGTTTCAAGGTAACTTGGAACTCATTCATGGTTTGATTGAGTTCCTCGAGACGTTTCTTTAGGACACTGATCGGGGTGTAGCTCTTAAGACGTACCTCAATGGTTTGGATTTCTGTCTTTAATTCCTGTGCTATACGGGTGGCAGTTTTTATTATTAATATAAGCCAATCCCTTGTGCGGTGCCAGGATATGAGGGACCAGTCTTTCTTGAAAACCTTATCATTTTGAAAGATAAAGGGTTCATTTTTTACTATCAGACCTTGCGGGGCAGTGTTAGCCCTTAGATATTCGGTCATCAGGAGACCATGTAGTGCAGTTTTAATCTGTGTCCGTCTAAGTGTTGTCAATTCATCCGAATCGTTATTGTCTGGGCTTGGTTCTGAGCTATTTAGTCCCTCAAACGGGGTAATGGTGGATAAAATCCTTTCTACCTCCTCTTCAGAGAAAGTAAGGCCCGTGATCTCGGCCATGGTAGAGTGTGTGTGTAGACCCCTGAATGGTGTGGTCCGGTCTATTAAAAAGTGCTTATTTGGGAGGGCTACCCCTTGGGGAAATTTTAAACAAACTCCCACAGCTGTGCGCTGTCTAGATAATGCCAAAAAACAAAGAGGGGAGTGAAGAGGTACAATAAGTCGTGGACCCAGCCTCCTCCGCAAGTAATGAAAAAACAACTAGAGTCCACTCTCAAAACCAAAGAACCGTGCTAATCTTACTAGAAAAACCCAAGAGAAATACTTGGTTTCTTGCATGGGAAAACAACATGTGTTTTTAAAATAACCCTCACCCACCAATAAGTCCCTTGGTGGCATGCTTCATCATCGGGTTCTTCCCGCCCCGCTGCGGGACGGGGCGTACTACGACCTAGGGAGACGTGGGAGCACTTACATGTGAAGTGAGCTATATGTGTTTGATGTGAGAGTGGAAGGGTCAGTAAATAAGTGAGTTAAAAAATACCTGGCTGTGTGGAAAACTAAACTTTAATACTCGCTATAGCTGGTATTAATAAAAGTGGGGAAAAAGGAGGAAAAAGTGCTATAATAGGCAGTTTCCTCACGGGTCTACATGTTTTGAAGCCTACCCCTAAGCTTCTCTTCAGGACCAAGTTTAATGATCCCTTGTGCCACTCCAACTACTCCCTAGTGTGATAAGCCTGATCAATCTCATTGGCTAATATGCATCTATTTCAACATGCATTCATCAAAATACCTACTTGGTATAATCCTTAAAAACGATCTGGAAGGATAGAAGTACATAGTTATTGAACATAGTATATACTTTAATATACTAGAAACCACCCTTCACCATGCTCGTGAAGGACAGTACATTGTCAATCTCACGTGTGTATCGTGCTGCCCTTTATATTGTTCTGGTTGCGACGTACAAGACAATACAATACATGTAACAAAAAACACACACTCTAAGTGAGTTTTCATATGCCAAAGATCGGTGCTGTTTTTCAATCCATAGGTGCTATGTACCAATAATTATCTATATAGGGGAGAAAACATGATGTAATAATTTCTCAACAAATTATAGAAGATTAACAGGTAACATACATTTAGGTCACCTAATTAGGGCCCCATGAGCTTCAACACGGGAGGGGAGGAGCGCTTGTAGTCAAACACTGTGGGTAAAGTAAGGATTCAGTCAAGGAAAAAGAATATATATATATTTCCAAGCTCGTAAAGTGTCAGAATCTGCTGCCCAGGGGATCGGCTATGCCGTACTCATTTCGTCAAAGCTGCTCGCTCACCTAAAGGAACACTGCCTGCCCGTGGCTCCGATGAACGGAGAATGTTTGCCAAACGCAGGTTTTTGTATCCAGTTGATTCTGCAATCAGCGGACGTGTGGACACCAAACGCTAGACTGCTAATTCTGAAAATGGCCGCCTACCATCAGGGTGGCTAACTTCCTGGTTTCGGAGCAGCGAGGGCTGTGAGACTAGAATGCTAAAGTTCACAAAATGGCCGCCTCATAATGGCAACACTTACTGGTTGTTTTCTTAACGTATGCGAGTTCGCGGATGCAGTTATACCGGTCGGGGATAACTAACAAAGTTGGGATTTGAAGCAATGTATTTAAAATACATAAATTGAGCCAAATTTTAGCACTTTATCATTAACTACATTTATGAGACGAGTGCCAATGGAGATCATTTAGCGATGACGGAAGGGCATAACTAGTCATGTACTTGCTAGTGATGAGACTTTTAATACTAAAAAATACAAAAGAGGGCTGTGCCGCTAGGGTGCTGATTTCTCCAAAACAGCTAGCCCGTTGTGGTAGAGCTTCCTGGTTGGTTAATGATTGAAAGTATCTGTGCTTGGATATGCTGAATTACCTCATTACCAAACATAAGTGGAGAAATAGAAGGACAGTGTCTGAAACCAGTGTTAATGAATGGATCATGTCTGGAGCCCTTTGCTGTTCGTGAGAAACAGAATGCATTATAACAATGCCTTTCTTGTATAATGGCTAAATGGAAGTAGACTATTTGATTTGTCCCCATGGAATCTCATCATTGAGGCCCCTGGTGTGTGTGCCAAGGCGGAAGACCCAACGTTGTTCCTTTTCGAAAAGAGTGGCTTCTGAGTCCAGTTGTTCGCATACGTTAAGAAAACAACCAGGAAGTGTTGCCATTATGAGGCGGCCATTTTGTGAACACAGCCCTCGCTGCTCCGAAACCAGGAAGTTAGCCACCCTGATGGTAGGCGGCCATTTTCAGAATTAGCAGTCTAGCGTTTGGTGTCCCTACGCCCGCTGATTGCAGAATCAACCGGATACAAAAACCGGTGTTGGGTAAACATTCTCCGTTCATCAGAGCCAAGGGCAGGCAGTGTTCCTTTGGGTGAGCGAGCAGCTTTGACGAAGTGAGTACGGCATAGCCGATACCCTGGGCAGCAGATCCTGACACTTTACGAGCTTGGAAATATATATATATTCTTTTTCCTTGACTGAATCCTTACTTTACCCACAGTGTTTGACTACAAGCGCTCCTCCCCTCCCGTGTTGAAGCTCATGGGGCCCTAATTAGGTGACCTAAATGTATGTTACCTGTTAATCTTCTATAATTTGTTGAGAAATTATTACATCATGTTTTCTCCCCTATATAGATAATTATTGATACGTAGCATCTATGGATGGAAAAACAGCACCGATCTTTGGCATATGAAAACTCACTTAGAGTGTGTGTTTTTTGTTACATGTATTGTATTGTCTTGTACGTCGCAACCAGAACAATATAAAGGGCAGCACGATACACACGTGAGATTGACAATGTACTGTCGTGCATGAAAAATATATCACTACTAGACCTTTCACGAGCATGGTGTAGGGTGGTTTCTAGTATATTAAAGTGTATACTATGTTCAATAACTATGTTCCTCTATCCTTCCAGATCGTTTTTAAGGATTATACCAAGTAGGTATTTTGATGAATGCATGTTGAAATAGATGCATATTAGCCATTGAGATTGATCAGGCTTATCACACTAGGGAGTAGTTAGAGTGGCACAAGGGATCATTAAACCTGGTCCTGAAGAGAAGCTTAGGGGTAGGCTTCGAAACATGTAGACCCGTGAGGAAACTGCCCATTATAGCACTTTTTCCTCCTTTTCCCCCACTTTTATTAATACCAGCTATAGGGAGTATTAAAGTTTAGTTTTCCACACAGCCAGGTATTTTTTAACTCACTTATTTACTGACCCTTCCACTTTCACATCAAACACATATAGTTCACTTCACATGTAAGTGCTCCCACGTCTCCGTAGGTCGTAGCACGCCCCGTCCCGCAGCGGGGCGGGAAGAACCCGATGATGAAGCATGCCACCAAGGGACCTATGGTTATTTTAAAAACACATGTTGTTTTCCCATGCAAGAAACCAAGTATTTCTCTTGGGTTTTTCTAGTAAGGATAGCATGGTTCTTTGGTTTTGAGAGTGGACTCTAGTTGTTTTTTCATTACTTGCGGAGGAGGCTGGGTCCACGACTTATTGGACCTCTTTACTCCCGTCTTTGTTTTTTGTGCTTGCAGGGTCTGTCTGCCAGCTCGTGCTGCTGCTGACCCCAGACACTGTTCTGCCTTCCTGCTGATGAGCTTAACTCGGGCAGGGGAAGGCAGAACAAAGAATTTCCTGTAGAGGAGAGATGAGACCACCTCTCCTTTAAAATTAGGTAGGGTGGGGGAGCTTGCGAGCGCCTCCAGACTGCATTGAATGGCACATTTGGTGCCCTCCTTGCATAAGCCAGTTTGCACCAGTACAGAAGGCCTCGGCTCCTGCTCTGTCACGAATTTACGCAAAAGACCGGGGAGTGACCACCCCCCTGTCCAGCTCCTCCCCTGGGAGGTGCCCAAGCTCCTCCAGGTGGCACCTGGATTCTGCCATCTTGAATCTTGGCCACTGGGAGCATCTGACTGGTTAGGTCCTCAGAGTAGCGTCCCTGACCCCCTCTGATTGGTGAATTACCGCAGAAGATGTCCTTCCCCCTTTTATGGTTACCGAAGGGCTCCCCTGAGAGTGGGTCCTTAGATCCGTCCTGGACTCCATCAAGATTCGTCAAGACCTGTCTAAAGACACTTATGCTGTTGGACACTGGAACTCTGCTGCGGGATCGAGCCAGGAACCAAGACAAGACTGCTACTGGTAGGAAGACTCCTACTACAAGTTCGTCTCTTTGCTCTTCCAAGTTTCTGCCACTCTGGGCCGTGCATCTCCCGAATCTCCCACAACTCTGCCTGCATCCAAGCAAGAAGGAATCTCCCTTGGAGTGAAGGAGCCACTTCCCTGCATCCACAGGCACCTCAATGTTGATGACCGGTTTGCTGATCCTGCTGTCCCACAGACACCTCCCAGCTCTGCAACACAGGTGGTAGTTTGTAGGCTCCCCAGAGGCCTAACCAGTCTTCCCTGTAACTTGGGAGACTGTAATCCCTCTCCAGCTGACCTGAACCGCATCCCTGTGCACCGCATCTGTTTGCCATGGCCAAGGCTTGTCGACTCTCCTGATTGAAGATCTTTGAGCTCCAAGAAGCCACAGCCTCAAGCAACGCACAGCTCGAAGAGTGTCATCCTCCCTGCATCTCCTGCGACGTGGGCATCCATCTTCTGAGTGCTGCGGAGTCCTCCTTGCGATTCCCTGTACCTGCTGCCAGAGGGTCCTCCTGGCATCTCCATCGATTCCTGCTGGCTCTTCTGTATGCTGAGGGCTGGCCCTGACATACCCTTGCTGGGTTAGTCCCACGTACCTTGCTAGTCTGCAACCAAGTATTGTACTCTGCAACCCGACTGTTGCATTTGCCAAGGCTTGTTAGTGGTCCTGCTGGCCCCTGACCCTCCTGCATTCCTCGACCGTCATGGGACAGCTCATGGACAGCTCCTGTGCTCCTGCATCATTGCCTGGGCCCCACTGCTGCTTCATGAAGACCTTTGTGCTACAGCAAGTTCCTCTGACAACGGGGTGGCATTGTGCTCCTGCTCCTCCTGGACACCTCCCAGTAGTTTGGACTCTGTCTCCTCTCATTTCAGGTACTTCTCATCCAGGATCCACTTTTTGGTTCCACTGACCTGGTCCACGAGATGCTGTAGCTGCCGGACGTCCCAGATCCTCCATTGACATCAGGGGTTCCGACAACACTTCGCACCTATGCACCTGGGCTCCCTGGTGTAAGTATCCTGGTTCCCTGGGCATCCATGGGTGGGGTGGCTCTCCAACCTTCCTTGATCCAAGTGGTTTCCTCGGGGTCCTTTGGGAAGGGTCCTGAAACAGCGACTTTCCCTGTGTTATCCTATGGACGTTTGGCACGGTGTAGCACCTCTGCCCCTGGGGGTCCCTAGCTACTTACCTTTGGTGGGTCCGTGCTACCCCTGGTCCCTTCATCCTTGGGTATCAGTCTCATTTGGGTACTCACCTCACATCCAATTCTTTTAGTATATGGGTCACCACTCCCCCCCTTATAGGGGCCCATGTGTTTTTCTATGCTTACTTACCTGTTTTTGAAAAAAATGTGTATTGATATCCCTGGGTAGGAGATATACCAAGTTGTTCTTAGTGTTTTGTTTAATAAATACAGAAGTATTTTTCTAACACTGATGTGTTTTTTTCTTGTGTGTAAGCTGTAGGAAGCTGGCTCTCTATATACTATACCAAAGTAAGGTATAGTGTGCACAGAGTCCAGTGGATCCCCAAAGGTAGGCAGAGGCTAAAGTATATAATACCTTACTCTCTATTTGTGGTAGTGTGGGCGAGCAGTAAGGCTTTATCAGAGGGTAGTGTTAAGCATTTATTGTACACACTCAGGCAAGAAATGATTTCACACACTCAAAGACTGAACTCTGACCAATTTGTTTTGTATAAAAATATTATTTAGTTGTATTTTATTTCTAGAACCAAGCCAGGCCTGGTATACAGGTAAGTGTAATAGTGCTTTGCAAGATTAATGCAATTACATACAGTTTGAATGCAGTTGAATGCAATTGGATTGATTACAGGTAAATCACTTGTTCATAAACAGTTGGATTTACTTACTATTGGAATTACTTTTTAAGTTACTTTTCAGATTACTTTTTACGTTACTTTTTCCCAATCAGTGTGATATGCCTAGATATCACACTGGGACATTTCCTAGATAAAAGGTGAGTAAATCAGTTTTTGTAAATATACAGTTTCTTATGTTTCCATATGATTTTCCAACTCCACACTTAGAACATTTTTCACAGAAAAGTAGTCAATGCAATCCTATGGGAGGAAATGAAGTTATCGGTTTACAGGTAAGTACTTAGTTTTGGGAGTTGGGCTTCTGGGGTTAGAACAAGGGTTCCCCCAGGGTCAAGGATGCACTCTCAAAGCACCCTCAGCGGCACTAGGGTGGCCGAGTGCAGAGTACTGAGTCCTAATGTTATCCAATGGGGGCTAGGGTGCCTCGGCTGCTTACGAGCAGGCCACAAGGTTGAGGGGGCAGAGCTCCTGGACTTAAGCTCAGGGCAAAGGGAGGTTCAAGGAAGCACCCATGGTGCACCCACAGCGGCACTAGGGCGGCCAGGTGCAGGGTGCTGTTTTGGCGTCGGGTGCCCTGTGACTTTCAAAGGGGATTCTCCGGTTTGAACAAACACTGCAGGCTCGGGCACGAAGATCTTCTGGAGGCATCCACCGGTTGGAGAGGTAAGTTCAGATGTTGTGGGATGCTGGGACACCATCCGTTGGGCCACTCAAGGCCGTGGGGCTTCGGGTGCAGGGGTGTCTTTTGGGGTAGGGTTTTTCTTACCGGCTGTGGTAGCGGTCGGAGGGATCCTCCAGAAAGGGGCTGCAGGCGTCGTCAGGAGACTTGAAGTAGGTCATGGATCACCAGATCCCAGGTTAGGATCGCCGGGGAGACCTCCTCGTGGTGTTGGCCCACTCAAACTCGGGCCATGGGCGTCGGGTGAAGAGTGGTGCAGACTCACAGATTTGGCCGGAGCCAGGGTGTGTTGGTGAGTAAATTCGGTGCTCACGGAGACAAAGTCTGGTTTGGGAAGGCAGGGCAGATCCTCCGGGTTCTGGGGGGTTGCTGGCTGCAGGACACACCGGGATTTTGCTGGAGCAGGTTGAGGTCGGGACAGGCCGGTAGGGCTGGGGCCAGTCCGTTGTTGTCCTCCTCTTCTTCCTTCAGCACGGCTCTTCGGTCCTTCTTCTTCTTGTATCTTCTTGTCTGAGGAGGCAAGGTTCAGGGTTGCCCTGAAATACTGGAGTTAGGGGCGTTTCAGGTAGGTAAAGGTTGGGACCAATGGGTCCCTTATTTGGGGTGGGTATACCCTCTATTATGCCACCCTCCAGTGGGAGGGGGGCATAAGCCTCACTCTGGTTGGCTGGGTCCTCCCATCTTTAAGATGGCGGGGATTGAGAGTTGTGCTTTGCCTCGCCTCCCTCACCCGAGGGGTGGGGTTGGCAAAGGTGGGCACACCTCTCCTCCTATCTTGGTTTTCCCGCAGATTCTCCCGCCCAAAGTGGGGGTCAGAACCGGTGGGGGCCAATTGCTGGGAGCAGCAAACGGCTGGGGCAGCTCACAAAGGCGGCGAGCCTTTGAAACTTCCCCTTGGTGGACCCTGCCCATCCTGGGGAGGAGGCTTGGCACCTCTGCCCAGGATGTGCTTTGTTTCAGGACCCCGAAGCAGGAGGCTCTCAACCCAAGGGTCCAGAAACGTGTTTGTGGGTGGCAGCTGGCGAGTAGCCAGTCAGCCAAGACACTAGAGTCAGGTTTTTCAGGAGGCATCTCTAAGATGCCCTCTGAGTGCATTTTTCATTAAATCCCACACTAGCATCAGTGTGGGTTTAATGTGCTGAGAAGTTTGATATCAAACTTCCCAGTTTTCAGTGAAGCCATTATGGAGCTGTGGAGTTTGTAATGACAAACCCCCAGACCATATACTCTTTATGGCGTTTACTGCACTTACAATGTCTAAGAATGGACTTAGACACTGCAGGGGTACAGGGCTCATGCACCTGTACCCTCACCAGTGGCATAGTGCACCCAGATAGAGGGGTGGCTGACCTATGCCATAGGCAGTGGGTTGTAGGCATGGCATACAGGGATGTGTGCCATGTCGACTCTTCACTTTGTTCTTCACCAAAACACGCAGCCTGCAATGGCAGTGTGTGTGTGTCAGGGTAAAGGGCCTCTAAGGGTGGCACAATATGTGCTGCAACCCTTTGAAACCGGTCCTAGGATGCTTGTTTCCGGTCCAGGGAAGACATGGCTTGGCAGTTCGGGCTGGACTGTTCCCATGAGGCACAGGGTCAGACTGATTTGCATATGGCCATGTCTGAACTGGGGTGGTGGAGTGAGCTAAAGCATGATGATGGATTAAACCCAGATCAGTTGACTGGGGGTGAGTGTTTGATTGGCTCAAACGTTCCGTCCATCATCCCCTTTTGTATCGCTCTGCAACCCTTTGAGGCCTTCCCTGGTCACAGTGCCCTTGGTACCCATGGTACCTTTTACAAGTGACTTACATGTGGCCAGAGAGTCGCAAATTTGGGTGTGCAAAGGGACAGATTTAGGGAATGAAAATAGGCCCTGGGTACCTGGTTGGCAGGAACCCAGGGCACACTTAGTCAAAGAGCATCAACATCAGGCAAAACGTGGGGGGCAACCATGCAAAAAGGGGCACTTTCCTACACCCTCCCCCCCCAAACGAAAGAGGATGAGACTATCCTTTCCCTAGAGAGTCTTCATTGTCTAAGTGGAATAACCTGACAGTCTATCTGCATTGGCATGGGCAGTCCCAGGTCTATGTTCCACTGCAAAGTCCATTCCCTGTAGGGAGATGGATCACCTCCATAGTTTAGGATTTTCACCTTTCATTTGCATTAGCCATTTGAGAAGTCTGTGGTCAGTATGAACTGTGCAGTGAGTACCAAACAAGTATGGTCCAACATTTTCATGGACCAATCCACAGAAAAGGCCTCCCTCTCAATGGCACTCCAACACTGCTCCCTGGAGAGTAACCTCCTGCTTATAAAAGCAACAGGCTGGTTTGGCCATCATCATTGGTCTGGGATATGGCCGCTCCTATCCCTAGCTCAGAGGCATCAGTCTGCACAATGAACTGCTTGGTGTAGTCTGGAGCTTTGAGAATTTGTGCTGAGCACATTGCCTCTTTCTGGGTGTTAAAAGCCTTTTGACAGCTAACTGTCCAGTTTACCTTTTTGGGCATCTTCTTGGAGGTGAGTTCTGTGAGGGGTGTCACAATGGCTCCATACCCTTTCACAAACCTCCTGAAGTACCCAGTCAACCCAAGGAATGCCCTGACTTGGGTCTGGGTTGTTGGAGCCTCCCAGTTCAGGATAGCCTGGATCTTGGGTTGTACGGGTTGCACTTGGCATCCACCAACAAGGTGGCCCAAGTATACAACTGAGCCCTACCTTATCTGGCATTTGGATGCCTTGATAGTTAGGCCTGCAGTTTGCAGGGCTTTTAAAACGTTCCCCAGGTGGATCGGGTGATCCTGCCAGGTGGAGTTAAAGACAGCAATATCATCAAGATATGCTGCACTAAAGGCCTCCAATCCAGCAAGGACTTGATTCACCAACCTTTGAAAGGTGGCAGGGGCATTCTTTAAATCAAAGGCCATAACAGTAAACTGATAGTGCCCATCAGGTGTGGAGAATGCTGTTTTTTCTTTGGCTCCTGGAGCCATGCCAATCTGCCAGTACCCTGCAGTTAAGTCAAAGGTTCCAGGAAATTTGGCTGCACCCAGTTTATCTATCAACTCATCAGCTCTTGGTATGGGGTGAGCATCTGTCTTGGTGACAAAGTTGAGACCTCTGTAGTCCACACAGAACCTCATTTCTCTCTTTCCACCCTGTGGATGAGGTTTGGGGACTAAGACCACTGGGCTGGCCCAGGGGCTCTCAGAGGGTCCAATAACCCCTAACTCCAGCATCTTGCTGACCTCAGCTTTGATGCTCTCCTTAACTTGGTCAGACTGTCGATAATCTTATTTTTGACAGGTACACTGTCCCCAGTGTCCACACCATGGATACATCAGTAGGTCTGACCAGGGGTCCAGGAGAAGAGCTTAGCATACTCCTGTAAGACTTGCTTACAGTCAGCCTGCTGTTGGGCAGTAAAGGTGTCTGAATAGATAACCCCATCCACTGACCCATCTTTGGGGCTGTAAGAGGGGAGGTCAGGGAGAGGTTCACTCTCTGTCTCCTGATCCTCATCAGTAACCATCAACATGGTTATGTCAGCCCTGTCATGGAAAAGCTTTAGGTGGTTCACATGGATCACCCTTTTGGGGGTCCTGCTTGTACCCAGGTCCACCAAGTAGGTGACCTCACTTTTCTTCCTAAGATGGGGTAAGGGCCACTCCACTTGTCCTAGAGGGCCCTTGGTGCCACAGGCTCCAAAACCCACACCTTTTGCCCTGGTTATAATTCCACCAGTGCAGCTTTTTGGTCATACCAGTGCTTCTGGAGCTCCTGGCTGGCCTCAAGATGTTTTGAAGCTTTTTCCATTTACTCTGCCATTCTGGACCTTAGGCGTAGTACATAGTCCACAATATCCTATTTGGGTTCTTGGAGAGGCTTCTCCCAAGCCTCTTTAACAAGATAGAGTGGCCCCCTAACAGGGTGGCCAAACAGAAGTTCAAAGGGGGAAAACCCTACACCCTTCTGAGGCACCTCCCTGTAGGCGAAAAGCAAGCATGGCAAGAGGGCATCCCATCTCCTTTTGAGTTTTTCAGGGAG
This sequence comes from Calotriton arnoldi, assembly GCA_963921515.1. Lineage (NCBI taxonomy): Eukaryota > Metazoa > Chordata > Amphibia > Caudata > Salamandridae > Calotriton > Calotriton arnoldi. The sequence goes on from CAWUFW010000057.1 coordinate 5,724,666, forward strand.
CCCCATGATCATGCCCTTCAAGGTCTTGTTAAACCTTTCAACAAGACCATTGGTTTGTGGGTGATAGGGTGTAGTAAACTTGTACTGCACTCCACATTCATTCCACGTGTGTTTGAGGTATGCAGACATGAAGTTTTTGTTTTTTTATAAACAGATTTTATTTTGTCAAGTGTCAAATACAATGCAGAGCTCTGTAACCCAGAAGACTTCTGCCACAGTATATAATGCAGGATAATGGCATTGACATTTAGATTATATACTTTCAGAAAAAACAAGAGAACATAAACATTATAACCCCCCTCCCGTTACACTATTTCGTTTCCACAGCTTAAGCGCCACTCCAACACCCACTCCAACGTATGCAGTCCATCACCGTATCTTTGGTCCCTCAGTCCACAGGCCTGAATGATTATCCTAGGATCAAGACATCCGCAGGGGGTACAGGCTCTAGATAAAGTCCCCTGTAGTCCGCCCATCGCTTCCAAATCTTTGGATGTTTTTGCTGGCATCCCCTGGCTTTGAATATTGGAATCTCCAGCCCCATACAGAAGTCAAGGCCATTCTTCCATGCTGACAGAGAGGGCGGGACCGCTGCTTTCCATAGCTTTGCAATATCCCTTTTAGCCAACGTGAGTCCCAACAACATTAGATGTCTTTTGTAGATATTTCCCCCTATACCCTCCATTATGTGTAAGATGACCAACTTTGGTGAGGAGGGGAGCTCCCACCCCAACACCTCTGCGAGACAAGCCAGAACCCCTCGCCAGAATCTCGTGAGTGCTATGCAATGCCAGACCGTATGTAGGAGGGTTCCCTCCTCCCGCCCGCATCGTAGGCATATCGGGGATGCCACCAGTCCCGCCCTCCAAAGCCTGACTCTGGTATAATACACCCAGTGTAGGTATTTAAATTGGATGAGGCGTAGCCGCATCGCAATCGCAGCCTCCCGAGGGGAGACCAGTGCCTCCGTCCAATCATCCCCATCCAATGGGCCAAGATCCCCCTCCCATGCTTCTCTAAGTTTATGTAACGTGGTAGAACTATTTGTCACCAGGGACTGATAAATTCTGGAAATTTTATGGTCTTGTAAGTCTCCCATAAACACTTTGGCTTCGATGGGGCTAAACTCAGGAAGGGCTTCCAACCCCGCGACACTGGGGGAGATAGCATGTCTAAATTGGAGGTATTTATAAAATTGAGTCCTTGGTATCTGATATTCCTGCTGGAGGTCCTGGAAGGATTTCAGTACCAAGCCGCCCATTACATCCCCTAAGGTAGAGATACCAATATTGTCCCATCCGCGAAATCCAGGTAAAACAGCCAATTGTGGCAGTCGCCCATTATACCACAGTGGGGTCTCCCTCGTCAATTTGTCCCACCACCCCATCTTGCGGAGAGCCTGTTTCCACACCTGGAACACCACCCTTGTGGCCGGCGGCAAAGAGTTACGCAGGGGTGCCGAATATAAGATGGTATGTAGGGTGGAGTCCCCCATGCATCGTCACTCTACTGCATATGCAGGATCTGACCTGTCTCCATACCACCATTCATTTAGTATCAGCAGGTGCGAAGCCATATAGTATGATTGGACATCTGAGGTAGCCAACCCCCCACAGTACGTCGACTGAAAGCAGGTCCGCAACGCAACTCTAGACACCCCTCCCTCCCACAGAAATTGACCCAAGGCCGCGTTAACTTGACGAAACCACTTAGGGAGGACTGGGTATGGATAATTCTGCAATTGGTAAAGCAGACGCGGCGGCGATACCATCTTAAAAATGGCCGATCTACCATAGATGGAGAGGGGCATATGCGACCATGCTGTTAACTCCTCGCGTACCCGCGCCCGTATCGGAACAATATTTCTGTCCCAGGACACGCTTGGCGAATCCGACAGAAAGACTCCGAGATACTTCACCCCCACCGTAGTGACCTGCACTGCCGATGCCCAAGGCCCCAGTTCCGTCTTTTCCCCCAATACCCACAGGGTAGATTTACGGGGATTCATGAAAAGCCCCGACGACTCCCCAAAAATTTGCATGATGCGGATCAGCCTCGGCCCCGTCTTGTTGATGTCCGTTAAAAAGAATAAAACATCATCGGCATATAATGCAACGCGGTCTGAGAGCCCATGTGCCCACTCAAAGCCTGCCACTTGTGCATCCATCCGCACCCACGCTGCCAGAGGCTCCATTGCCAAAGCGAAAAGATATGGCGACAAGGGACAGCCTTGACGGGTGCCCCTTCCAATGGAGAATGTGAAGGAAGTGGATCCCGCAATACGCACCGACGCCGTAAGATCCGTATACAACAATTTCAAATAGGACAAGAAGCGTGGGCCCATATTCAGGCGATTTAGAAGTGCAAACAGATATATCTAGCTAAGGGAGTCTAATGCCCTATCCATGTCTGCCAGTAGGACTGCAGCTTGCTCCCCCAATCCCTGGATGGTGGCTATGGCAATGTGCGCATGGCGAATATTGTGGCGCGTAGCTCTCTGGGGCATAAAGCCGGCCTGGTCGGGATGAATCAAGGTGGTTATATGGGATCGGAGGCGATTGGCCAATACTTTAGCCAAGATTTTTGCCTCTACATTCAATAATGATATGGGACGATACGAGGCGTGTTGGTCTGGGGGTCGGCCCGGTTTATGGAACACAACCACTTCCGCGTGTCTCCAGTCTCGCGGGAGGCAGCCTTGCTCTCTTGCTTCATCTACATGCAGACATGAAGTTTGACCCCCCTGTCTGACACCACCTCCTTAGGAAACCCTACCCTGGTGAAGACACCAATGAGGGCCTTGGCTACTGCAGGAGCTGTAGTAGTCCTAAGGGGAATTGCTTCAGGATACCTGGTGGCATGATCCACTACCACCAGTATAAATCTGTTTCCTGAGGCTGTGGGAGGTTCAAGTGGACCCACTATGTCCACACCTACCCTCTTAAAGGGAACCCCAACCACTGGTAGTGGAATTAAGGGGGCCTTTGGGTGTCCACCTGTTTTGCCACTGGCTTGACAGGTGACACAGGAGCTCACAAACTCCTTTACTTTCTGGGACATCTGGGGCCAGTAAAAGTGGCTAACTAGCCTGTCCAAAGTCTTGGTCTGGCCCAGATGCCCAGCTAAGGGGATGCCATAGGCTAAAGTGATTAAAAACTCTCTCTACATCTGAGGCTCTAACACTCTCCTAGTGGCACCAGGGTTGGGGTATCTGGCCTCAGTATAGAGGAGCCCCTCCTCGCAATAGTCTCTGTGGGTACCATTAACATCTCCCTTTTCCTGTGCAGCCGCTTGCTGCCTCAGGCTTTCAAGAGTAGGACAGGCCTGCAGTCCAAGGCACAGCTGTTTCCTAGTGGGTCCCCCTGGTCCTAAGAGCTCAACCTGGTAAGGGTCAAGTTCCATGGGCTCCGTTCCCTCTGGGGTTGACAAGTCCTCTCCCTGAGGAGAGGGCTCCTGAATATTTTGCTGTCCAGAAGCTGTTTTCCCAGTCTGCTTACCTTTTCTCTTGGAAGGTTGGGCCATTCTTTCAGGCTCCATCACTTCTTTTTCACCCTGTTTTTGGCTCTGCGCTCTAGTCTTGACACACACAATCTCAGGGAGGTCCATCATTGTTGCATGGGTTTTTAATTCTACCTCAGCCCATGCTGAGGTCTCCAGGTCGTTTCCAAGCAGACAGGCAGCTGAAAGTTTTGGAGAGACCACTACCTGTTTCAGTCCAGTAACCACCCCCCAGTCTAATGTCACCATAGCCATGGCATGGTTAGTAGTAACACTGTCAGGGTTGGTGACTGGATAAGACTTTCCAATCAGGTATTGCTCTGGGGAAACCAGTGTGTCTCTCACCATGGTGACCCTGGTACCTGTATCCCTCAGGGCTTCTACTCTAGTCCCATTTATCCAGGGGTATTGTAAATACTTCTTTAAGTTGGGAGCCACACAGCTAAAGTAGCAAACTCAACTTCACCCTCAGTGACTATAACTGCTTCAGTGTGAACCCTGATTTGCTCTGGGCACACTGTTGATCCCATCTGGGGACTGGCTACACCAGTACTAACTGGAGGAGGACAAGGGGGCTTCTTTTTAGGACAAGTAGCATCTCCAGTTAAGTGTCCCAACTTCTTACAGTTGAAACACCAGGCCTTCTGGGGATCAAAGTTCATCCCTTTGTACCTACCATTGGACTGGGGCGAGTTTTGGGACCCACCCCCCTGAGCAGGTTTTTGGGGCCCTTTTGAAGACTCTTGGTTTGGTTTTTGTCTTTGGGGTTCTCACCCCCTTTCCCCTGGGAAGGTTTGGTAACCCCTTTCTTTTGGCCACCCCCAGTGGCTGTTTTTGTTACCCTAGTCTTGACCCAGTGGTCTACCTTCTTTCCCAATTCTTGGAGAGAAATTAGTCCTAGGTCTACCAGATGTTGATGCAACTTCTCATTAGTGCAATTACTCAAAATATGTTCCTTCATAAAAAGATTGTAAAGTCCATTGAAATCATGCACATTATTTCCAGTTAACCATCCATCTAGTGTCTTAACTGAGTAGTCTACAAAGTCAACCCAGGGCTGGTTTTGGGTTTTGTGACCCCCCTGAATCTAATTCTATATTCCTCAGTTGTGAGCCCAAAGCCCTCAATCAGAGTGTTCTTCATGAGGTCGAAAGACCCAGCATCGGCCCCTGTAAGGGTCAGGAGTCTGTCCCCGCAGTTACCAGTGAACAGTTCCCAAAGGAGTGCCCTCCAGTGTGACTTCCTCACTTTTCTCATTTCACATGCTCTCTCAAAAGCTGTGAACCATTTGGTGATGTTATCACCTTCCTCAAATTTGGGAACAATACCTTTGGGGATTTTGGGATGATAAGATTGCTCTCTGTCCCTATTTATTAAGCTGCTGCCACCATTGATGGGAGCTAAGCCCATCTTTGCTTTTTCTTTTTCTAGAGCCAGGAGTCTGGTCTCTAGGTCTAATATTTTGGTCACCCTCACTAAGAGGTTGGTCTCCTCATTGAGGCTGTCCTCAATGGACTCAGAAGCACCTGACCCACCTGTGTGGGATCTAGGTGCTGTGAGTTGTATTCTTGGAGTCAGGGGCACAGGGACCCTGTTCTCCCTAGGAGGTGAGATGATTGGAAGTTATCCTCATCCCCTCCATCCTCTTCCCCATCTGAGAGGTCTTCACCTTGCTCAGAGGTGGGGTCCTTAGCATACCCTGACAACAGCTCCTGGAGCTTTTGTTTGGAGGGATGGGCCCCCATAGTAATGTTTTCAAGTTTAAATAGAGACCTTAACTACCTAAATTCTAAGTGGAGATAAGGGGTGAGGTCGAGCTCCTTAACCATGTACTCTATTACACTGGTTATATTTTCACTAATAGCTGGGTTCTTATTAAGAGACATTCTAAAAAAGAATCTAAACCCTCTTACCCCTAACTATGGTGAGTTTTTATTTTTCTGAAATTCTAAAGCGACTTAACCAATGCCCTAACAAGACTTTTAGTAATTTGGAAAAATATGTCAATGCAAAACAATTCAGAATTCTAAAGACAATTTAGGAGTTCTGTCGTGTGATCAGGTGCTGACCAAGTCAGTCCAACAAATGCAGAGTTGTAGACCCCACCGCTGATCCACCAATGTAGGAAGCTGGCTCTGTATATACTATACCAAAGTAAGGTATAGTGTGCACAGAGTCCAGTGGATCCCCAAAGGTAGGCAGAGGCTAAAGTAGATAATACCTTACTCTCTATTTGTGGTAGTGTGGGTAAGCAGTAAGGCTTTATCAGGGGGTAGTGTTAAGCATTTATTGTACACACTCAGGCAAGAAATGATTTCACACACTCAAAGACTGAACTCTGAACAATTTGTTTTATATAAAAAATTTATTTAGTTGTATTTTATTTCCAGTGCTTTAAATGGGCCGGTACTCACCGGTACTGAGTACCAGCAATTCCGATTTTTTTTGCCGTCAGTACCGGCACTTCTTTGTAGCCAGGGAGAGTATCGGTACCCTGATCCACGGCACGGCAGGCTCAGGTTAAGTTTCTGCTCCAGTGCAGGGCAGAGGCCGCTCTGCTTCCGAGGAGCTTGTAATTACCTCGACTGAAGTATCCTTTTCCAGAGTTGCTGGTGATGATTCCAGCAGCGCCCATATGAATGTCCCCAAACTGCAGGGGGGTGAGAGGGTTTGTGTCACGCTGTGATTAACAGGACAGGGTCTCTAGACAGACCCTGCACTGTCAATCAGGTGCGCAGCGACCATTCGGGTAAAAGTGCCATCATGACTTTCATTTTGTGTTATGAGTTAATCTGTGTTTTTTGACATAAACTCATTTCGCATGTGTTTTAATATGTGCTGCAACTGGTACAGAAGTCTCTATGTATGATGATATTTTGCCCTTAGCCCCGCCCCTAGCCCCGCCCACTTGCCACACCTCTATATTAATGAGTACCTGCACTTATTTTTCCCCATTTAAAGCACTGTTTATTTCTAGAACCAAGCCAGGCCTGGTGTACAGGTAAGTGTAATAGTACTTTGTAAGAATAATGCAATTAAATACAGTTTGAATGCAGTTGAATGCAATTGGATTGGTAAGGCACTTGTTCATAAACAGTTGGAATTACTTTTCAGTTACTTTTGAAATTACTTTTTAGTTACTTTTCAGATTACTTTTTATGTTGCTTTTTCAGCTCAGTGTGATATGCCTAGATATCCCCAGGGTCAAGGATGCACTCTCAAAGCACCCTCAGCTGCACTAGGGTGGCCGGGTGCAGAGTACTGAGGCCTAATGTTATCCAATGGGGGATAGGGGGCCTCGGATGCTCACGAGCAGGCCACAAGGTTGAGGGGGCAAAGCTCCTGGACTTAACTCAGGGCAAAGGGAGCTTCAAGGAAGCACCTAAGGTGCACCCACAGCGGCACTAGGGCGGCCAGGTGCAGGGTGCTGTTTTGGCGTCGGGTGCCCTGTGACTTTCAAAGGGGATTCTCCGGTTTGAACAAACACTGCAGGCTCGGGCACGAAGATCTTCTGGAGGCGACAACCAGTTGGAGAGGTAAGTTGAGATGTTGTGGGATGCTGAGACACCGTCCGTTGGGCCACTCAAGGCCATGGGGCGTCGGGTGCAGGGGTGTCTTTTGGAGTCGGGTTTTTTGTTGTAACTTGATTATCGCCCCTTCTTTCCCTTGTGCATTTCTTCCCTACTGCTCAGCCAGGATGAGTGTTGGAATGTGTGGTGATGTCACGGAATGCTTGGTTGCTTGGTTATGTGTGGAGTGCCAGTTGGTGGATGCAGGCTGAGCAGCAGGGAGGCTGCTCCTGGTGGGGCTACAATACATCTACTTACCATCTTATTTACCATCTACTTGAATTGTAACTGGAACTTAATAAAGTATCATCTTGGAACCTACATCCGGTTTACATTTGGACTTCATTATACTACGACATTTTTCTTACCGGCTCTGATCACGGTCGGAGGGATCCTCCAGAAAGGGGCTGCAGGCGTCGCCAGGAGACTTGAAGTAGGTCATGGATCACTAGATCCCAGGTCAGGATCGCCGGGGTGACCTCCTCGTTGTGTTGGCCAACTCGAACTCGTGCCATGGGCGTCGGGTGGAGAGTGGTGCAGATTCACAGATTTGGCCGGAGCCAGGGTGTGTTGGTGAGTAAATTCGGTGCTTACAGGAGACAAAGTCTGGTTGGGGAAGGTAGGGCAAGTCCTCCGGGTTCTGGGGGGCTGCTGGCTGCAGGACACACCAGGATTTTGCTGGAGCAGGTTGAGGTCGGGACAGGCCAGTAGAGCTGGGGCCATGTCCGTTGGTGTCCTCCTCTTCTTCCTTCAGCACGGCTCTTCGGTCCTTCTTCTTGTATCTTCTTGTCTGAGGGGGCAAAGTTCAGGGTTGCCCTGAAATACTGGATTTAGGGGCGTTTCAGGTAGGTAAAGGTTGGGACCAATCCTATGGGAGGAAATTAAGTTATTGGTTTACAGGTAAGTACTTAGTTTTGGGAGTTGGGTTTCTGGGGTTAGAACAAGGGTTCCCCCAGGGTCAAGGATGCACTCTCAAAGCACCCTCAGCTGCACTAGGGCGGCCGGGTGCAGAATGCTGAGGCCCAATGTTATCCAGTGGAGGATAGGGGGCCTCTGGTTGGTGGCAGCTCATGAGCAGGCTACAAGGTTGAGGGAGCAATGCTCCTGGACTTAAGCTCAGAGCAAAGGGGGGTTCAAGTAAGCACAAAATGTGAACCCACATCGACACTAGGGTGCCGGGCTCTGTTTTGGCGTCGGGTGCCTTGTGACTTTCAATGGAGATTCTCCCATTTGAACAAACACTGTAGGCTCGGGCACGAAGATCTTCTGGAGGCGACCACCGGTTGGAGAGGTAAGTTGAGATGTCGTGGGAGGCCGGGACACTGTCGGTTGGGCCACCCAAGGCCGTGGGGCGTCGGGTGCAAGGGTGTCTTTTGGCATCTGGTTTTTCTTACCGGCTCCGGTCGCGGTCGAGGGGATCCGTCAGAAAGGGGCTGCAGGCGACGTCAGGAGACTTGAGGTAGGTCAGGGATCACCAGATCCTAGGTCAAGATCGTCGGGGAGACCTCCTCGTGGTGTTGGGCCACTCGAACTCGGGCCGTGGGTGTCGGGTGCAGAGTGGAGCAGACTCGCAGGTTTGGACGAAGCCAGAGTCTGTTGGTGAGCAAATTCGGTGCTCACGGAAGACAGAGTCTGGTTGGGGAAGGCAGGGCAGGTCCTTCGTGTTCTGGGGGGCTGCTGCCTGAAGGACACACCGGGATTTTGTTGGAGCAAGTCGAGGTCGGGACAGGCCGGTAGGACTGGGGCCAAGTCAGTTGGTGTCCTCCTCTTCTTCCTTCAGCACGGCTCTTCGGTCCTTCTTCTTCTTGTATCTTCTTGTCTGAGGAGGCAAGGTTCAGGGTTGCCCCGAAATACTGGATTTAGGGGCGTTTCAGTCAGGTAAGGTTGGGACCAATGGGTCCCTTCCTTGGGGTGGGTACACCCCTATTATGCCACCCTCCAGTGGGAGGGGGGCATAAGCCTCACTCTGGTTGGCTGGGTCCTCCCATCCTCAAGATGGCGGGGACTGAGAGTTGTGCTTTGCCTCGCCTCCCTCACCCGAGGGGTGGGGTTGGCAAAGGTGGGCACACCTCTCCTCCTATCTTGGTTTTCCTGCCAATTCTCCTGTCCAAAGTGGGGGGTCAGAACCGGTGGGGGCCAGTTGCTGGGAGCAGCAAATGGATGGGGCAGCTCACAAAGGCGGAGTGCCTTTGAAGCTTCCCGTTCGTGGACCCTGCCCATCCTGGGGGAGGAGGCTTGGCCCAGGATGTGCTTTGTTTCAGGACCCCAAGAGCAGGAGGGCATGTGTGGGTTCTATTGCACTTTAAAAAATCATCCATGGGTGCTTTTTTAAATTGCACATGGTTACCATTGACTTTGAGTCAATGGTAATTGCAGTTCCTAAAAGTCCAACTCGCATTTAGGAAATGCTTTGTACATGTGCATAGGAAATCGCTAATCGGAAATCCTTATTTGCGATTTCCTATTTAGGTGTCGCACAATGCAATTTCTACAGGGTAGAAATCGCAAAAATTTCCAAACGTCCTTTGTATATGCCAAAAGCTATTTAGCATTTCTTAACGGTCCGAAATAGCGATTCGGCCCATTAAGAAATGCTAAATAGCTTCGTGCATCTGGCCTTTAGTGAATCCAAGCCAACCCTATAGCTATGTTAAATAATTGGTAGCCATAAGAAAAAGTACAAAAACAACATGACGACAAAATTAATGAAGATATGACTTGGTTTCCTTGTTGCGAAAAAAGTTGCAGACGCCGCTCATTTTCGTTCGTGCATCTGTTGTTTGTTTGCCATATCTCTACTATCTATAAAATATTCCGCTCCCAGGCGGATAGTGACATACATGCCATTTCCTTCTATAATACATTAATTATTCGGGTTTCTTGTTTAGATGTGTTTAGGTAACGTTTAAATTCATACAAACCGTGTGGGCTAATTTATTACCCTTCTAGGCTGTATGAATCAAATGTAGTTCATTATAATTAAGGATTTTGTTTCTGACCAATCCATAAATTAATACGTTTGGAAGCGTTTTAAAACACACTATATTTGTTTTACTCTGCACAGTGGCAATGTTTTAGACGATTTTCATGGGCGTTTTTTGGGTGCGATAGTTCTCACTCAGTTTATGTGTATCAAGTACGCCCTCGCGTGGCCGTTAATTGTATAATTTGCCTGGCCTTCACTGATGAATCGCGTGACGCAATACAAATAAGCTTGGTATCTCTCATTCATAACGAACAACATATATATTTCACTCTTTTTAACCAAGCGTTTGCATTGTATTTTTTATGGAGCTAACATGGCATAACAATAAGTTCCAAGGAGCGGCTAACAGGACTGACTGTACTACCAGGCATGACACAAATTCCCTGAGAGGAAGAAAGGGGGAAATTAAGAAAGGGGAAATAAAAGAAAAGCAAAACTAGGAAAGTGGTATGGTTTAGACAGAACATTCTGTGCTGTAAAAGAAACCTTAAGAAATATGGAAAGGATACTTGGATACTGTATAGAAGAAGAAACACTAAAGAGGATGATCCGAAACTTAAACCACAAAGGGGTATTTTTTCTTCTTTTCCTTTACACTTACCTAATTCCTTCCTCCAAAGGCGCTTGAAGAAGAGGTGGGCACACCAGGATGAAAGGTCAAAGGGATAAGAATAGAGCCTAGAAGAGGTGAAAAAAAGAAGGAAAGTTTGTTTCCAAAGCTACAAGTATTTAGGCCATAGCAGAGTCTATTCTTCTGTTTAACCTATAATGCCATACAAGCTGAAGGAATAAAATGTTCTTTCCTAATCTTAGTCTCCCGGCTCTGTTTAAGGTGAACCAACAAATCCACATGCTCAACAGACACAATGTACCCACACTATAGGTAGTCACTTGAGCCGGCGGATATCAGGCATTAGGTTTCTTTGCTAATGGGCCTGGTCTTAGACAAAAATTTAAAAGAGTATATTTGATACTCCGGGGCAGATTTACAAGCCCCTTGCGACAACTTTACGCCGCCGTTGCGTCACTTCTGTGACGCAGTGGAGTCGTAAACAATGCGCCACGTTGCGACATATTTACAACGTGACGCATCTAGGGAGATGCGTCACTTTGTAAAGCCCTGCGCTACATTATACCTGCGTCAGGTATAATGTATGCAGGGTGGGCGTTCCGACGTGAGAAAGCCTCGTAAAAGTGAGGCAGTGAAAACTACAAGATTTCGCTGAGTCACTTTTACGACGCCACTGCGTCAAAACCTTACGCTTGCTTGAAGCAGGCATAAGGAGTGACGCAGCATGTTAGGAATAGGCATTCCTAACCATTGCTGGAGTTGCGTCGTGCTTGCGACACGACTCCAGCAATGCGCTGCCTGTACGCCAAAAGATGTGCCACGCATCTGTCTATCCTTGCGCCACGGTGCACCGCATTGTGGCGCAAGGGGTTTTTTACGGGACGCAAATGAACTGACGCATCTCTGCTAATATGCAGAGATGTGCCAATTCTTGTAAATCTGCCCCTCTGTACTTGCCAAAGTACAATATCCTTTGTGGCTCAGTGGGTGTGGTGGTTCTAGAATATTATTGTCAAAATATTGTGTATCGCATCTTAAACATTGTTTACAAAAATATTGCCCCATTGGAGTTTATAGAAAATTTACCACTCATCCCACTCAATGGAACTTTTATAAACAATATTTAGAACAGGATGTTTATGTCAGACAATATTTCTGTATACAAGATTTTAACATAAAACCCATAACTGGGTGTTTTAAACCTGCCATTTTCAAGAAGGGTATCAACTTCCACTCTGGTTGAATCCTGCCCCCAGTTCCAAGTGGAACAGAGATGAAATCAGGAAACTACAGCAGTGGGGAGGAGCACAATGCAGATAGTGGCTATTGTGGCGGTTGGCTGTCCGCGACAATAGCCACTGTCTGCATTGTGCTCCTCCCCACTGCTGTAGTTTCCCGATTTCATCTCTGTTCCACTTGGAACTGGGGGCAGGATTCTAGCTAGCGGCTTCCGGATACACCAACAACATGAAGGGAAATGGAAGCTGCTGGTAATAGAGCTCTGTTGCTATAGCGCAAGTCACCCTGCTGAGATCCTGCCCCGTCTCACCGACACCAAGGCTGCACACCTGAAATCAAATAGCAATTAGAGAAAGGCTATATTTTCTTAATTGCGTAAAATTTGTCATCTCATGCTAATCATTTGATTGATGAATGATGTCCATAGTGATGAAAGCAGTACCTCATTTGATAATTATCAGCATCAAAATATGGGTTATTATTCTTAATTGATGCATAAGAATTGAGCCATCTAACAGTTGCTTTAGCACAACAATAGCCCATGAGCTATTAAAGGGACCTTGGGTGACAATGTAATCCAAGGAAATACAAAGAACATGTGCAATCTGGATCCTTTACGCTGGTACCAAACTGTAGTAGTTGGTGTATGCTAAATCCAAGCCAGATGGTGAAAAAAAGTGTGTGGCTACAACCCTTATCGGAAAGGTGCTGGAGTCAAGAAGTCTGGGAGATCGTGCCCATGCACCATGTTCATAATGAGGACCATCATTGTAATCCACAAGAAGTAATGTGCCTCACATAGCATCCAAGATATGAGACCTAAGTGGGTGCAGGTACCAGAGGAAACCTGAAGACATAGTTGCAATCCATGTGCACCTTACAATGGTGTAAGAAGCAAGATCTGGAACATAAGGAAGAAAGATGATAACTTCACCGCCTGTGTTTTCCTCTTTAATTAGTGCAGCTAGTTGCTGCTGGACCACTGGCACCAAATCAGGTTCAGGATACGTCATACGTGGAGGAATGAGCGTTTCTTGATCAAGTGATATGAAGGGCAACTACAGGACTGGGAGGGAATGTACTGATTGATCTCGAGGCACTTCAGTGTCAGTGGTGGGCCTCTGAACACGAATGGACACATTATGCTTTCTGATGAGGTCAATCAATACTTGCCAATTCTTCTTCTCACTGTGTGGCAGAGCAGAATATCTGTGTGAGTGCCTTCAACCCCATGTACTAGTATGGGTAATAAGAAGGGTGGCCCAAACAGTGTTTTAGCATATATCTTCTCCTACAATAGGTTCCTGGGACTGGAAAGCCATTCACCAGTAGCTGCAATTTCAAACGAAGAGTCTGTTACACTTTTCTGCTTAGCTAGTTTCATTCTTATTTCTTCAAGTGTCTAAAACAGATCAACACCAGATTAAGGCTATGCTTCTGCTTCCGCTCATACAAGTTAATACCAAATAGCATTTAATACGGCTCAAAAGTCTGAAAAACACCTTGGCAGAGTGTTTAATGCTCTCAGGCCTAGTATAAATGAAAGGCCCAAATTGTTCCTGTAGCTGCAAGACACTGCAAGTCTTTTATGACCACTTGAGCAGTGGCACTATTTTGTGGCCATATCCACAGCAATCAAGAGCATGAATAGACCACAACAAAATTATATTTGTACTGATTAACTGGGAGTAGGGCCTGATGTGATTCAGATAAACAATATTGCATGTTTTTTTCTGATTTCACAGCACACTTTGGAAACGGCCTTTGCTGCCCTAGCTGATTTAATCTTTTGACAGATCTTGCATTCATGTATATATTTTCGAGAATTGTTTAGCATATATTGATGCTGTAACACAGAAAAAATAGCACTGATATCTGCATGGGTGGATTTTATGTCCTCATTAACTGCAGTTATGTGGACTATTATGACTGCCTTATGTAATACATGCCCATCCCCAGTTCGTGGTACAGAAACCATAGAGTACATTGTCCGAACCTAATTTTTAGGAATACTTAGTTGTGAAGCCCAGGGGACTCCTTTTCCCTTTCTGTATTGCTTGCATGCTGTCTTGGTATTTGTATCAATCTTAGCAAATCACCAAGGATGATTTTGTGTCAAGACGGAGTTATTGCTCTGAACCTTCTTGACCTCTTTGCATCCTTCGATAACGTGAGCCACAGTATGCTGCTCGATTGGCTCGCACCAGTCAGAGTGCATGGCCAGGTCCTTCTTAACTAGATCTGGTCATTTCTAACTCATCCTTTCCAGACAATAATTATGTCACCTTTTAGATCTTCAGCCAGCTCAGTGCTATGAAGAGTCCTGCACGGCTCCTTGTTGAGCCCCAAGCTTTTTAATCTATATATGACACCTATTGCGAGGTTGATCAAAGAGTGTCATATCACTTGCATATGCTATGCAGATGATACTGGAATAATTCTGAGGCTGAATAGCAACAACAGCGAGGCCTGTGCCTATTTTCATTCAGGGCTCAGTGCTTTGGCAGCCTGGATGTCCAAAAACTGCTTGAAGCTGAACTCAGATAAAACTGAGGTAATGTTGCTCATGTAAAGCGCTTCAATACCTTCGGGTCAAGTTCGCACTATATAAAACTGCAAAACAAAAATGTTGCTAGGTGGTTCGCCTAATATCTGATCCTCAGGGTAGGGGCCTGTCTCTTTAGGCCAATGCACATCACCTGTTAAAACTATCAAAAACCTTGGGTCTGTTTGATGACCAACTCTCAATCAAAACACAAGTGGCTAAAGTCAACTCCTCATGCTATTGTCATCTAAAGGTTTTTACATAAGATACTGCCTTTCTTACTGGAAAACACACACTACCCCATCCTACAAGTACTGGTGGGCTGACGCCTAGATTTCGTGAATACCCTCTGCCCACAAGGTTTTAAAACAAAATACATGTGTTTCCAACAAACGAAAGAAAGAAGTGTTCCAATTATTCATTAACTATTTTCCTCTCCTGTCACCTTTACATTTTTTTCTCAAAAGACTGGGTTCTAAGCTCAACACAAAATACTCTTTTGTGACTTGCCAGGCGTTCAAAAAATAGCTTGTCCAGGTTGCAGTCACTTTTACACAAATAAATGCCATGAATTTAAATAGTTTGCAAAGCAAAGGGTATGTTCGAGAGTTGTGGTTTCCATCCGAAAAGAAAAGAGAGCTTTCAGTGTTATTGTTTCATTTTATATTACCAGTTCGTAAATAACTCTGTTTAAAATCTTCAAACTCGACGTAACTGCATCAACAAAGACTAGACCACAGTTCCTAAAAGAACTTCAATATGGCACTTGAACCTGTGCACTAATTCAGTGCTACAATTCCTTTTGATTCCAATGTGACTACTTCTCCAAAGGCAGTTCCTGGGCTGGTATTTGAGAATTAGTCTCCAGCTGGAAAGTTTAATTAAAGAAATTATTTTAACTAGAACAGCAGATGAGTCTTAATAAACCTTTCCAAAACTTATTAGCACAGAATCTTCATTTATGACACTCATGAGATGTTCGAATTTTAACCATCTGACTCCATGGAGATGGACTTCACTATCTTTAAAGACAGTCTAACCTAACTAGTATATACACAAACACACGGTGGCATGGTTTATTTCCATGCACATGCAGCAAGTCCTGTACCCTACACTCAAAACTGGAATGACTATTATCTTATCTTTATGATGATGCATCTGTAGTGTTTGATAAAACTATAATGAGTGTGGTCTCTATGTAAATACACACAAATGTATATTTCATATTGAAGTTTTTCTAAGAATATTACATGCTATTGTAATTGCTGCCTTGAAAAATTCAGCAGGACGAACAGCTGCCAAAAGTTGACTGTATTTGCAAAAATGTATATGAAAGGAACAACACTATTAACATGCTCGAGAAAGATTAAAACCACCTTCAAAAGAATACATATTTAGGGACTCATGTCTTTAACCATTACTTACTAACTGCCTTTTGTGTGCTCCAATATATATATTATACATCACACACACAGGTATAACATAATTATGTCTATGAGCTACCACAATCTAGATATTTGTATGTCTTGGTTTTTCATACCTAAAACTGATATGGATGTATCATTATTATATATGTTTATGTGAAATGCACTCACCATATACATATATTATTAATCCATAGACATCTAATGTGCTGAATATCATGTCATAATAATTTTTGAAGGTCTGTGCTGTCTGTCCATCCTGCAACTGCCACCACCTCCTTCTCTGCTTCAGCCAGTGTCCCAATAGGAGGACTGGCCTACCTACCACAATTGCAGGACAGCATGCAATCCTGGGAGAAAAGCCTATCCTCTTGTAAGCTGCCATGTATGTAGCCACCACAGCTTGCATGAAGAAGGAGGAGGTTGGTCCCACCCAGCTCAAAAAAGACTTCAAGGTTGGCCAGCAGTCTCCCTGTTAGGCAACTCCTACCAATTCAAAGTCGCCAGACAACCTCTACTAATGTACCGATGCTTGTAATGGCTACACAGTATTCTCCTCAATTCACATCTCAGCCTACCGATATCCTAGTTCACACCTATGCTCAACCCTTCAGTGCGGGTGCAACTCCTCTCTTCTCTTCTTTTATGAGGATGATTTCTCCCGCATTTAACAGTCACCCTCCCAGAAATTCACAGATGTCAACCCCTTAACGTAATGAACAACTGATTGACTTTGTTAGATGGATGAGCATGTGGGGACTGGAAGGGGAGGTGGACTGGCTGTGCAATCCCGTTGTCTGAGAGAAACAGTTTTTTCAGCAGCAATCATCTGCACAGGATGATATTCGTGAAATGTGTAGGTCTGGGGGCAGCTTTTTGCAGCAATGAATCTCACCAGGAATAGATACCATTATTGAAAGAGAGATAGACCCGTGTCTTGGAAGAGATGTTATGTTATGTTAGTGGAATTTATTAAGAGCAAACAACTCGCTTTCAAAAAGTTTCCGGCCTATGGCCTAAAACCAGAAGATCCCCCAGAAAAGTGGAGAAGTAGCAGCTACCACTTTAGAACAGCCAGGTCATAAGGAGTTTTTTGAAGGTTGGGAGATTTTGGCTTGACTGAATATGTACAGGCAACTTATTCCAGTGGTGTGAAGCTAAGTAAGAGACGAAGCAGCTACCACACTATGTAGGGGCTATACAAGGAAGAGTATCCAATGCCACATCAAATAATCTGAGACTTTTGGTGGGTTGATAGAACTTAATTTTTGTGCATAAATAAGAGCCCTCCACCATACAAAGCTCAATAGGTATGACCCAAGAGTTTACATATGCAGCGCTTCCTGATGGGTAGCCGATGAAGCGCTTTCAAAATTGGCTCTGCTGTAGTCCTAGGCTGAAGATCACAGATCAAGCAGGCAGCAGCATTTTGCACCGCTTGCAAGTTGGACAGGAGAGACTCATTAATTGCCACCAGTAGCTCTTTGCCGCAACCAAGGCAGCTTGTTGTGAGGATCTGGATAATAATCTTCTTACAATGCAGTGGAATTCAAGAGAAGATCTTCCTGAACGTGTGAAGGATTCCAAAACAGGTCCCGCTAACTGATGACACTTGCTGAGCTTTTTGTCAAGCAGAATGGCTAGATTGCAATCTTTTCGGTACATGGGGGACGGCTCAGTTTAACTGGCTACCAGTCATTTGTCCAAATCAGGGAGGTCTTAACTATAAGGACAATATCTGTATTGCCCCCGTTGAGCTGGAGGCAATACTGCTTCATCCAAGGTGCCGTAGTATGCAGACAGTCACAGAGCCTGACTCTAGTTGCGACCTGATTATGACTGATGGATACCACCAATTGGGTGTCATCATCATACAATAGGATCTCCAAGCTGTATTCTTTTACAATTGTAGCCAGGGGGCTAACATAGATGTTGAAAAGAGTGGGGCTTAAAGAAGATCACTGTGGCACTTGCAGGTGTTGGTATCTAACTGATATGGTGGGAGAGGAACTTGAGTTCGATCTGTGAGGAAGCCCTCCAGCCAGGCTAAGGTATGGAAGTGAATACCAGTGTCATACAGCTGTTCTATTAGCGTAGCCTGAGAGACTGTATCAAAAGCTGCAGAGAAGTCTAAAAGTATTAGAACCAAAGGATTTCCCACATCTAAGCTGCTGCTCCTAATAGCATCTGTGACTGCTGTAGGGTGGTTTCCATGTTGTGTTCGACCCAAAAACCAGATTGGGAAAAATCCAGTATGCCATATTTTTATAGGTACTGTGAAAATTGTTTGGTAATTATATTTTCCAGTACTTTGATAGTATAGGGCAGCAAAGAGATTGGCCGATAGTTCAACAGGTTAGCAGGGTCAGCAGTTGGCTTTTTCAGAATCAAAAGAACATTGGAGTGTTTCCAACTCTTCGCCACCTTAGTTGAATCCAGCAAGATGTTAAAAAGATTTGTGAGGCAGGTAGTCAACATAGGAGGAAATGTAGAAAGCAGATGAGAAGGACATGTATTGTCTGGTGATCCTGACTTCACAGAGGAAAGCAGGATACAGACATCCTGTTCAGTGATTCTTGCAAGCCTTCCCAACATGCAGGAGACTTCCGAAGGGTTTTGGCTGCACTGTGCCCTCAGAAAGGGAGACTCTACATGACTGCCAAAGTCCCCCTAAATGTCTGTGGCCTTCCTAGATGCAGAAGAAGCCTTCAATTCCCTCGAATGGCCCATCCTTTATGCCACTCTTCAAAAACTGGGTCTGCCTCGTGGATTCACGTCTTTAATTTATCTTTTATATTCTCAGCCTACCGCACAAATACACGCTAACGGTTCCCTCCCGGCCCACTTCACACTGGCGCGGGGCATGCGACAGGGATGCCCCCTCTCCCTAATATTATTCATCATAGCAATGGACCCTTTGGTCCGCCATATCAATCAATCAATCAGGGATTCACCTGATCTCACCCGCGAGGGTCTCAAGGTGCTGGGGGGCGTGGGGGTCAGCAGTTCCATTCAGTTGAACAGCCATGTCTTGAGGGCCTTTCTGAAGGTGTTCAGCGAGGGGGCGCGTCTGATGTCAATCTGGAGCTCGTTCCAGGTCTTGGCCGCGATGTAGGAGAAAGCTCTTCCCCCTGTCCTGGCTTTGCGGGTGCGAGGGATTTCGGCGAGGGCGAGGTTGGTGGATCAGAGGTTTCTTTTGGGTGCGTGGAATGTGATTTTCTCGTTGAGGTATTTGGGTCCGGTGTTGTGGAGGCATTTGTAGGCGTGAGTGAGTATCTTAAAAGTGACCCTCTTCTCGATGGGGAGCCAGTGGAGGTTCCGTATATGTTGGCTGATGTGTTCATGTCGAGGGATGCCGAGGACGAGTCTGGCTGCGGTGTTTTGTATCGTCTGGAGCTTGCAGAGTAGAGACTTGTTGATGCCGGCGTAGAGGGCGTTTACGTAGTCCAGTCTGCTGGTTATTAGTGTGTGTGTGCCTGTCTTCCTTGCCTCAGGGGGGGATCCATTCTTACAGAGAATGCGTAGGGTGTTGAAGCAGCTGGAGGCGACGGCGTTGACCTGTCGGTTTATGGAGAGGGAGGAGTCGAGAACGATGCCGAGGTTTCTGGCGTGGTCCGTGGGTGTTGGAGGGGTGCCGAGGGCGGTGGGCCACCAGGTGTTGTTCCATGCTGACGGGGTGGTTCCGAGGATGAGGACTTCTGTTTCATCCGAGTTGAGTTTCAGGCAGCTGTTGCTCATCCAGGATGCGATGTTCTGCATTTCTTCCTGGAAGTTGAGTCTGGTGGTGGTGGGGTCCTTGGTGAGGGAGAGGATGAGCTGGGTGTCATCAGCGTAGGATACAATGCTGAGTCCGTGCTGTCTGACGATGGCGGCGAGATGGGGCCATGTAGATGTTGAAGAGAGTTGGGCTGAGTGATGATCCCTGGGGTACTTCGCAGTTGATTTCCGTGGGTTCGGAGAGGAAGGGTGGCAGTCTGATTCTTTGGCTTCTGCCGGTGAGGAATGAGCGGATCCAGTCGAGGGCGGTTCCTTGTCTGCCGGCGTTGTGTAATCTGGCGGTGAGTGTGCGGTGGGAGACGGTGTTGAATGCTGCTGACAGGTCGAGTAGGATCAGGGCTGCGGTGTGGCCTTGGTCGAGGAGGGTGCGGATGTCATCTGTGGCGGCGAGTAGGGCGGTCTCGGGGCTGTGGTTGCTGCGGAATCCGGATTGGGAGGGGTCGAGGATGGAGTTGTCTTCGATGAACCTTGTTAGCTGTGCGTTGACCATTTCTCAGTGACTTTTGCTGTGAAGGGGAGGAGAGAGATCGGCCGGTAGTTCTTGAGATCCGTGGGATCTGCTTAGGGCTTCTTGAGTAGGGGCCTGACTTCTGTGCATTTCAAGTCGATGGTGTGTCGTAGTTCTGGTGCGATGGCGGTGGCAGCTCTGTGGTAGATGTGTGGTGAACAGGGGTCTGTGGGGGCCCCCGATTGGATGCCTTTCATGGTTACTGCAGTCTTTTCGGTCGTGACTGGTGTCCAGGAGGAGATGGTGGGCTGGCTGGCATTGGCTGAGGCTGGGGTGGTGGGGTCCGGTGTCTGGTCGTTGAAGTTGTCATAGAGGTTCTTGATTTCCATATGGAAGTACGTTCCGAGCTTGTCCCAGAGTTCCTCGGAGGGGGTGATGTCCATGGTTTCGCTGGGGGGCTTGGTGAATTCCTGGATAATGCTGAAGAGTTCCTTGGAGTTGCTGGAGTTGGCGAGGATTTTGTTGTGGATGAAGGTTCTTTTGGTGGTTCTGATGCGTTGATGGTATTCCGTCATGGTGTTTTTGTAGGTGCTGTGGTTTTCAGGCGTCTTGCGGTTTCTCCAGTTCTTCTTGAGGCGTCTGCAGGTGCGTCTGGCCTCTTGTAGTTCGGCGGTGAACCAGGTGGCTTTCCTGGGGCGCTGTTAGTCGGGGTTGCGTAGAGGGGCGAGCTTGTCTGTGCAGTTGGAGATCCATGTGTGAAGTTCCCAGGCTGCGAGGTTGGTGTCGGTTGCAATGGTGGGGGTGTCGCGGTTGAGGGTGGTGTTGAGCTCCTCCTTGGTGACTCTGCTCCAGTTCCTTCGCGGAGGGCGTGGAGCTGGTTTGGGCGGTTGGGTTTGTCGACGATGAAGTGTACACAGTGGTGGTCAGTTCATGTTGGTTGCGTGGTGTGGCTGAAGTGGAGGCTGTTTCCTCCTGCGAAGATGGGGGCGAGGGTCTGTCCTGCCTTGTGGGTGGGAGTGGTGACGAGTTGTTTCAGTCCGATGTTGGCGAGGTTGTCCAGGAGGGTGGTGGAGTTGGGGTCGATGGGGTTGTCGAGGTGGAAGTTCAGGTCTCCGACAAGTATGTAGTCCATGGAGGCAATGGCGTGGGGTGCTATGAGGTCGGTGATGGTGTTGGCGAAGAGGGCCCGGGGCCTGGGGGTCTGTAGGCTAGGGTGCGCGGAGAGTGGAGTTGGGGCTGGTCTGGATCTGGAAGTGCAGGTGTTCGGCGGCGGAGAAGGCGTCGCTCGAGGTGGAAAGGCGGAGGGAGTTTTTGTGTGCGATGGCGAGTCCTCGTCCTGGGTGGTTGGGGCGGTCTTTCCTCTGGATCTTGTATCCGTCCGGGATGGCAATGGCGAGGTTTCAGTGAAGAAGGCGATGTCTGGTGAGAGGGTGTCTAGGAGGTTCCAGATCTCTACGGCGTGTCTGTGCAGGGAGCGTACGTTGAGGAGGATGCACCTCAGGGTATCGGTGGTGGTGGCGGCGGGGGCGGTGGTGAAGCTCTGGTGGCAGGAGAACTGGCCGTGGCTTGTGTTCGGCATTGCCCGCTGGCAGAGGTTGTTCCTTCCGGGGTTGAGTGCGAGGAGTGCGGCTGAGTCGTAGCGGTGGATGGTCGGAGATCCAGGGGTCCTGTCGCTGGCCGCGGTCGGGTCACGGATGGGCGCAGACGGGCTTGCCTTTGGCGCACCATTGGCACGACCACGCAGCGGCCACCATTAAGTAGGGGGGGGGATGAGTAGCTGGGAGGCGGGAACGGGCGTCAGCAGGGGGGAGGGGCCACAGGGGCAGCAGCGGCGGGCACGCTAGAACAAGCTGGCACAGGGATTACCAGCTAGACAATACTGGCACAGGGATTAAACAACTACACAAAAGAGCAGTACAGTTAAGGAAAACAAGGTAAACAAGAGGCAACAACGGCGCAGGACAAAGCGAGGGGCACTGACCGGCAGGAGCAAGCTGGCAGGCTGGGATGGTCACAGCAGGAGCGCAGCGGCCTCGAACACCAGGCAGGTGGAGGCGCGGAGTCAGCGGCGAGGCAAGGCAAAGCGGAGCTGCCGGGGCGAGAGCAGATCTCAGACCAGAGGTCTTGCTCGTGCTTCCCCGCAGCGGCCGCCATTAAGTAGGGGGGGGCGAGCAGCTGGGAGGCGGGAACGGGCATCAGCAGGGGCCACAGGGGCAGCAGTGGCGGGCACGCTAGAACAAGCTGGCACAGGGATTGCCAGCTAGACAATACTGGCCCAGGGATTAAACAACTACACAAAAGAGCAGTACAGTTAAGGAAAACAAGAGGCAACAATGGCGCAGGACAAAGCGAGGGGCATTGACTGGCAGGAGCGAGCTGGCAGGCTGGGATGGTCACAGCAGGAGTGCAGCGGCCTCAAACACCAGGAAGGTGGAGGCGCGGAGTCAGCGGCGAGGCAAGGCACAGCGGATCTGCCGGGGAGAGAGCAGATCTCAGACCAAGAATGGCAAATCCATTATGGGCTTCAGTTCTCTACGGGCCTGCTGTTAATGTCACTCTATGCTGACGATATAATGTGATTTCTTAGGCACCCACCCACAAATCTGCATCCTGTCATACAGGAGATACAGCAGTTCGGTCTCCTATCCGGCCTTCCCATTAACTGGGGCAAATCTGAGCTGTTCCCCCTGTCAAGCGCCACACAACCCTTTCAGTGCGACTTCCACCTGCAATGGCGGGATAATACGGTGAAATATCTTGGCATTCATATACACCATGACAGAGACCATATCATCCGGCTGAATTATAGACCAGCCATCAGTACATTAAAATCGCAAGTTGACCGGTGGATCAAGTTACCGCTTTCAATGGCAGGCCGAATTGCTATTATTAAAATGGTTGTTCTCCCTAAATTTATTTATCTGTTCCTCAATATACCCATCCCCCTCCACAACGCCTTCTTTGCCACATTCAGAGGCCTGCTCCTGCATCTTGTCTGGGCTGGCCAAAGGTCGCGGGTGGGCTGGCACGCCTTGGTCCTACCGTACGCACTTCAATTATATTTTTTAATAGCGCAGTGTCAGTACGTGCACCAATGGCTTCACAGGGATGCTTGCCTCACATATGAGCGTCTCAACCGAGACATGGCCGACTCTACCCCCCTGAATAACTCTTACCCAAGGGCCTCCCCCTGGACCCAAGGGATATACAGCCTCTCTCTACCACGTGCTGGGCATGGAGCCGGCTGCTCCGACTGTTGGGGAAAGCGCATTTTTACTCTTCTGCTCTTCCGCTTGCGGACAACCGATGTCTGCTCCTGTCTCCATCAAACCCATACTCGATCGGTATGCCCTCAGTACTACTGGCGACCTGTTCCAGGATGGCCATGCCGTTTCCTGGTCTGATGATAATTGTTTTGCTGACGCAACGCCACTTGACAGGTTCTTACTGCATCGCATTCAAAGCGCATTGCATGCCCAGATCCCCTCCTACCACATCGCTCCTGACAACTTTGGCCCCTTCATGACTCTCATCAATGATGATCTCGGTGAGTACCTGGTCGCTCGACTCTTCACGGCCTGCCTAGATTTACTTCCCTCTGCGGACGGGCATCATCATTAGGAATGGGACACTGGCGGGAAGACCTTCAGTGTCCCATTCCTGATGCTGTCTGGCTCTATAGTTGCTCCCAGATTAAGCTAGGGTCTCTGAACCACAGGCACAAATTGTTGCATTTCAAGTTCTTACGCAGTACTTATATGATGCCCTCCCTCTCGGCCAAGATCGACCCTTCTCGTTCATCGAACTGCCCCAAATGTAGTGCTTTGGACTCAGATTTTCTACACCTTGCCTGGACATGGCCCCTGGTAAGCCGCTACTGGGTGGACATTTTTTCCAAAATCTCCCAGATGACAGACTTAGCGCTGGCCCCTTACCCCCTGTTGGCTCTCCTAGGGTATGTGCGAGGTGTTCCTCAGGGAGTTCGTCGCTTTATCGCAATTGCCCTATTCTGGTGAAGCGCAAAGTTGCGAGGTGCTGGGGGCTGGGAGAGGCCCTATCTCTGCACAATGGCTCAAAAGCTTAATTTTCTGCAACACCACTAGCGAACTGTATGCACAGCTGCAGCCGCCAATGTCCCGCCTGCGTGACATATGGTCACCCTTACGCACCTAACTGCAACGCATAGAACAGACATCCCAGGACTGAATAGGAGTGTGGCAGGGTCCACAATCTGTAATCACGCTTCACACACTGGCACCCTGGGCTCACTATGACCACCCACGCACACCATGTAAGTGTCTACGTGCTGGGTTTTGAAGCACTGGGGAGTTGTTGTTCCCTTGGGGGTCAGGATCCTCCGGTATGTTCTGTCTCTCCTGGGTCTCAATCCCGCTCAATACTTCTGCTCTGTACGATATTTACTAATGACATGTATGGTCTTTCTAGTTGTGGTGCGCTTTCTTGTTAATTAAAAATTATAAATAAACTATTAAAAAAAGTCCTCCTAAATGTTAACGTCTTATCGTGCAATTTATTTATTTTATTTAGAGTGTTTTATAAAGCATGTACATGACCCAAGGTTATCAGAGCGCTGTACATAGAGTTGAATGAACAAAGTGATAGGTATAGACAGGTACTGCAAAAGTACAGGGCCACAGTAGGCTGTTGCAACTGATATCATATAAAATGCTCGTCGGGGGCGTGGCTTGAGAGCCGATGATGGCGGACGCGTGAGCCCGCAGCTCCGCGCTAGCCTCGCCAATTATCTGTTTAAAAACGGGAATCCAGCCCGAGCCCTGGGGCCGGTCCCTGTGAGCGCTGGGGACTTTTGATTCCCCCCCTGATCGCCTCTACGTGATCGCTGCTCAGAGGCTTCGGCGGGCGAGGCGGACCGGCCGCGACGGCCTCAAGATGGCGGCAAATGCTGGAGCGTAGCTCCGTGGGGTGACTGACGGAAGTGTCACAGTGCGGCGGCTGCTCCCCGGAGGGCGGCTGTGGTGTCGCGTGTGAGTGGACCCTCCCGTGGACCCCCTTGTGGCTGATTTGCAGGCCGGGCGGAGACAGCGCTGACTCCGATGAGAGGGAGCACTGAATGTATGGCATCGGCCCCGGACTGGCTGAGCCTGCCTCACAGTGAGATCAGCGGAATCTCTGCAGGGCTGTGCGGAGGGCGGTTCGTGTAATGCCTGGCTGAAGGGCAGTGACAGCGCCTGGCAGTTGGCAGCGGGTGCGGCGGCCACGGACAGCACCGGAGACTCTGGAGTTTACCCGCCACGTTGCCAGGTGATCCTGTGGGCCTGCTGTGAGCTGGACGGTGAGGCTCCCGCGATGGCTGAGTGAGTGGGGTGGACACGTTTGAGGGCGGCTCGGAAAGGGAGCCCGAGGCCTGCTGGTTCCCGCCCTCCGCCAGGGAGAGTTGGTGAGACGCCCCCGGGAGCGGCTTCGGAGTCCTTCTGTGGCTGCGCGCAGCTGAGTTGGCGCTGGCACCGGACAGTGTTGGGACAGCGTTGGGGTGACCCTTGTGGTGTTTCTGCCAGGTCTGGGGTGGCCGGGACGGCCTGATCTAACAAAGGCGCCAGGGAGTCAGCAGGAGACACCCACAAGTGGAGGCCTGTCGGGGCCGATCGGACCCTGGAGTGGTGGGTACCGGTGACACTGGCGGAGGCGGCGTGTCCGCCCAGGGAGAGAAGGACCCGGTCGAGGGTGGCTGAACCTGGGTTCCCCGACATGGGGAAACCGAAGGGGAAACAAGCCGGACCCCCGCCGGACCTGGAGTCCATTCCACCGGAGACAGCTGCGAAGGATGTAGGGGATAATCCCATGGAGGTCCCAGTCCAACAACAACTGGCCAAAATCCTGGAGGCCATTGTAGACACTAAGGCGACACTGCACCAGGACATCAGCACTGTGGCGGTGGGCCTGGGCCTGCTGCGCGCCGAACATGCCAAACTTGCAGGCAGAGTGAAGCAGTCGGAAGCGGACCTAGCGGTGCTGGCCCCTGCCCACCACAAGTTATCGGCTCAAGTTGGCGAGCTAGTGGGTAGGGTCTCTACCCTGGAAAAGAGGGCTGAAGATGCGGAAGGTCGTAATAGGAGGAACAATGTGCGGGTAGTGGGCCTTCCGGAAGGAGTGGAGGGGCAGGATATGGTCACCTACCTGGAGTCATGGCTGAGAGACGTCGTGG
Source organism: Calotriton arnoldi (assembly GCA_963921515.1). Classification (NCBI taxonomy): domain Eukaryota; kingdom Metazoa; phylum Chordata; class Amphibia; order Caudata; family Salamandridae; genus Calotriton; species Calotriton arnoldi. The sequence goes on from CAWUFW010000057.1 coordinate 5,750,907, forward strand.
CGCCCCAGGGCCTCTCTCCATTTTACACCTTCGAGAGGGCCCACCGGGTGCCTGCCCGCCCACCGGCGCCGGGCCGTCCTCCACGTGCGGTGGTGGCTAGGCTGCTCCTTTTTCGGGATCGGGACTTGTTATTGAGAAAAGCCCGCTCCGATGGTCCCTTTACCGTAGAGAACAGTAAAGTCTCCCTCTTTCCTGATTATACACAGGAGGTGGAACGTCGTCGCTCTTCATTTTTGGAGGTAAAAAAGACACTGCGCGAGGAAGGCGTCCAGTACTCGTTGATGTTTCCTGCCCGGCTCAAGATCATGCTGGACGGGAAAACGTTCTTCTGTGAGGACCCGCAACATGCCTGGGACTGGATTGAATCCTATAAATTGGGAGGTGCCTTCAAGCCGCGTACTGCGCGACAGGTGTCCAGATCGGAACGTCCGGAGAAGAGACTGAGACGCCGGAAGAATAGAAGGGAGTCCAAACGACCGAGTCTGTCTCAGACGGCGACGGAGAGGGCAGAAGCGCTGGCAGCCGCGGCACACCTGCTGCGAGGCAGGGGCTCATCCTCGGAGAAGGACTCTGAGGCCAAATATGGAGAAGAAGAAACTGACTCTGATGCGTCACAGGTCATGAACGATGATATGCCGAAGGTGACCCCGCAGACGGCGGACGAACTTGTGGACTAAAGTGACCCTGGGGGGGATCTCTGTTCCGCTTTTGCTATCCTTCTCCCTCTCCTCTACCCTCCTCGATACCATGCTCAGTCTTCTCGGGGTTTCTGGGCTGCATTGTCTATGATGTTGTTCTCTTTTCTTGTGGGGGGTTGATGGGGGGGTAAGGGGGGCTCCTGGGTTGAGGCACCAGGGGGAGGGCTGGAGCGGCCCTTCGAGGCTGCAATGGTGGGAGAACTGACCTCTTGTATACCCGCCTTTTTTTGTGCACGCTGCGCCCCCTCTGTAGGTCCTAGGGCCGTTTGCCTTGGACCTTTCCGATTTGGTATAGGGTACCATCAGGCGCGTAGTTATTGCCATGGTGTATAAGTTTGGGCAGCTGACCGTTGTCAGGCCGCCCTTGGGATGGGGAGTTCGTTTGTTGGGGTTATTGATACATGCCGGGGGGACCGGGGTAGCTCCGAGTTTGGTGCTGGGATGGTGGGGTTTGGGGGGGACACGCTCTGACTTCTCATGGCGAGGTCTGATGGTCGCCTTGGGGAGTATAAATTCATGACTTGGAACATCAGGGGGATGGGATCGCCCTCTAAGAGATATAATATACTGAATTACATTAAGCGACGAGGGGTTCATGTGGTTTTGCTGCAAGAAACCCACCTTACGGAGGCGGAGGTTGCTCGCCTGAGACGTAGATGGAGGGGTCAGCTCTTTGCAACCGGATACTCGGCCTTCTCCCGGGGAGCCTTGGTGTGGGTCAGGCCGGGGGTACCCTTCCAGCTCATCCAGAAGGTGATTGACACAGAGGGGAGGTATGTGGTCATTAATGGCGTTTTGAAGGGCAAGGAGGTTACAATAGGTAGTATATACGCCCCGAATCGGGAGCAGTTATCCTTTCTGGACCGGCTCTCCGGTGTCCTGGCGAGCCTCCCCCATGAGAATTTAATCTTGGGAGGTGACTTCAATTGTGTATATGATGTGCAGTGGGATAGGTCCACACTTCTGCTGCGGGGCGCCACGGCTGCCTCCATAGCTAGAGGGTTTCGGGGATGGGCCTCCGGTTGGGATATTCATGATGTCTGGCGTCTCCATCATGCCGACAGTAGAGATTATTCTTATTATTCTCATCTCTACGACCTACACACACGCATTGACATGTTTTTTTGTTCGCCCACATTGTCCCCCCTGTTGTCCGGAGCTGAATACCTTGGCAGGGCCCTTTCTGACCACAGTCCTCTACTCCTGGGTTTTACCCCAATCCCTGAGAAGCCCCCGAGACCGCGCTAGTGACTGGACCCTTCTCTGTTAGAGGATGATGGGTTCCGTCAGGTGCTCTCTGCAGCTGTAAGTGACTATTTCTTAAATAATCAGGACTCCACCAGTTTGCCTCTAGTGGAATGGGAGGCGTTTAAGGTGATGACTAGGGGACACTGCCTGGGTCAGACTGTAGGCACTCGACGTTTGGTGACCTGGGAGCTGGAGGATTTGGAATCACTGATTTTGACCTTAGACAGGGAGATTGCCGAGGGGGTTGGGGTCAATGGGCAGCTAGCCGAAGTTAAAAGCCTGTACAGCGCCAGTTGGGATAGACTGCGGGTGCTAGATCTTAACACGTATCAGGCCACCCAACATACAGAGGGAGGTAGGGCTGGGAGGCTCTTGGCTTGGTTAATCAAATCCGATGGCAGAGGCGCACCAATTATGAGCGTTAGGGATCTTCATGGTCGCACGCTCTCCTCCCCGAGGGCTATCAATGACGCATTTAGGGAATATTATGAACTGCTTTATGATACCCCAGGGCTGCCCCAGGAGGAAGCATTGCGGATATATTTGGCTGCCCATCCCTTGACGCAACTGGATCGGGCCTCCGGGGACCCGCTAGGCCTTCCAATTCGCACAGGTGAGATTAGAGCAGCGGTCCGGGACATGGCCCGGGGGAAGACACCTGGACCCGACGGCCTACCGGCTGAGTTTTACAGCACTTATATAGACATATTGGCTCCGCAGCTTGAACGCGTCTATGCCTCGGCGTTCCAGGCTAAGCAGTTACCGCCCACGTTGCGTGAGGCGTTGGTCATTCCTTTGCCCAAGACTAAGACTGTACACGCTCCCTTAACTGAATTCCGTCCTCTCTCCATGTTAAACATGGATTTCAAAATATTGAGTAAGGCACTGGCCCTGAGACTCCTCCCCCACATGCGTCGCCTGGTCCAGGTAGATCAAAACGGTTTTATTCCCTCATGCTCCACGTCCAATAACCTCAGGAGGTTGTACCATGTCATGTTTCACTCGGATCTGCAGGACTATCCTGAGGCAGTGGTGGTGGCAATTGATTTCGAAAAAGCGTTTGACACCCTCCGCTGGGACTTTTTATTGGCTGTCATGGGTGCGATGCAGTTGGGAGAGGAATGGCTGCAGTGGGTCCGTCTCCTCTATGGGAAGCCCACTGCCAGGGTGCGCACAGGAACGACGGTTTCGACTTCCTACCCTATTTATAGAGGGACCAGACAGGGGTGCCCCCTGTCGCCATTGCTCTTTGCTCTGGCAATGGAGCCTCTGGCGGCGCGGGTCCGGAGAGAGGGAGCAGCTCTGGGGATATCCCTGGACGGGCCCATCACATCATCTCGCTATATGCGGATGATGTTTTGATTTATCTCCGAGATGGTACGCAGGGGGTCCGCCATATCTTAACCATCCTGGACGAGTTTGCCACCTATTCGGGACTGCGAGTAAATGGGAAGAAAACCTTTGGGTTCCCGCTGCACCCCGCCATGGAAAGACCCTTGTCCTTGCCGACCACCATAGAATGGGCGCCGGTGTCGTTTAAATATCTGGGGATACAGGTCTACCATGCACATGCCGATTTGTTCGAGGGGAATCTCGGGGGCGCCCTGCGGGCGCTTCGGGAGCACGTGGCCTTCTGGCGCACTCTTAAGTTGCCAATTATGGCGAGTGTGGCATTATCCAAAATGGTGGTCCTGCCCCGTCTATTATATTATTTTGTCAACCTCCCAGTGCTGATACCGCGATCGTGGTTTAAAACACTGGACGGACTCTTGAGAGACCTGGTATGGGATGGCGGCCGCAATAGGGTGTCATTGCAGACTTTGCGGCTTCCGCTTGTGGATGGAGGACTGGGGGCCCCCGACTTTGAAGCCTACTATCTAGCGGCGCAGTTACAGTGGCTAGCCAGATGGCTAGATGGCAGGGACCTGGTTACGTTGCCGCTTCCCGCTTGCTGTGCAGGCTAAGCTCTTTCCCAGGCTTCTCAACAGGCACCAGAAACTTCAATACATGGGCACGTTGCTCTCTGTGGCCGTTAAATGCTGGGATAGGTGCACGGCGCGCTCCAGAAATAGATTGCTCTATACCCCTAGCCTCCCGCGTTTAATGTATCCCCCAGGCAGGGATGGGCCCACCACTATCGCGGCGCCAATTGGCAGGTTGGGAGGAAGTAGGTGTACTGACGATTGGAGACTGCTCCAGGGATAAGGAACTGCTCCCCCTAGACAACTTTTTAGACTATCCCGAGCTCCCAGCGGGGCAATTCTTAAATTACCACAAAGTAAGAGGGGCAGTGCGGGAACTGTGGGGCGATGGCACAGAAGAACCTGAGAACCACCCAGCTTTAGATGCGGTAGTGACATTGGGTTCGGCGGGACACCTGGTGCGTTGGCTTTATCTCGCAATACTGGAGTTAAGCCCGGGTTCATTATCCAGCTTACGGGAGCGATGGGAGGGGACCTTACATAGGAGCCTGACAGACAAGAAGTGGCAGAAAGTCCTGAAAGGCCCCAAGACAGTCTCGAGGAATACGGCCTTTAAAGTCCTTCAATTTAATGTACTCCATCGAACATATCTTACCCCGCACCGGCTAAATGTGGTCTATAACAGAGTGGATTTGTCTTGCGTTAGGTGCCTCCTAGAGGATGCGGACTTCGATCACATGATTTGGTCCTGCCCGCGGCTCTCTGCTTATTGGGTTGGGATAGTGGATATGGTTAATAAGGTGTTGTCCCGTACTCTGTTGTGTACTCCCGAGGTCTGTCTTTTGGGCCTCTTTCCGAGACCTAAAGCTCATAGGCTGGGACATAGGTTTACTGACCTGGCCTTCCTATTGGCCAAAAGACGGATAGCGCTTGGTTGGAAGTCCGCACACCCACCACTGGTGACATCATGGGAGGCGGATGTCTCATGCTGGGCTAGAGCGGAGGAAAGGGCCCTGATTGCGGAAGATAGGATTACCAAACGGCGCCGGCCATATGCGGAACCGTGGGGAGACATTCTTTGGGCCTGGGAGGCTCGACATGTGTTGGACCATGCCGAGGGGAATGATTTGACGGAGTCTGAGGACTAGAGTGTCATGAGTGCTTGGAACTGAGAGCCCTGGCCCCCCCCGCCTGAGGAGGGGTGCTGCTCCCCCCTCTCTCGTTCCTCCCCCCTGCCCCCCTTCCCCCCCCGTCCCTGCCCAGAGAATCGATGCCTATTTTCTCTTTATTATAGGAGCACGCGGACCCCTGGCAGTTGTTTTTTAGTTGTTTAAGTAAGTTTCCTTTTGATGGTATTATGTGCATGAGTCGTTCCACAGCTCTATCTGCTTTTCCGTTCTTTTGCCTTTTTCTTGTTTTTAATTAAGTGTGTATTATGGTTTTTTATGTATAGACAGAAGTGAGTCAGTGAGCATGTCAAAGGTAAACGTGTGGACTCAGTAGAGAATATTCTGAAACGTATACCAGAGTGCCTAAACTTACTTGCTTTCCCTATTCTCAGGAGCAACAGACCATATAGATCCTGAGACTGCAGAATTACCAGATACCCTGGGGGTATTCCTATATTACAGAGAATGTATTGATGTCAATTATGTGGCAAATTGTTTGTGTATGGAAATGTTAATAAAAAGATTTTCAAAAAAATATATAAAATGCTCGTCAGTCCATTAATATTGTCATAGTCTGCATTGTCCTAGCATCTTCATGGTGATTATTTTGCTGCTGCTCTGAAATTACTCAGACCCAGGGGATCAACGTTTTCAAGGGTTCTCGTTCAACGACGTGATTCTGACCAATCTAGAGAATGCTGCCATTTTGACGACCATTGGGCCCTGGGGAGGGGCTCTCCGAGAGTCTATGCAAGGAATCTCTTCATTAGGATCTTTTTCACCTCTTTTTTGAAAAAGTGGGATGATGGGTTTGAGCGCACTTTGGGTGGTAAGGAGTTCCAGATCCTTGTCGCCGTCCGGGTGAAGGAGCGTGTGTACATTTTTTGTTTTCGGAATCTATGAGGTTCAAGCCTGAGAGAGTTAGCACTTCTTAGGTGGCGGCTGCCACCGGAGATTCAAATCTTTTCTGCCAGGTAACTTGGTTCGTTAAAATGTAGTGCTTTGTTTGTGAGGCAGACAATTTTCAGTTGAGTTCTTGCCTCGATAGGCAGCCAGTCTAGGTACCTAAGGGAGGGGGTGATGTGGTCAAAGCGTCTAGTTCCTGTTATCAGTCTCGCTGCAGCATTAAGAGTCGATTTGAGTGGAGCTGTTCTTGCTTTGGGTAGATCTGATAGGGTCGCCGAGCGGTATTCTAGTCTGGAGACTACAAGTGATTGTACTGTTTGTTTGAAAACAACAAGACAGAGAAGACGGTGGACTATCGATCCTGCACCTCTATACCAGTTTCATCGTTAGTGTTGATCCCACGCAACAATCCCAAACACCAACCGTCCTATGATGCCACTGTGCTCCAGATCCTTAACAGATAATCGAATGGTGTGCGTGGGATGAAAAAAAAGTCCAGGAATAAACTGTAGAATTTTCAAAATTCTTTATTAATCAAATTTGTAAATTGATTCCAAAACAGAAAGTTCAGCCAACGCGTTTCATTCTCAAAGAGAACGAAAGTCAGGGCTTCTCAGGGTAATAACCCTTCTGAAGGGAAAAAAGAGTTAATCTGTAGGCGTTGTAAAAAGCAGCATAAAGCTTGGGCTGAATAGGAACCAGATAACTGCTTGATATTCTCTGTGTAGCAAAGCTCATATAGAAGTCATGGTCCCACTCTCAATAAAAAAAGCATCCAATAAAGCTCTTCCGAAATGTAAACGTATCATGAATCTGTGTAATGGTTAAGTAGACAAATGCTGTAGTAAAGGATCCAGGCAATAACTCTGGAGTAAAGAGGGAATTGCCCCGAGGCCATAATAAGGCCCTAACGACCGTGAATCAGCGTCTGGGATGCCGAAAAAAATGTAGTGCTTTGTTTGTGAGGCAGACAATTTTTTGTTGAGTTCTTGCCTCGATAGGCAGCCAGTCTAGGTACCTAAGGGAGGGGGTGATGTGGTCAAAGCGTCTAGTTCCTGTTATCAGTCTCGTTGCAGCATTAAGAGTCGATTTGAGTGGAGCTGTTCTTGCTTTGGGTAGATTTGATAGGGTCGCCGAGCGGTATTCTAGTCTGGAGACTACAAGTGATTGTACTGCTTGTTTGAAGTCTGAAGGTGGCAGAAATGGTTTCAATTTCTTCAGTAATCTGAGTTGGAATGTTGCATTGCGCATGGTAGCACTGATGTGAGCTCTCATGTTTAGATTCTTGTCTAGTGTTATTCCAAGGGATTTTGTGGAGTCAATGATGGTAGGTTTGCAATTGAGGGCGTCTAGGTGCTTTAGCCAGTCTTGGATGAATGTGGAGCTGTTTTGTGGGGAGAAAAGAAGGAATTTGGTTTTCAGAGAGTTCAGCTTGAGGTTGTTTTGAGAGTGAGGACTGAGTTTTGACTAGCGTGTTGTTTAGTTGAATGAAGTCGTCTAGGGAGGAAATCTTTAAGTATAGTTGTGTGTCGTCTGCGTACATGTGGTATGAAATGTTCGATTGATTGAGGATGTCAGTTAGTAGTTCCATATATAGGTTAAAGAGCCTGGGAGAAATGGTCGACCCTTGAGGGACTCTGCATCTTACTGGTGCAGCGTCAGAGAATGAGTTGCCTAGTTTGATGCGTTGAAAGCGATTCTGGAGGAAGGAAGCAAACCAAGACAGCACTTTCCCAGACAACCCCATTCTGTGTTCTAGTACTTTTAGTAGGATGTTGTAATGGACCGTGTCAAACGCCGGTGATAGGTCTAGGAGGATGAGTAGGCATGAGTCGTTTTTGTCTAGTATCTTGAGGGTGTCGTCCATTATGTGCACAATGGCTGATTCAGTACTATGTCCTGTTCTAAATCCTGATTGAAATTTGTTGAGTAGGTTGAATTGTTCAATGTGCTGGCTCAGTTGGCTGTGCACACAATTTTCCAGCAATTTTGCTAGAAAGGGGATATTTGACACGGGGCGAAAGTTGCTCAGGATTGTAGGGTCCGCTCCCACTTTTCTCAAGAGGGGAGTCACTTGTCCAGTCTTCAGGCATTCTGGGATACTGCCTTGTTTTAGCGATGTGTTTACAATCTTCGTTAGTATAGGTGAGAAGAGGTGACTTAGTTCCTTTAGTGTTTTGGAGGGGATGGGGTCATTGAACTGTGAAGTTGGTTTCATGGATAGTAAGACCTTGTGGACCTCTTCCTCTCTTAGTGGTTTGAACTCGCTCCAGATAGCTTCATTTTTGGTCTTGGAAGGGTGGATCGTCATTGGCTCCACCCCCTAGTATGTAGGGTCATCGACGGGATGGCGATCATTGGTTATATTGTCTTGTGAGTTATGTTTGTTTGTTGCAATTTCTTTTTCGATGTCTAAGATCTTTTCATTGAAAAATAAAGAGAACTCTTCACATTTTCCACTGTGTTATTGCTGAGCTTGGTTACATTGTTTGCCCCCATTTGTTGGTTGACAATTTTAAACAGGCGTCTTGGGCGATTCCTTGCGTTGTCTAGCTGGGTTCTGAAGTACGATGCTTTGGCTTCCGAGATATGTTTTTTGTAGCTGTTTCGTCGTTCACGTAGTTTGCTTAGAGGTAGTGTCGAGGGTTCCCTTCTCCATCTTCATTCCACTTGTCTAAGACTTCTCCTTTCCTCATTCAGGCTTTGATTGTACCAAGATTGGGAGGGTTTGATTCTTTGTTTCTTGAGTCTCAGAGGGGCTACAGTCTCCATTATATTTGATACTGTTTGGTTGTAGTGTTTGGTTAAGTCGGACACATTCTGGTTTGTTGCTGGAGGGGTGAGGTGTATTTTGCACAACTCTGTCAGTGTCACCTTATCCATGTTTTTGGTGTCTCTGACCCAGTTTTTTTATTTGGTTACTTGCCCTTTGGTGGCCTGTGCGTGTGTAATTAGGTGGAATAATATTGAGTGATGATCAGACCAGTCAATGGGTGTTATTGAGTCTATTGACAATGCCCCTTCACTGGATATGATTAGGTCGAGCGTTGATCCTTAGTTGTGTGTGGGGCTTTTGCAAGATTGGGTTAAGTTTTGATCATCGAGGAATTGTTTAAGGGTAGTAACCTGTGTATCTTCCTCCTCATTCCAGTGAAGGTTAAAGTCCCCAAGAAAAATCGCAAAGGGGTGTAGGATGGAATGTATTGTGATTGTTTCCATTATCTGTTCAATGAACAGCTGGTTGTCTCCTGGAGGGTGATAAAATAGGTGTACTTTGGCTAGAGATTTCTCTGCTGTGTAGATTTCCGCACCCATGTACTCACAGGATGTGAGATTGTCAACAGGGAAGGTTTTGACTTGAAGGGAGTTCTCGTGAATGATTGCAAGTCCCCTCCTGGTTGATGTTGTCGTTCGAGGTGTTGGATGGTGTAGTTAGGGGGAACAAGTAAGTCAAGCATGGGTGCGGACCATTGATTTAGCCATGTTTCTGTCAGGAAAAGAATATCCAATTCATGGTGAAGGATAGTTTCTGCAATGTCTGTGGCATGTTTGATCGCTGATCTGCAGTTTAGTCTAATGCATTTGGTGGTCAGATTTGAGAGGGACGAGGGAGTGGGATATAGTCCCCTTGGGATTTTAATTAGGTTCTCATGGTTTGTGTTCCTTTTTTTTCCTGGCATTTTCGCCTTTCCTTGAAATCCATGGTTTGTATGTTGAAAACTTGTGTATTGAAAAGAGGTGAGGGGTTGTGAAAGAATGATGACAGTGATTCACACAGCTCAGGAGATGCCAGGATTGATATCTTAAGGGACTCAGGCTGTGTGAATTCCTTCAAGGTGTTGAAGAGTTACCTGATAGAGGAACAGTCTTTCTGCATCCTCTCTGTCAGGATATTTATGTGTGCAGTCATCAATTGTTTGTGATAATTATTTAGGGCATTTTTGTAAAGCAGTTTGTCTTGTAGGAATTTGGATCGGTCCCACGCTCTCTCCAATCTCTTACACTCCTGTTTCACTACTCTTAAATTATAGTTATACCATTTGTCATGGTGCTGATGGTGACTCATTCTCATTAATTTACGAGGAGCTGATTTGTCAGTTGCTTCAGTTAAGGGCAATTGATATGCAGATGCTGCTTCTTCTATGTCTGTAATATTAGGAAGATCTTGAAATTGCAGGCAGTTCTCTAGGCTGTCATTTGTTATTTGTTTCCATGGACGTATAATATGTTGGTCCTTTTTATTATGATTACTAAAACTATTCATCAACCTAATCTCAAATTTAATCAGAAAATGATCCGTCCAGATAAGGGGAGTTGGCTGTCCTTATGCCATTGTTATTACTGAAAATTAAATCCAGTGTATGACCAGCATCATGTGTGGAGCCACAAACTTGTTGTATTAATTGAACCACCCCTGACTCTTCCAGCAGTTGCTTGACCTCGCTGTGTTTTAAATTTTCCCCATGATAGCTAAAGCCCTAGAGTAAATTAAATTTGTCCCCACCAATGATATGGGAAATCAAGAAGTTTAGCAACATAAGGATGAACTCTTTATTAGGCCCCAGAAAACAGTACATCATGGCCCCTTTGTAGTGTGCTGTCTTCGCGCGCCTCCCGCGCGTGGACATCCTTCAGGTATCTGCCTCACGCTGCCCGTTGGCGCGTGAGCCATTCTCCTTGTTGACAGTTGGTGTGGCGATGACAGTGGGTGTGACAGTTAGAGTAAAGCCTGCGCTGTGCTTGCACGCACATTGCGTTTTGTCTGTGGGATCTTCATTTTACATGAATAAAACTTACCTTCAGATCTTGATGTCTTCTTCGTCATTACATTCATCGTGGCGACGAGATTGTAGATCAAGATCCCACACAGCACCCACGCATTTGTCAGGACACTGCTTTTTCACGGAGGATTAACGAACTTCAGCCGAGTATCCCCTCTCCATTGCCTTCCTGCAGCTGTTTTGCCGTCAACGACAGGAGTAGCGTCTGCGATTTCACACACCCTGAGTGCAGTAACACAGAGGAACTCTGGTGTCCGTCGCGAGTAGCTGAGTTGACGGAGCTTTGAACTGTGCCTCGGCGGTATCATTTGTGGTAGCCTGCCTCCTTTTCACTGTCGGCATACCGGCGTTTCGCTCCTGACAGGATTCACCCGGAAACAGTGCCCCAGAGCACCGCCTGCACATGACGTATTCCATGCCGGTAGGAGAGCAGCACCCCATGTGAGCCTTCTTTCCTTGACGCCCCCTTTCTGTGGTTATCGCCTTCTTCTGTCTTCAGCGTGTGCAGACGTCTTCCAGGCACTCAGCGAGACCAGTCTTCTATAACTCTCGTTAGCACGCCTGTCAGCATCCACGGCTAAACACGATTGGAGTCGCCCTGCCCCCTGTCTTGCCGCATCTCCTCAGGTGCCTTTTCATCACAGCTACAGGGGCACAGTCCTTTTTGTGTTTCCTGTCTACATTCTATGCGGCGTACTTCTCCCTCAGGTACTGTTTTAATTTATTCTCTGGCTCAGACTCCACAGTGCGCGCATAGCAACACGGTGACACGCACACCTTTGTTTATCTACAAATGGATAATAAGCGTGCACTTGCTCACACGGTGACACGCACACCTGTTCCTTTCTAAATATTTCCTTGGGATTTATTAATCTCCGGTGTTATTTATTAACAACTTATCCATTTTTTGTTATTTTTGACAACTTCTTTCATTCTACTATAGATATTGTCAGTGTATTACTGTGCTCATTTTTATATCGTCCTCCAAGCTCACATTAACATCTTGGGTTGCTAACTACTTTCTTCTTATCAACATGCAGGCTGTTCACCCTCTACCTCCGTTTCTAGACTCACCCGGGGAACCGCCTATTAAATGGCGACATTGGCTTGATGCCTTGGAAACCTATTTGGGCGCAATTGGTGCACACAGGTTTAGACCGGAAAGAAAAAAGTTCTTACTATTACATTCTCTAGGATTTGAAGGAGGGCTACTCTCAAGCACTTACCAGATGTTGTGGGTGAAGAAAATGAAGAATTAGACAAATATCAGAGTACCATTAGAAAACTAGCAAAAAGATATGATGTCCAGCCTAGCATTGTTGTATTAAGGCACAAATTCTTCAAACGTGTGCAAAAGAACGATGAAGATGTAGACACTTACATCACTGCCCTTAGAAAAATGATTGCAGATTGTGAATTCGAAAACTTTAGTGAGCAGTTAGTACGCGACCAGTTTATAAGCCAATGTTCAGATAGAGCTATTAGACAAAAGCTCCTGTCATTAGAGAACCCCTCTCTGAAGAGTCCATTCGCATTGCCAAAAGCATAGAAACTTCACAAGCCTCAGTGAAGGAACTTGAAAACAAGACAGTTGAGGTGGTTACCCCTGTACGTGTTACAAATTACAAGAAGAAAAAAGAAACCCCTCAGAACAGTTTTTTTAGAAGAACAGACATATGTTTTAGGTGTGGAAATTCCATTCATTCAAAAGACGGCAGGCCCTGTCCAGCTAAAAATGTGGTGTGCCGGTCTTGTGGTAAAGTTGGCCATTTTGATAAAGTATGTCAGGGACACAAAAGAGAAAATGTAAGGATTGGTTGTGTCAAAGACACCAGTGACAGTGACAATGAAGATCCCTTGTCCGAAATGAAAGACATGATTCTGGTTGTCACGGACAGTGATATCAGGACCGGGGATCCCTCAGAGTGTGTTGACACCTATGCAAACATACTAGTTGGTAATAAGAAGCTACATCTCCTTGTGGATTCAGGTGCACGCATCACCATGATTTCTAAGTCACTTTTTACAGCCAATTGGGGCAAAAGACAGTTACTGCCCGCTGATCGTGCACCTGTGTCCTACGAGGGGCGTAAGATCGACCTCTTAGGGTACTTTGAAGACATCTTGGAGTTTAAAAGCAGGCGCATTCATGGTAAAATCTATGTGGCCATACAAGGTTTGAATATCCTAGGGTGGTTTCACCAAGGGTTGTTCGACATGATGTTATGCCCTGGTGCTAAGGAACAGGTCTTGGCCATTCGTGATTCCACACAAGTGGAAGAACCTTTGAACCAGTTTCCTAAAGTCTTCTCAGGTGACTTGGGTAGAATAAAAGGATTCAAACATAGAATAAAAGTAAAGAAGGTGCAATTCCCGTTAAACATAAGCTGAGAAGTGTACCGTTTAGCATCAGAAAAGATCTGGAAAAAGAACTCTTGACTTTGTGTAAAAGAGGAGTGATCGAACCTGTCGAATCATCGGATTGGTTATCTCCTTTAGTCGTTGCCCGAATAAAAAAAACAACGACCTCAGGATATGCATTGACTTGCGCAGCCTTAATAAAGAAATATGGGTTGACTCTCACCCTCTACCCAACATCTCTGAAATGTTGGGCATGGTGGCCGGAGCTAAAATATTTTACAAACTCGACCTTGCATCCGCATATCACCAGGTTGAACTCGACAGGGACTCACGTCATCTCACTGCGTTCAATTCTCCTTCAGGCATGTACCAATTCTGTTGAATGCCATTTGGTCTGGCTTCGGTAGCTTCAGTTTTTCAGTGCCTAATGGTCAATCTCCTAAGAGGAATCAAAAACGTAGCAATCTTTCAAGATGATGTCCTTATACACGCTGCTGACCAGTCAAAACATGATGAAACCTTGTGTCAGGTTCTGTCCACATTTCAATAACATGGGGTTGTGCTAAAACGTGACAAATGCGTGTTCTCAAAGGACTCTGTAGAATACCTTGGTCACACGATCTCGAGTGCTGGTGTAATGCCTAAACCTAGTTTGGTTCAAGACATCTTGGATGCCTCTCCTCCCAAAGACAGAACATGAGTGAAGTCATTACTAGGATTAACTGAGTTTTATTCGCCTTTCATTCCTGAATACGCAACCAAAGTACGCCCCATTTCCAACTTGCTTAAACATCAAACTGTGTTTGTGTGGGATGATGAATGTATACATGCGTCTGAGTGGCTCAAAACTCAACTCACCATGGTCAAAGCGTTGAAACCTTTTGATCCTTCGACACGTTCCACCTTGACTGTCGACGCAAGCTGTTACAGTCTGGGTGCTGTCCTGACCCAGCAAGTAGGTACTCAGGAACACACAATAGGCTTTGCATCTAGGGTTCTGAGAGACACTGAATCACACTACTCTGTCATAGAAAAAGAACTACTTGCATGTTGGTGGGCTATCGAAAAGTTCAAATGTTACCTATGGGGCAGGAAGTTCACCCTACAAACGGACCACAAACCTTTAGTGGCCATTTTGGGAAACACAAGTCATCGCAACACCACGCCACGGATAGCCCGTCTCGCTTCTAAGCTCCTCCAATTCAACTTCGACATTGTTCACATCCCTGGAGGAAAGAACGTGCGAGCAGATGCCCTTTCACGCTTGCCTCCTAGCCCTAACAAGTCAGAGGTTAGCGAAAAACATAATGACGATGATGAGCATGAAGACTGCATAGTTGCAGGGGTAGAACTTCAAAATGTGTGTTCTGTTAATGAAAGCGATTGGTATGCCGCCATGGACTGTGATGAAATATTGAAAGTTGTAAAAAAATACATTATCAATGGTTGGCCCAAGAGAGAAATTTAAATGTTGATATACAACCTTTTGTTAAAGTCTGTGATGAATTATCTCTGGAAGATGGTCTTATCTTCTTGTTAGATAAAATTGTACCTCCTTTTAATATCAGGAAAACATTGTTGACCAAGGCCCACAAGGGACACCTGGGTGCTACACTCACCAAACGTAGGGTTCGTGAATACTTCTGGTGGCCCCAGATTGACAGAGACATTGATGCTTTGGTCCTAGAGTGTACCATTTGTGCTGGTAGGGACAAGACTTTACGCACTTCCAATCCACCCCTTACTCCCATACCTCTTCCAGAAAATGCCTGGGAAAAGTTGGGAATTGATGTGTTGGGCCCTTTCCACACCTTACCCCATCAGACCCGGTTCGTCATAGTCTTAGTTGACTATTACTCTAAATGGCCCGAAGTCAAATTTGTAGCTAAAGTTGACTCCAAAGAGATTCTCGACTTCATGAAAGAGATCTTCATGAGGGAGGGATTTCCTAAGACTGTTATTTCTGACAACGGGGTACAGTTTGTCTCAGCTGATGTCGAAGAATTCCTTAAAGAATCCTCTATCATCCACCTCAAAAGCTCTCTCTATCATCCACAAACCAACGGGCTTGTAGAGAGACTTAACAGAGTCATTGGGGATTGTATACAGTGGGCCATTGATCACAACAAAGCCATACCCATGGCTGTAAGAACCATGCTGTGGTTCTACAGAACCACGCCCCACTCATCCACTGACACTCGGCCAGTGATCAGCTCTTCCCCCGCAGCTCCTCCGTGCTGTCCTCTGCCTGCGGTCCTCCCAGGCAGGGTTCGAGGCTGCACCCTGCTGGTGCCTGCCGCCGGTACTGTGTTTTTTCTCCCCCACATTTCTGCTCGCATTGTGACACTGTTTTTTGGCATGTCTGCACTGTATTTGTTTGTTTTTTGATTTGTCTTGACTGTTTTGGCTGTGCCCCCGCTGACTCCTCTCTGAGTTCTCCGACGTCCATTTCACCCTCTGCTTCCCGCCCACGCCGCTCCCGCCTCCCAGCTGCTCCTCCCTCCCCCACCCCTACTTATTTGAGACCGCTGCGGGGAGCGCGAGCTAGACCCCTGACCCTCGGCCAGAGATCAGCTCTTCCCCCGCAGCTCCTCCATGCTGTCCTCTGCCTCCGGTCCTCCCAGGCAGGGTTCGAGGCTGCACCCTACTGGTGCCTGCCGCCAGTACTGTGTTTTTTCTCCCCCGCATTTCTGCTCGCATTGTGACACTGTTTTTTGGCTTGTCTGCATTGTATTTGTTTGTTTTTTGATTTGTCTTGACTGTTTTGGCTGTGCCCCCGCTGACTCCTCTCTGAGTTCCCCGACGTCCATTTCACCCTCTGCTTCCCGCCCACGCCGCTCCCGCCGCTCCCGCCGCTCCCGCCGCTCCCGCCTCCCAGTTGCTCCTCCCTCCCCCCCGCCCCTACTTAATGGAGACCGCTGCGCGGTCGCGCCGCTGGCGCGCCAAAGGCGCGCCTAAGGCGAGCCCGTCTGCGCCCGTCCGCGCCTGGGCCACGCCCAGCGCCAGACCCCCTGGCCCCCACGAATGCCACAACACCCTACGCCGATACGACGCCAACTCCCTCCACGCACTCAACGCCGGCCGAAACTCCACCTGCTTCCAGGCCGCTCCGAAGCTCACCCACGGACCCTTCACCTGCCGAAACTGCAGCTACACCAGCCAGCGCACTCCAACGCATCCTGCCCATCCCAACAAAGCAGGCCACACCAATCTCAGATGCATACTACTCAATACCCGCTCAGTCCACAAGCATGCCGTCGAACTCTGGGACCTTCTCGATTCTTCCTCCCCGGACGTCGCCTTCCTGACGGAGACCTGGATGAACGCCTCCTCGGCGCCCGACATAGCCATAGCCATCCCGGACGGCTACAAGATCACCCGCAGGGACCGAAACAACAACAAACCGGGAGGAGGAATCGCCATCGTCCACAGGAACACCATCAGAATTTCGACCAACACCGAAGACTCCATCAGCATGGCCGAACACCTACACTTCCAGATCCACGCCGACCACAACACCACCCTCAGAGGAACCCTTGTCTACAGACCCCCGGGCCCCCGACCACAGTTCAGCAACTCCATCGCCGACCTCATCAGCACGCACGCCCTCGCCTCCACAGACTACGTCTTCCTCGGAGACCTGAACTTCCACCTCGAGAACGCCAACGACAGCAACTCCACAACCCTGATCGACAACCTCGCCAACCTCGGACTCAAACAGCTCGTCACTACTCCCACCCACTCCGCAGGACACACGCTCGACCCCATCTTCTCCGCCAGCAATCACGTCACCTTCTGCCACATCACCGAACTCCACTGGACCGACCACCACTGCATCCACTTCTCCTTCGAGAAACACACAGCGCACAGCCAACCACAATGAATCCCACACCGCAGCTGGAACAAAGTCACCGAAGACCAGCTCCTCACCACCCTCGCCCGAGACCCTCCATCCGAGCCCACAGACACCAACGCAGCAGCCCACAACCTCAGACAATGGATCGACAACTGCACCAACACCCTCGCCCCGCTCAGGAGACCCTCAACAAGGCGCACCGACACAAGATTATTCCTTTTTTCATCAATCTTTTACTCAATATTTATCTTGTTTATCCGGTCACATAAAAGACACTCCATGTTTTCATTAAACCCTTAATGCTGTAGATGTGCCGATACGGGCCTCGTTCTAAAGCATGGAATTACATGGGTATTCCTCAGTCGTTGTATTCATCACCCAATGCTCCGGGCCCTTTCTGGCCCTTCGTCAGGGGTACCCTGCAAATTTTAAGACGCAATTATCGTGCTGTGACTTTAAATAAACTCACATTACTTGAGTTTTGTACATATTATAAAGCGTATAAAAAAATATATATATATACATGTTAATAACTGGGGTTCATCCCATTAGCAACGTTCTGCCCACTGAATTCAAAATGCTACGCTTCACTAAATACATGTTCAGTATTCCATCACACTATTGTTTATCTCTCCACCCTTTCAATATCCGTAACTCGGTTCCCTTACCCATGTACCAACAGTCTTTATACCTCCAAATATCTCTCTAATTGAACATAATCGAACGAACCCGCACCTTAAACGTCTGGTAACAGCTTACTCTGGTGTTCAAACACCGTGCCTTCTCTCATATTCACAGCCATGTTCGTTCCTATCCCTCTTTCCCTCCATTAAGAACACCTGAACATTTTTCCCCGCCCATCTAAATACATCCAATTGACACCGACTAAAATTATTACACTACAGGACCCATAATGCCCTGCTGACAGAGTTGGAAATTCCTTTCGCTCAGTTGATTTCAGTACAGTGGTATGCCTCGCCTTTAGCATGACCTTGTCTGACGTAACTGCCACGGTAAATCCTGCTGGTAGTATACACACACTGTTCCCTCCCATATCTATTCATTCTTCAAGGAGTTTATAAACGTTTCATACAAGTTTTATCCTCTCATATCTCTATTTATCCTACTGAATATATAAAACATTTGAATACACCGCCCACCCGCTGATATCATTGAACGTTGCTTTAAACATGCATCATATTGATCACTATCACAATGTCATTACTCTCAGTTTGTTTTCGGTAATCCCACCCTGGGATTACCGAAAACAAACTGAGAGTAATGACATTGTCACCTAATGGACTACTTATACATCTTCCTTCAAAAGTAAAATACATGGACTGCTGTTTTAAAATACAACATTGGACAATTATTGATTGAACTCATGGTTTTGACAGTTTAAATTTTGTTCATATTTATGAAGTGCACATAATATCTATAAGATTAGTGATCAATATGATGCATGTTTAAAGCAACGTTCAATGATATCAGCGGGTGGGCGGTGTATTCAAATGTTTTATATATTCAGTAGGATAAATAGAGATATGAGAGGATAAAACTTGTATGAAACGTTTATAAACTCCTTGAAGAATGAATAGATATGGAGGGAACAGTGTGTGTATACTACCAGCAGGATTTACCGTGGCAGTTACGTCAGACAAGGTCATGCTAAAGGCGAGGCATACCACTGTACTGAAATCAACTGAGCGAAAGAATTTCCAACTCTGTCAGCAGGGCATTATGGGTCCTGTAGTGTAATAATTTTAGTCGGTGTCAATTGGATGTATTTAGATGGGCGGGGAAAAGTTCAGGTGTTCTTAATGGAGGAAAGAGGATAGGAACGAACATGGCTGTGAATATGAGAGAGGCACGGTGTTTGAACACCAGAGTAAGCTGTTACCAGACGTTTAAGGACGGGCTCGTTCGATTATGTTCAATTAGAGAGATATTTGGAGGTATAAAGACTGTTGGTACATGGGTAAGGGAACCGAGTTACGGATATTGAAAGGGTGGAGAGATAAACAATAGTGTGATGGAATACTGAACATGTATTTAGTGAAGCGTAGCATTTGAATTCAGTGGGCAGAACGTTGCTAATGGGATGAACCCTAGTTATTAACATGTATATATATATATTTTTATACGCTTTATAATATGTACAAAACTCAAGTAATGTGAGTTTATTTAAAGTCACAGCACGATAATTGTGTCTTAAAATTTGCAGGGTACCCCTGACGAAGGGCCAGAAAGGGCCCGAAGCATTGGGTGATGAATACAACGACTGAGGAATACCCATGTAATTCCATGCTTTAGAACGAGGCCCGTATCGGCACATCTACAGCATTAAGGGTTTAATGAAAACATGGAGTGTCTTTTATGTGACCGGATAAACAAGATAAATATTGAGTAAAAGATTGATGAAAAAAGGAATAAACTTGTGGATTAACTGGAATAAGTTGTGGCATCTTTGCTATGCATCTATGAAGGCTGTGCGTTCGGAATGGGGTGACACTTCGCCCCATTTTCCTTTCGTGACTTATACTCAACGTGGTTTGGCAATCCACGATACCGGGCTTGCACGCCTACAAATGAAAACAATTGAATCATTGATGAAACGTGAAAAGATTTGGTGTGCACTCTGTCATCTTCTTCGTAATTTAATACTGCACCGACACAAGAGCCATCTGGTTCAACGCTGACCTCCAGACTTCCAAGCAAACCTGCCGAAGACTCGAGAAGCAGTGGCACCAGGACCAGACACCAGACAACCACACGGCCCTCAAGGACGCCAGACGCCAGCACCACCAACTCATCCGATCCACCAAAAGGACCTTCTTCAAGGAACGCATCGACAACAACGCACACAACAGCAAAGAGCTCTTCAGCATCGTGAAAGAACTCACCTCCCCCCACTCCAGCTCCAACGACATCCCGCCGTCGCAAGAACTCTGCAACTCCCTGGCCATCTTCTTCCACCACAAGATCGCAGACATCCACGACAGCTTCGACACCCAGACACCAACGACAGTCGCCAACACCCCCTCAACGCCCTCCAAACACACCGACCTCCTGCTCTACTGGCACAACGTCAACGACGAAGACACCACCAAAATTATGAACACCATCCACTCCGGCTCACCCTCCGACCCCTGCCCCCACCACATCTTCAACAAAGCAAGCTCCATCATCGCACCCCAACTCCGAAAGATCATCAACAGCTCCTTCGAAACCGCCACCTTCCCGGAGAGCTGGAAACACGCCGAAATCAACGCCCTACTCAAAAAGCCCAAAGCGGACCCAAAGGACCTCAAGAACTTTCGACCCATCTCCCTGCTCCCGTTCCCAGCGAAAGTCATTCAGAAGACCACAAACCGACAGCTGACCCACTTCCTGGAGGAGAACAACATCCTGGACTCCTCCCAATCCGGTTTCCGCAGCAACCACAGCACCGAAACCGCCCTCATCGCCGCCACCGACGACATCAGGACCCTGCTGGACAACGGCGAAACAGCGGCCCTCATCCTCCTAGATCTCTCGGCCGCCTTCGACACCGTCTGCCACCACACCCTGCGCACACGCCTCCACGAGGCAGGGATCCGTGACAAAACCCTGAACTGGATCACCTCCTTCCTCACCGGCAGAACCCAGAGAGTCCGCCTCCCCCCATTCCGATCCGAAGCCACCACAATCACCTGCGGCGTACCCCAAGGATCATCCCTCAGCCCGACCCTTTTCAATATCTACATGGCACCGCTCGCCGACATCGTCAGAGCGCACCACCTCAACATCATCTCCTACGCCGACGACACCCAGCTGATCCTCTCCCTCACCAAGGACCCAGCCACCGCCAAATCCAACCTTCACGAGGGAATGAAGGCCGTCGCAGAGTGGATGAAGACCAGCCGTCTGAAACTGAACTCTGACAAAACGGAGATCCTCATCCTCGGCTCCACTCCCGCGCATGGGACGACTCCTGGTAGCTGACCACGCTGGGAGCTGCCCTGACACCCACCAACCACGCACGCAACCTAGGGTTCATCCTGGACTCAACGCTCTCTATGACCCAGCAAGTCAACGCTGTCTCCTCCTCCTGCTTCAACACCCTCCGCATGCTCCGCAAGATCTACAGATGGATCCCCACCGAAACCAGAAGGACGGTCATCCAAGCCCTCGTCAGCAGCAGGCTGGACTACAGCAACGCCCTCTACGCGGGAACCACGGCCAAACTCCAGAAACGACTCCAACGCATACAAAACGCCTCCGCACGCCTCATCCTTGGAATCCCTCACCACAGCCACATCACCGCCCACCTGAGAGACCTGCACTGGCTCCCGGTCAACAAGAGGATCACCTTCAAGCTCCTCACCCATGCTCACAAAGCTCTCCACAACACCGGACCAGCCTACCTCAACGAACGACTCACCTTCTACACCCCGAACCGACAGCTTCGCTCCACTGACCTCACCCTTGCCACCGTCCCACGCATCCGCCGAACTACCACCGGCGGCAGGTAATTCTCCCACCTTGCCGCCAAGACATGGAACACCCTCCCCATCCACCTGCGACAGACCCAGGACCTGCTGACCTTCAGGAGACTTCTCAAAACCTGGCTGTTCGATCAGTAGCTGCGCCATCCCCCTCCCCCTCTAGCGCCTTGAGACCCTCACGGGTGAGTAGCGCGCTTTACAAATGTTTGATTGATTGATTGATCCACAGGTGTGTCTCCTTTCGAACTGCTTAAAGGCAGAAAGGCCAGCTCTGACTTTAGGCCAGCATGGATGTCTAAGTGGTTCAAACGTAGCCCTTCCGCACATGAGCTTGATGCTATGATTAGAAACAAAATTAGCGACGTACAAACCAAGCAAAAGATATATTTTGACTCTAGAAAACATGTCTCCAACAGGAAGTTTGCCGTAGGTGACATAGTGAGAATAAAGAAACAAGGTTTTGTAAAGAAAGGTGACTCTAAGTTCAGCAAACCTGTCTCCATTGATAAAATCTGTGGTAGTGCTGTTCGAGTCAATAAGTGTAATTGGTGGAACATGAACAAGATTGTAAAAGTCAATGACATGATTGGTGAGAGGCCAGTTATATGTTCCGATATGGTCTCGATACATTCTTCTGTTCCAAGACACAGTGCCTTGGATGCTGTCAATAACCCCCTTGCTTCCCCCAGGAGGAGTTCCAGAGATGTCAGATTACCCGTTAGGTTCAGGTAACTTTCTTCTGTTTCTCATTCTCTCTCTCTCTCTCTCTCTCTCCTCCTTCTCTCTCCCTCTCTCGCTCTCCTTCTCTCTCCTTCCTCCTCCTTCTATCTTTTCTCCCCTGTTTCCTCTTCCCTTTCCTAGAGAAAAGAGATACATGTAGTGTGCTGTCCTCGCTCGCCTCCCGCGCGTGGACATCCTTCAGGTATCTGCCTCGCGCTGCCCGTTGGCGCGTGAGCCATTCTCCTTGTTCACAGTTGGTGTGGCGATGACAGTGGGTGTCACAGTTGGAGTGAAGCCTGCGCTGTGCTTGCACGCACATTGCGTTTTGTCTGTGGGATCTTCATTTTACATGAATAAAACTTACCTTCAGATCTTGATGTTTTCTTCGTCATTACACCCTTCCTATATTTTCTCTGAGAGAAGCTCTAGTTTGAAGACAATCATTTCCAGCAGAAATGAGAGATAAGAGTCAATCATAGAAACATTAAGCATGTGTTTAAATATGATTGACACCCCCACCCATCCTTTCTTTCTTATTTAGTTTAATCAGCTTGCAAGAGGCCAGAATAGCAATAATTAGGTAAGGGAAAGCTGCTGAGTGGGGACATGTTACCCTAATAAAACCGATGTATGGGTTCAACAATTTTATGAGGTTGCACCTCCACTGAGTGTTTGGGCAGAGATCTGGCATTAAAGTAAAGACCTCTAAGGGTCCTTTTTGAGATATTGGGATCTGTAGTGCTCCCCCCTCTTATCTTGGGTTGCTGCATGTTCTGTGATGTTTTTAGCCGCTATTGTAAATTAAAAGAGATTAAAACATCTCTCCAAGACATGGCAAGTTACAGCAGAAGTATCTTCTTTTATCAAGAGAGGAGGATTCAAGGCGACATGCCTTGGCCTTGCATATGATACAGGCCATATTACACAGTTGCTTGTGTCCATGTGCAGGGCAAGATATAAGCTTCAGTAAACGAGGGTGTCGTACATATCCCAAATTCAGACTCCATTTTGAGCATGTTAAGTTAGTCTGACAGCCTTTGAACAATACACCGCTTGTCATTATCTTTCCCAGAACTTGTGAAAGTGTCAATTCACCCAAACAATGACTTTGTTAACACTTAAGGTAACAAAGGTTTGCTACAACTTACCTGATATATACATTTTAAGGTCTGACAGTGAATGTACAAAATAACAATGTAGTCCAAGTTGACGTATTTTCATCATGCTTGTTTATACTGGTTATGTTTTGGACCAAGTGGATAGCCCCCCAATGTAGAAGTGGAAAGTCCCCCAATGTAGGGTGAAGGTCAGTGGTCAACTCTATAGAAACCACATGAATTGACTACTGAATCAGAAAGGTCTTTGCCCCAGGTTATCACAAGGGGGCCTGCAAGACTACCAGTCTGCCACATCATCCATTCCTATGCTGAGAGTCGGTACTCGAGAGGAGAGGAGAGGAGCTCAGCCCAGCTTATGTGTGTTCTGAGTGAACACTCTCTTCTGGCTATAGTTTGATAATCATAGCTGCTCTGCTGTGAACAGGTATGCAGTATACTGAATCCCAAGACACTCTAGAGGCAAGTTAGCTACTCCATGCTCTCATAGTGTAGCACATAGAAGTAGTCTTTAGGCTGCTAGTAACATTTCAGTCATGGTGGAAATGTTCATATTATTCTTGCTTCTAGTGACATGCATTAGTGCTGTTCTAATTATATTCTGTGTGGCTATTACTCATGTACCCCTTTTGTTGCTTTAGACCGAAGAATAGATGTGAATGGCAGGTACGTTTTGATTCATGGCCCACTAGACGGCACACACATAGTAATTGGCAGCTTATACGCCCCAAATTCAGAGCAGGATAAATGCTTAAGTGCCCTTAACACAGTGTTAGCTGACTGGGTGGAATACCCCTGGCTTTTGGAAGGAGATTACAATGCGGTCCTGGATATAGATCTTGATCGCTCTCACCCACCATTACAGGGAGCTGGCGCCAAGAAACAGGCGGCCTCACTACATGGCTGGGCGACGGGCTGGGCACTAACGGATGCTTGGCGCATCAAGAATCCGAACTGCCGGGGTGTGGCTTGCCTGCGAAGGACGATGGCCGCTCCGTGAGGCGGCTCCGGCAATCAACCTCCTAGTTCCCCCAGAAATCTGACATTAATCCGGCCGAAACCTGCGGAGAACAGCGGGAAACAAAAGCGGACCCTGCAGCCAGTAAAAGGGACCAGTGAAGGCATTATTTGAGGGAGCCGGGCGGCACATCGAGGACGCGGCCTACGCGGCTGAGTGAAGCCCCGGTCTCGAGTTGGAGCAAGAGCGGAAGGGGCCCTGCAGCAGCGCCGGAAGTCAGGCGCCAAGTGACGACGTGCGAGCCCTCTGGGAGTGTAGGTGAGCCGCCGCGGAGCTGTCCCGGTAGGCCACCGGAGGTCAAACAGGGGGAACAAAAATAAATAAATAAAAGAAAGAGACAAGGAGTCATTCTGACGCAGGAGAAGAAAACAGAATTTACAGAGGCGAGGCGTCTAAGTTAAAACGGCAAGATAGGAGCTATAAAGCTGCAGGCTCCTGCCAGAAAAATACACAACCTCAGAGCTGGCACAGAGGTACTGGAGCGGAGGCCCCCCCCCTCGAGGTAACCCGGTTGGGCGGCATCCCGGTGAGAGGCTCCCCTAAGGGTAGAGATTGAGAGCAACCCCAGCACCATATAATGTAGGAGTGAGGGTGTGGAAGCACAGCGGCAGATTGTGGCACAGAGTAAACCCCCGCAAAATATTACAAGGCACTGGAGACCGGAAAGGCAATAAAGAGGGACGGACAGAACTGTATTGGAGCCACATTGAGGGTGGAGGACAGGATTGAAAACGACAGGGATAATCTGACAGGCCGCAGGGAGGACTGAAGACCCCTGGCTGGCGGCAGCGGTTCCCTCAACAGTCGCAGTAACGGAGCACTCCACCCAAAAGTGGTTACCTGAAACTATGACTGGGGGAAGAAACATGAAGGCCTCACACCAAACCAAGCTTGATAAATTTGCGCTCCAGAAAGGCGTGGAAGCCCAGGGGCCCACGCAGGAACGATCGGCTGTGGACTCAGAGGAGTTATCCGGAGGATCTTCATGCTCTCTAAATGACCTGATGGCAGCCATACAAGGGGTACAAACAGCATTGGAGACCAGGCTCGATACAGTCTCGACTGAAGTGTCGTTGATCCGCGCAGATCTACGCAACATGGGGGCGAGAGTCCAAGAGGTAGAACCCACCACCAAAACCTTGGTCCATGACACAAAAACTCTAACAGCCCAAATAAAAGAAATGCAGGTGCTCCAAACAGCCTTGGAAGCCCGAATCGAAGACCAGGAAGGAAGGTCAAGGCTCAACAATGTCCGTATTCTTGGGATACCGGAACGAGCAGAAGGGCAGGATCCGGGTCTGTTTGTAGAGGACTTGATAACACAAAGGCTCCAACCAAGAGGGCTCTCAAAATTCTTCTCAGTGGAGCGGGCCCATCGAGTGCCGGGTGGGCGTCCCAGGCCTGGGGCACCACCCCGTCCCATCATAGCACGTCTCTTCAATTATAGAGACCGAGATGTTATCCTCCAGCAGGCTCGCATAGCCCCACCAGTGGTACTAGAAAATGCCCAGATTAGCTTCTTCCCAGACTTCACTCTCAAAACTCAAGCGCTCAGGCGAAACTTTATGGCCGCAAAAAAGACACTCAGAGAAAAAGGAATAAAATATTCCATGCTCTTCCCGACGAGGCTGAGAGTGGAGGCGGAAGGACGGGCTTGGTTTTTCGACACGCCGGAGGCAGTTTGGGAATGGTTGGAGGGCTGGAGAACAGCGGGAGGTCCTGGTGCAAAGTTGCAGCGAGGAAGCCAGAGGAGAACAGCGAAGGGGCCAGAAGAACAACACGAGGAGATCCCACAAGCGGAAGAAAGATCTGGAACAGAATGAGACTAAACATACGGACAATTGTAAGGAGTTGAAGGGTGAACGAACTCAAGGTCGAACTGAACCAAAGACAGTAGATATCGAACCATGGAGACTTTTTGAAAATCAGTGCAATGTGACAGAACTGTACACGAGCTCGAGAGCAGACAAGTCC
Source organism: Calotriton arnoldi (assembly GCA_963921515.1). Lineage (NCBI taxonomy): Eukaryota > Metazoa > Chordata > Amphibia > Caudata > Salamandridae > Calotriton > Calotriton arnoldi. The sequence goes on from CAWUFW010000057.1 coordinate 5,777,162, forward strand.
AACGGGGGGTAAGACTAACCGCTCTGGTTGCAGGACATTTGCATTAGCCCAGGTGGAATAATTGGACAATAAATGGGGGGAGGTGGGAGGGGGAAGGGTCATGGGCAAGTCCGCGTTCCTGATGTTAGTTAAAGGGGGGGTCAACAGGCTCTCTACTGAGTTGGGGACGGGCAGTTGGGGTTCCGTCGAGCAGAGATGCAGGGTGGGATCAAAGGGAAGGGAGGAGGAGGGGAAATATTTCAAATGTTATAGCATGTTGGCTATTGTCTTTCACACTGTGGGTAGGGCAAGCAGAGCACACAGAAGTGGGAAATGTAAAGGCAGCACTAGGAACTCATATATTCAGGGAGATCGGTGAGGGCATGATCCCAATGGGGACGCAAAGCAGCTTTAACATAATAGTACTACGAACAAAGAGATGGCAGGGCAGACACCAGTGGAATTGAAAGTGATGACATGGAATGTGAACAGATTGGGCAACAAGATAAAACGTGGGATAGTCTGGCAATACATTAAGAGGCACTCCCCTGACGTGGTGTTATTGCAAGAGACTCATCTAATGGGGAACAACTGTTGAGCAATCAACCGTGGGGGATATGAAATGAAGGTACACGCAGGATATACATCAGGATCCAGGGGTACAGGGATCCTTTTGAAAAAGAACCTCCCTTTGACAATTGACAAGACTTGGACCTACAGACTAGGGAGATATGCTGGGTTATCCGGATCATGGGCAGGGGAGGTGGTTAACATACTCTCAGTGTATGTCCCCCCCCACACTGAAGGACTCCACATTGGAAGATCTGGGGGCCTTGATGTTGACGCTTCCCACAGGTAGACTTTTCATGGGGGAGGATTTTAATATGACGGGATGTGAAGGCCTGGATCGTTGGCCCGCAAAGGCCCCAACACCCAGACCAACGCGGCTGGCGAGGTTTTTCGAGGCCCTGGGCCTCCTTGATGTTTGGAGAACGTTGAACCCGAACAAGCGGGAATATACCTTCTACTTGGGGACTCATGGGAGCCGATCTCGTATCGACTATTTGATCACCACAGCATCGCATCTCGCACACTTTACTGACGTAGCACATATGGCGCGGGTAATTTCAGATCACTCCCCTCTTTGGATGAAATATAGAGTGGGTAACACACGCGACAGGGGCGCAATTCCAGTTAACCCATGGTATCTGAAAATACCTGCAATTAAAAGAGGGATTACGACAGCCACCAAATACTACTTCCAAGAGAACCTACACTCAGTAGACTCAGCCCAGGTACTTTGGGAGGCGTACAAGACAGTGGTTCGGGGGCAGGCTTTAGCGTTGATAGCGGGACACAGACGAGAGAAGAGGGCGAAAGTGGTAGAAATCGAACAAGAGATCCTAGACCTCGAACGTCAAATAGTGAATGGGGGAGAGGAAAGTTTACAACATAGACTGGCAATAAAACAGCAAGATTACTCAGACTGGGTAACGGAGGAGTCTAGAAACAAAATCACAGCGACGCAGCACCGCGTCTATGAAGTGGGAGACAAGACCGGAAAATTACTGGCGTGGCTTGACCAGAGGGAGCGAGCAAACCGGTGGGTGCCGCAAATCACATTAGACACAGGGGAGGGTCTGCAAGACCCGCAGGAGATTGCAGAGGCCTTCGCAGACTACTACTCAAAGATCTGTACTTCAGGCTCGAAGGCAACGACCCAGGATGCCCTAGAATTTTTAGTAGATATTCCCCTCCCGGTAGTTTTGGCAGAAGAAAAACAACTCCTAGAGGCTGACATTACAGAGGAAGAAGTGACACAAGCACTTAGAGCCCTCAACTCAGGTAAGGAGGGGGTCCAAATGGAATCCCGATAGAACTCTACAAACTCACGGCTTCCAAAACAATGCCACACCTCCTAGCTATGTTTGAGGAGAGTAGAACAAAGGGCTGCCTTCCCAAGGATCAGAGGCTGGGAACAGTGGTGGTAATCCATAAATCAGGAAAACCCAGAGAGCATTGCTCCTCATATCGACCAATTTCACTCCTTAATGCGGAGGTTAAGATCTTGGCCAAGCTATTAGCCATGAGGCTGTTGCCAGTGTTGTCAGCCCTGGTCCACCCAGACCAGTCGGGCTTTATGCCCGGCCGCTCCACTGCATTAAATCTCAGACGCCTGCATGGAGTTCTGGGGCGGGCCTATAGAATCCAAGAAGAAGCAGCAATCCTCTCCCTCGATGCAAGGATGGCTTTTGACACCATCAAATGGCCATATATGTTCGCGGTTTTAAGCCGCATGGGGCTCGGCCCGCGGTTTTTATCCTGGATAAGGCTACTTTATGAAAAGCCTAGGGCTCAAGTGGTAGTCAATGGGAAAACCTCGCGATGGTTCCCACTGTGCAGGGGAACGAGACAGGGCTGCCCCCTGTCCCCACTAATATTTGCATTGATGTTAGAGCCGGTAGCAACATGGGTTAGGAGGGACCCCATGATAAGAGGGCTCCGCTGGACGGAGGACTGGGAGGACAGAATATTGCTCTATGCAGACGATATATTGTTAAATGTGGCTTCTCCCAGGGCATCGATCGCCGGAATTCTCAATATTTTTAACTCCTTCGGTAAATACTCGGGTTACACAATTAATTGGACAAAATCAGTAGTATTTGTCCTTAGTGGTCAGGGACCTGCCCTCCCCACGGAGTGTGCGGCCTAGGTTGTGTCGGATGGATTCAGATACCTTGGGATATTTGTAACACTAGACCCTAATCGATTCTAACAGGAGAATCTGCTGGGCCCTCTGACTAAGCGATACAAAAGGGGATGATGGACGGAACGTTTGAGCCAATCAAACACTCACCCCCAGTCAACTGATCTGGGTTTAATCCATCATCATTCTTTAGCTCACTCCACCACCCCAGTTCAGACATGGCCATATGCAAATCAGTCTGACCCTGTGCCTCATGGGAACAGTCCAGCCCGAACTGCCAAGCCATGTCTTCCCTGGACCGGAAACAAGCATCCTAGGACCGGTTTCTGGCATTCCAGCCGTCATCAGCCAGGCTCAAACGTTCCGTCCATCATCCCCTTTTGTATCGCTTTGTTCGCCCTAAGTTGGCGGGGGTATGCCCAGACGTGGGTCCCTTGCTCACTTTGCCACTGGATTCAAGCAAGCCTGGCTGATGACGGCTGGAATGCCAGAAACCGGTCCTAGGATGCTTGTTTCCGGTCCAGGGAAGACATGGCTTGGCAGTTTGGGCTGGACTGTTCCCATGAGGCACAGGGTCAGACTGATTTGCATATGGCCAAGTCTGAACTGGGGTGGTGGAGTGAGCTAAAGAATGATGATGGATTAAACCCAGATCAGTTGACTGGGGGTGAGTGTTTGATTGGCTCAAACGTTCCGTCCATCATCCCCTTTGTATCGCTTTGTTCAGCCCTAAGTTGGCGGGGGTATGCCCAGACGTTGGTCCCTTGCTCACTTTGCCACTGGATTCAAGCAAGCCTGGCTGATGACGGCTGGAATGCCAGAAACCGGTCCTAGGATGCTTGTTTCCGGTCCAGGGAAGACATGGCTTGGCAGTTCGGGCTGGACTGTTCCCATGAGGCACAGGGTCAGACTGATTTGCATATGGCCATGTCTGAACTGGGGTGGTGGAGTGAGCTAAAGAATGATGATGTATTAAACCCAGATCAGTTGACTGGGGGTGAGTGTTTGATTGGCTCAAACGTTCCGTCCATCATCCCCTTTTGTATCGCTTTGTTCGCCCTAAGTTGGCGGGGGTATGCCCAGACGTGGGTCCCTTGCTCACTTTGCCACTGGATTCAAGCAAGCCTGGCTGATGACGGCTGGAATGCCAGAAACCGGTCCTAGGATGCTTGTTTCCGGTCCAGGGAAGACATGGCTTGGCAGTTCGGGCTGGACTGTTCCCATGAGGCACAGGGTCAGACTGATTTGCATATGGCCATGTCTGAACTGGGGTGGTGGAGTGAGCTAAAGAATGATGATGGATTAAACCCAGATCAGTTGACTGGGGGTGAGTGTTTGATTGGCTCAAACGTTCCGTCCATCATCCCCTTTTGTATCGCTTTGTTCGCCCTAAGTTGGCGGGGGTATGCCCAGACGTGGGTCCCTTGCTCACTTTGAAATGAAATGAAATGAATGAAATGAAATTTGTACTTGTAAAAGCGCACTTTGCCACTGGATTCAAGCAAGCCTGGCTGATGACGGCTGGAATGCCAGAAACCGGTCCTAGGATGCTTGTTTCCGGTCCAGGGAAGACATGGCTTGGCAGTTCGGGCTGGACTGTTCCCATGAGGCACAGGGTCAGACTGATTTGCATATGGCCATGTCTGAACTGGGGTGGTGGAGTGAGCTAAAGAATGATGATGGATTAAACCCAGATCAGTTGACTGGGGGTGAGTGTTTGATTGGCTCAAACGTTCCGTCCATCATCCCCTTTTGTATCGCTTTGTTCGCCCTAAGTTGGCGGGGGTATGCCCAGACGTGGGTCCCTTGCTCACTTTGCCACTGGATTCAAGCAAGCCTGGCTGATGACGGCTGGAATGCCAGAAACCGGTCCTAGGATGCTTGTTTCCGGTCCAGGGAAGACATGGCTTGGCAGTTCGGGCTGGACTGTTCCCATGAGGCACAGGGTCAGACTGATTTGCATATGGCCATGTCTGAACTGGGGTGGTAGAGTGAGCTAAAGAATGATGATGGATTAAACCCAGATCAGTTGACTGGGGGTGAGTGTTTGATTGGCTCAAACGTTCCGTCCATCATCCCCTTTTGTATCGCTTTGTTGGCCCTCTGACTAGGCTTCAAAATGATGTCCATCACTGGCAGGCTCTCCCATTGTCGCTACTAGGAAGAGCAGCGCTATTCAAAATGATGGCACTGCCGAGATTTTTGTATATGCTACAAAACACCCCGCATTGGGTCCCGAAATCATACTTTAAGTTAATAGATGGGTCGGTTAGAACGCTCCTGTGGGTTGGGGGAGCCCCTAGAATCGCACGAGTAAAACTCACTCGAAGTTGGTACGAGGGAGGAATCGCCCTGCCTCACATAGAATCCTATTATTGGGCGGCCCAATTGGTGACCGTAAACCAGTGGGTACACCAGCCGCACACGGAACCAGCCTATAGAATGGACCGTTTGAACCTCCAACCGAGAGGATATCTCTGAGCGCTATATACGAACCCTAGGAATTATCCCCTGGAGGGCCCAACAGCATTAACAGTTAAAGTCTGGCATACAACCACGGCTAAGCTGGGGTGGAAAAATAAAATCACCAAAGCAACCCCATTGTGGGATTCACAACAATTAAGCACAATGGGGAAAAAAACGGGATTTGACAGGTGGGACCTGATTGGAATCTCAACGGTGGGAGACCTACACAATGGCACACGCATGAAATCATTTGAGCAACTCCAAAAATCGAATGACTTAAACCCCAAGGAGTTTTTTCGATACTTGCAGATCAGACACGCCATAAGAGCGGTGGTGCCCCAGGGAGAATCAATACCCGACTCCTCGCCGCTGGAGTGTCGTCTCCTGGAGGAGCACCTCACCCGAAAAGCAATATCCATGACGTGTCAGAAACTGATAAACAACATGCCAGACACATTGGGGAGCCTGAGGGACCGATGGGGACTAGATATAGCAGACCTACAAGAGGAGGATTGGCCGGACGCCCTGGCATCCCCCAAGGAAGTGGCCATTCGGGCCCGGTTCAGAGTGATCCAACTTAAACTGCTTCACAGAGCATACATTTCTTGCAATACACTTAAAATGGGTAGAAAACAAGATACCCTCTGTTATAGAGAATGCGGAGAAGAGGGGACATTTTTCCATATCCTGTGGGAGTGCCAAAGAATCAAACACTACTGGGAAGCGATACTTACCTGCATGACAAGAGTGGTAGGAGTGACATTAACTCTAGCCTCGAAATGGTGTATTTTAAATGTATGGGGAGACTCTGACCTAGGACAGGCAGATCGAACCTGGGTCACGCTGGGTCTGATGGTAACGAAACGCAATATAGTCCGTAAATGGGGATCGGGTGAAATACCAACCCGAGGTGCATGGGCAAGAGATATGGATTGGTGTATGGTAGCCGAGAAAGCAGTCTATATCAGTAGGGGTTGTCCAAAGAAATGGGGGACAATTTGGGACAAATGGAATAAGTACAGAGGGTACCCCTGCACGCCCCCGCTAGAGGAGACAGCCCGGCCCGGTCTCAGCTTCACCAACAGGGATGAGAACTAGTGATAAGAAAAGGGAAAGAGAATGACATCTTAAACTATATGTAAAAGATGACAACTGATCATGCTGTGTAATAAAGTAAGGAAGAAGAATGTATAAATGGTACTGTCTTGTGATTGTTCTGCTTGTTTTCAATAATAAAAAGATGGTTTAAAAAAAGAATCCGAACTGCCGCGAATACTCGTTTTACTCTCCCCCACATATGCTACACACACGAATAGACAGGATATTTTGCTCCCTATCCCTGGTCTCACAAATTGTCCATACCACATACCTCGGGAAAACGCTGTTGGACCACAACCCCCTAGAAGTTATGTTCTCCTGGGGGAAAATCCCTACTCCAATTCCAACATGGAGGCTACAGCCAGAATTACTTGAAGACTCTGTGTTTCGCAATACCATGGCCACAGCTATCTCTAATTATTACTCTGAAAATGCAGATACCACATCCTTACGCCAAACGGAATGGGAGGCAATTAAGACAGTTGTTAGGGGGGGTGGCTATCAGCACAGCAGTGGGTGCCCGATTAATAAAGAACTACAAGAAATAGAAGACAAACTGGGCAGACTAGAGCAGGTAGCAGTCTCTGACATCTCTAAGGAGGCGGCCCTCCAAGAAGCTCGTATCACACATGCCGAACTCCTGGAACGGCTACGGGTCATAGATTATCGTACATACACACAAAAACAACATGCGGAAGCCGATAAGTCTGGCACCCTCCTGGCCAGGATCTTGAAGGATGTACCATCCTCCACCCCTATACAGGAGGTTACCACGATTGAGGGCACAACAATGAATACGCAATCGGGCATAAACATAGCATTTAGGGAGTACTATGAAACATTATATGCATCATCTGCGGATTTTGGGAGGACGCATTGGAAGAATTCCTGAGCGACCTCGAATTCCCCCAGCTATTAGAAGCACACCAAAAAGATCTAGCAGAAACCATCACAAAAACTGAAATTAAGGAAGTGATTAGGGAGCTCCCACGAAAAAAAAACGCGGGGCTGGATGGCCTCCCGGTGGAGTTCTATGACACCTTTTCGACAGCACTGATCCCCCAACTAGAGCGCCTATACCAGGCAGCATTGGACACAGGATTCCTCCCTCCCACCACGATGCAGGCACTGGTTACCTCCCTCCCAAAGCCGGGCAGGAACCCAACGGATATGTCCAGGTACTGGTCTCTTTCTTTACTAAACACTGAATACAAAATCTTAAGCAAAATACTGTCCCGCAGACTACTCCAATATTTGCCACAGCTGATACATATAGACCAGTGCGGTTTTGTACCTGGCCGTAGCACCTCCCTCAATATTAGGCGGCTATATCATGTGCTGACTTTCACAACCTTGGACCACTCCAGAGCTGGTTGCATCTCCCTAGATCAGAGGCAAGCTTTCGACACACTTAGCTGGAAATACATGCTAGTTACCCTTCTGAAGTTTGGTATCCCACAGGAGTATGTTTGTTGGGTTAGCTTGCTATACACGGCACCCACCGCAAGAGTGCGCACAGGAGCCCACATTTCTCAGTCCTACCCGGTCGACCGCGGCACGCGCCAGGGCTGCCCGCATTCTCCATTTTTATTTGTGCTAGCACTTGAACCATTAGCTATTAAACTCTGTAAGGTTGCATTAGGACACGGAATTAAGATCGGCAATGCCACACACATCCTCTCATCATATGCTGATGATATCATTCTCTATCTAGACAACCTCCAGGTTGACCTTGAGCCCATTCCAAGTATATTTACTCAATTCCAAAGTTTCTCGGGCCTCTCCATTAACGAAGCTAAATCTTATGCCTTTTATTTCCACGAAATGGAACACGTAGAACCGATCCACTCCGGCCCCTAGGTATTCCCGATTGCACCCACCACTTTCAAATACCTAGGTATACAAATATATAGGGGATCACAGGAACTGCTGGACGGTAACCTTGTACTTGCAGTCAAGGCCCTTAAAACTCAAATCGTTTTTTGGACCTCACTACCACTCTCAGTGGCGGGTAAAGTAGCCATTACAAAAATGGTTATGCTCCCACGACTGCTCTATTACTTCACAACTTTGCCAATAGTGGTCCCGACTAGTATCTTCAAGACTCTGAACACACGTCTGTTAGAATTAATATGGGGAAAGGGCCGCAGGAGAGTAGGGCTCTTGAAACTCCAGTTAGGAACAGACCGGGGGGCATGGGTGTCCCTGACTTCAGGGCATACTGCTATGCTAGTCAACTCCAGTGGCTATCTTACTGGAATGCAGGTCATAACCTCCATGAGATAGGGATGATGCAGCAAACGGGTATCCTTTATACCCTGCTGTTGCCTAGAGGGCGGACCCCACCGGCTGCTCCCACTTTACTGAAATAGACCTTATCTACTGGAAAAAAGCAATACAATACACTAATAAGTTACTCCCCTATGCCCCTAATGTTCCACTAGTAGGAATCCCCACACCTACAGGAGTAATCACAGCTAGAAGTATTTCCTGGTGGACACAAGAGGGAGTGAACACTGTGGGGATGCTATTTGCTGACAGTATGCTTCTAGATCACGAGAACTTTGCCAGAGAACAAGGTGTCCCACGCTCCCTTTATATCCTACATGCAAGCTTTATCAGGTACATTAAATGGAATTGTAAAGTCCTTCACCAATCCAAAAGCATTGAGTAGAGAAATTCCCCCTTCTCAGACTCTATGTGACGAGATCTCGATCTTCTTCGAGGAAAAAATCAAGAATATTCAAAAGGACTTTGCAACACCCTATGTACAAGAACCTGACTCTAACCTGAAGCCTGCCCCTACTAGCAGTAGTCCTTCCCTCCAAGTTTTTGAACCAGTCTCGTTGGAGCACACACGTGCAGCAATCGCTGCCTGCAAATCGGGTTCTCCATTGGATGCCTGTCCCCCCATGATTCTTCACCAAATTATAAACACTGTTAATCCGGTGATCAACCAGATAGTAAACTCCTCATTACTTACAGACACAGTCCCAGATGAATTGAAACTAGCCATAGAAAAAAAAGCAAAGTATAGACTCATCTAATCTCTCCAACCTCCGTCCAATATCACTCCTACCGAATCTGGGCAAAATCACAGAAAGATTAGTCAACAAAGAACTTTCAAAATTCCTCGAAACCGCCAGGATCCTCCACTTGCGGCAATCAGGCTTCCTTCCCACGCATTCAACAGAATCCGCTCTTCTGTAAATATCGGACACATTAAAATCTATAGCTGACAAAGGCAGGAAGGCAGTGTTAATCTTGCTCGACTTGTCTGCCGCATTTGACACCATCTCACACAGCATTCTCCCTACAAGACTAGAATCCAGTGGCATCTCCAACATTGTTCTGGCCTGGATTAAGTCCTTCCTTACCAATTATAGGCAAGCCGTGTCTCTTGGTACATTCCTCTCTGCTGAACGCCCTATTACATCAGGAGTTCCACAGGGCTCTTCTCTTAGCCCGCTGTTGTTCAACATATATATGGCCCCTCTCATCTCCTTGATCTCTTCATTTGAGATTGAAGTAACGTCCTATGCAGACGATACGCAGCTAATCCTATCCCTGGACAAAGACTCCACCAACGCAGAACTACATTTCAAACGATGTCTATCTGAGGTCATGCAGTGGATGAAGGCCAACCATCTCAGGTGTAACACAGAAAAAACCGAGATCCTCCTGATAGGTAAAGACAACCACTTCCAGCCAAGTGTCTGGTGGCCGGAAGATGCTACAGCACCCCCCTCTACTGTCAAAGTAGCAAAAAACATGGGTGTGCAATTTGACACCTCACTCTCCTTCCGACCACACGCATTGGCGTTGGCAGGGACCTGCTTTAATCTTATCAAAACACTAAAATAATTCTTCCACTTCATCCCCCTTCCTGCTAGGAAGACAGTAGCAGTGGCACTGATCCTTTCACGCCTAGACTACTGTAACAGCCTCTTAGCGGGAGCCAATAAACAAACACAAAAGAGACTACAGGTGGTCCAACACGCAGCTGCTCGCCTAGTCCTGAAATTACCTCGCAGGTCCTCCGCATCAGCAGCTCTTAAAACCCTCCATTGGCTTCCACTGCATAAGAGAATCTTAATCAAGATACTCTTAATTACCTTCAGAGCATCGTTAAACCTAGGCCCTACGTACCTCTCAGCTAGATTCACCCCATACACCACGGCTAGGACTCTCAGATCTTCATCGGCAAACCTCCTCAAACCCCCCTGTTTTAGATATAAAACCAAGGGAGGAAAAACTGTAGCCTCTCTAGGAACCAAAGCATGGAATCTCATGCCAACTCAACTGAGGCTCTTGAAAACAGAAACACAGTTCAGGAAGGCACTGAAGACCTGGATTTTTGGATCCTCAGACAAATTCTGCCTATCCCTCATATAGGGTCTCCCCCCCCCCCCCTGCTCAGTCTTGACCTTCCTCCGCCCAGCGCCAGGATGCTCCTTCCGGAGTGACAGCCCGCGCCTTACAAATACACAAATCAAAATCAAATCAAATTGGGCGCCAGATAATAAGGAGCCCCCCACGCACGAATTAGTACATACACTACACCTCATGGGTAATGGGCGACACTTGACCCGATGGCTGTACAGGGGTATTCGTTCACATGCGGCAACTTCACTTGCAGCGCTTAGAGATAAATGGAATGCTGACATTGGGAAAGAATTATCAGACAAGGAGTGGGACTCCCTTTTGGAGTATCCCAAGAAGGTATCCTGTAACACCAAATTTTAAACTCATTCAATATATAGTGTTACATAGGGCCTAACTTACAGCGCACCGATTAAGTAAGATGTACCCGGAGGTGGGGGACCAGTGCCCCCGTTGTCTTGCACATGCTGCCGACCTGATACATATGTTATGGGCCTGTCCGCGCCTGGCCACCTAATGGGCAACTGTTATAAAGGTCCTTAGGACTGTCACAAATATAGTAGGTGGTGATACGGCAGAATACTGCATACGGGGGCTGCGACAAAAACACAAGAAACAGACAGTACAATCCTGATTTGCTAATTTAGCTCTGATACTAGCAAAACGAGCTATCACTATGAGGTAGAAGTCTGTGTTGCCCCCTGCGATGCTTATCTGGCATGGAGAAGTGGTCAAATGGGGAAGAGTCGAAAGTATGGCGATAAGGAGGGAAGAAAGTAGGGGTTTACGGAAGACTCAAATTTCATTGGAATGGGATGCAATGCTAGAACTTTTTATATCCTCTGAATCCTCACCACTGTGATATGCTGTAGTGTACATATTTACCGGTCACGTCAAAGACAGAAATACAGAAACAGAACCAATCAGGTATTAACAATTCAGGTATATGCATAGCTGCATGCCATGCATCTAGGAATATATATGAGAACACAACAGAACCAAACCCTGAAAATGTATAATTTGCTGTCATGCCAGATTGTTAAGCATGAAAATCAATTAAGTAGGTTTTTAAAAAAAAAAAGAACGATGATGGATTCAACCCAGATCTGTGACTGGGGGTGAGTGTCTGAAAAGTTTCAACGCTCCGTCTATCATCTCCTTGTGTTTGCTTTGTTCGTCCTAAGTTGGCAGGGTATGCCCAGACGTGGGTCCCTTGCTCACTTTGCCACTGGATTCAAGCTAGTCTGGCTGATGAGGGGTGTTACCCCTAAACCGGTACCAGGATGCTTGTTTCCGATCCAGGGAAGACCTGGCTTGGCAGTTCGGGCTGGATTATTCCCATGAGGAACAGGGTCAACACTGATTAGCATATGACTGGGTCTGAAGTGGGGTGGGGAAGTGAGCTAAAGAACGATGATAGATTTAACCCAGATCTGTGACTAGGGGTGAGTGTCTGAAATGTTTCAACGCTCCGTCCATCATCTCCTTGTGATTGTTTTGTTCGCACAAAGTTGGTAGAGTATGCCCCAACGTGGGTCCCTTGCTCATTTTGCCAGTGGATTCAAGCTAGCCTGGCTGATGAGGGGTGTTACCCCGAAACCAGTCCCAGGATGCTTGTTTACGGTCCAGGGAAGACCTGGCTTGGCAGTTCGGGCTGTACTGTTCCCATGAGGAACAGGGTCAAGACTGATTTGCATATGGCTGGGCCTGAACTGGGGTAGCGAAATGAGCTAAAGAACGATGATGGATTCAACCCAGATCTGTGACTGGGGGTGAGTGTCTGAAAAGTTTCAACGTTCCGTCCATCATCTCCTTGTGTTTGCTTTATACATCACACTCCCCATTCACTCTACGCCACAGATTTATCCTTGCTTATCAACGGTTTTGTGATAGATAACTCATGCCACTGTGGTCCTATGTGTGGACCCATACAGGAGTGGTTCTTTTCATAAGATGGCTGACAAAATGAACTGTTGTTTTGCTGCTACTCCATGAACATTACGTCCCTGAAAGAAGTGTTCTACAACCCTTGGTTCAAAAGCTTCTACTGCATCTCTCATCCCACAGAGCTCGACAAGATCTCTATGCTGCAAACATCACAGCTTATCCTATGCCCGATGGCATAGTTTGGGAAAACTTTCCCTATCAGGTTATGGGTCCCACTTAGACATTGCAAGTGCCATATGTCTTGAAAGTTTCAATCAATTATGTGAATATTCCTGATTCTATTTCAGATGATTGGAACACTGAGACAGTAAAATGTATGATGTCTGATTTACAGGTTACACAACCCTAAACAGTGGAGCAGTACTATCTCGCAGCGCAGCTCCAGTGGGTGGGGAGATGGCTCGGCGTGCGCCATCTGGAGGACACAGCGACTTGCGCCCCAGGACTCACTCACCCACAGGTGGTAGTGTTGTTCCACCCTACCAGAAGGGGAAGGCCGCCTGCCCAGCTATTAGTGGAGGTGGCCCATTACTGTTTCCGTCGCAGTCTGTGACTCACGCGTCATGTGACCCCGTATGCGCCGTCTCTCTAGTGCTTAATTTGTAAAATATGAAGTCCAGGTGCTCAAATATTTGTTGGAGGCCACACCCACTTTCGCCCGGCTCCACCCACTTTGTCCACTGGCTCCACCCACAATTAATCATACGTATGTAAATCAGCGTATAGGAAATGTTACATAAGCCAGGCCCAGAGGACTACAAGGTGTTGGAGTGACTTCATCCATACGGATAGGCAGTATAGTTTAAGACTGCTTGGTCTGGAGAAGCACAACCTCTGAATTGAAAATGGAACACCATAATTGGGGGTTCTCTTTAATAATAAGAATTGATTTCTACCCAAATTAACCCTTTTTGCAACATTAATCTATGCTCTAACCTATACTTTGCACTGTGCATGCAGTTCTTTGACGACAGTTAATAATTAACTGTTTTATATTAGCATTTTTAACTTATAAACTGTAACAAAAGGATGTCTCTTAGAAAAGCAGTAACCCACTGACCTATTTACATTATGTGCACTTTGGATCTGCATGGTACATATTCTTTACAGCAGGCATATTAACCCCCTGCGCTACCTAATGATGAGTCAAAACCTCTACTAGACACAACTCCCATCGCTCTCCAGGAAGAACATTAATCACGGAGTTATCTTGACATCTTTATTGTTGCCTGGAAATTGCTGGAGGCAAGGAACTCAAACACTGCGCTCCCTGAAGTCAGCACCCGTTTTGGTGGTACCAGTCGTACTGCCCTAGAGCCGTCCATGAGACCAATTAAACACTGGTGTCACAGTGTTACCTCACCGTGGCACAGAGAGGGTGCAACACTGCCAGTAACCCTAATTCACCTCTACAGCAGGCACTGTGTGAGTAGATAGTGTTGTGTGTGGACTGTGACGAGGACAAGGGCAGAAATCAAATGAAAAACATGCCCATGGCAGCTGATGGCACTTGAGCAGGGTTTTGCTGAAACCAGCGGCATTTACAGGGACTCGCTCCAAAGACCGGTTTGGCTGCTGGCACAACAGGTATTTCGACCTCATCATGCATGAAAAAAAGTAAATACAGAGTGAATACTGCATGGAGTGTGTGCCACTGCCAGTGCCAGCAAACAAATACAACTAAGGGGTCTATGCTTTTTGTCGTGCACTCACTACGGAGGTGGCTATGTGCTAACTAGAATGTAAAGCGGTGTCACGCGGGTGAGGGTGCACACCGTACCCCACAACAGCAAGCACACTACTGCACAATCAACCTGAGCCATGAGCACGAGGTTCGATGACGTAGGAAATAAACTTTCAACAGGTGCAACTCTCCATATTGCACACCGGGAAGAACAGGTATTATTAAAATACTGAAACCAAAGTATATCCGAAAGAGATAAAAACGCATGGAAAAACAGCATTTCATGCGAGTCGACTATGTCAACGATTAGACAGGAAAGGGTTAAGGCCAAAGGGCAAGGCCCTGCCCTCCTTCCAGCCTCCAGAGCAATGCACACGGTGCCGGCGGCATGATTGCTCGGACTCGAAGTCTGTTTACCAAACACGGTGACTGTCACACCACGCTCAACAACCATTGGCATAGCCAATAGGTCTCGCCTTTGGGACCTTATACGTTTTTAGCCAGAGCTATTGGTTTTGGCAATGTGTTTAGGCTATGTTGTAGAGCATTGTGGCTGCTGTGCAGCATGCTGAAACGTTGTAATAAAAAAGTCTTATATGCATTTTTGTTATCTTATATATACCAAGAAGACATTATGTACAACTGAACAACCCTATTGAAAAAGTAATAACATAAAAAATGTCTTCTAGTTTGGTTTGTCCTTGCAGTGCGGGCAACTTCTTCCTGCCTGTTCTAATGCTTGTTTGTTATAGTTTTCAGTTATTGGGAGGGTGGTGGGACATAAACAATGGGAGAGTGGAGGTTGGGAAATAGTACCTGAATTACAACACAAGTAGTGGACGGACACTAGGGGAGAATCAACAGATGCCAGATTCTGAGGGCAGATTGAGGTGGTGCTGAGATGGTGCTGAGATGGTGCTGAGTTGGCGGTGTACTGGTGCAGAAGCGATGCACAGGTGATGCTGCTGAATGATACTGAAGTGGTGCTGAGTGATGCTGAGGTGGGGTGTGCTGGTGCGGAGGCGATGCTCAGGTGATGCTTAGTGATACTGAGGTGAAAAAAGTAGAGGGAGAAGAGAAAGTGAGAAAGACAGAGAAAGTAAAACATGACAGAATGAGAGAAAAAAGGCGAAAGAAGGAAAGAAACAAAAAGCAAAGAAACAAAGAAACAGGAGAAAATGAAAAGAGATGAAGGAAGAGAAATTAAGAAAATGAGAGGAAGAAGCAAGGAAATGGTGATAGAATGAATGAAGAGTAAGGAAGAAAGAATGACAAAGGAAGAAGTAGAAAAAGAAGGAAGAGCACAACAGAAAGAAAGCAAGAAAAATATATAGAAAATGATAGAAAGTAAACAGAAGGACAAATGAGAGTAAGAAAGGGAAAGAAAAGAACAAAAGAAAGTAAGAAACAAAGAAGGAGAGGTATGGAGAAAAGGACAGTAGTGGAGGAAAAAAAGAAGAAAAAGAAAGGAAAAAGCACACTAAATACAACAAGAAGGAGGAATATCAGTGGAGGAAAGATGGACCTGAGAAAGATGATAAGACTGAAATAAAGGAGGGAAAGAACGAGAGAAAAACACAGAGAAATAAAGAGAAAGGACAAAAGAAAGGGAATGTGAGAAATAAAAAAAGGCGAGGATGCAAAAATAAATGGAGACACGAGAAAGACAGAAAGGAGAGGAAAAAGAAAAAATAAAGAACAAAGGAAATAATTATTGAGCGAAAGAAGGAGAGAAAGAAGGTGAAAGAAAGATTTAGAGAGAAAAAAGAAAAGCACAGATAAAAGAGAAGAAATAAAGAGAATGGAAGAGGAGAAGTAGTAAGGGGTCAATGGAGGAAAAGAACAAAGTAGAGGTAGAAGTGAGATAAAGGGAAAAAGTTAGGGAAAAGTAGCAAGAGTAAAATAAAGACAAGAAAGAGGAAAAGAGAAATAGAGCAAGAAAGATGTAGTTTAAAAAGTTTAAAAACATAGTTAGAGAAAGAAGAAAACCAATAAAGAGGATAAAATAAATGAAGAAAGGAGAAAAAGACAAACAAGGAAAAAAGAAAGAGAAGGAAAGAGGCAAGAAAAAGAAGTAAATAAATATGTTTTAAGAAGAGGGTAGGCTGCATTATCCTGCACTGTTAGCTTTCTAGCCCTTACATGTGCAAGCTACTTAGTGGCAGCCTGCGAGCTACTGGTAGCTCGCAATCGATCTGTTGGAGACCCCTGTTTAGACGATCCCTGGTAACTGTCTGTATGTTAGCTGGTTCCGCTGAGCTGTGAAGGATCTCTAAGTATACTAATTTCTCTGTTCTGCAGCAGAAGCTCAAGTGTGTGATGGATGTGCCCATCACCAACCTTTCTACAGAAGCATTTCTCATATGATACAATCAGGGTTTCAGCTGAAAGCCCGCTCCATTCATTCATCTGTTAAAATGTGGTGACTGAGGGCAGATAAAAACAGTAACCTCAAAACAACTGATTTGCATTTAATGCAGAAGGTACCGGTAGTCTTGTCATTTCCCACATGTACGGCAGAGAAAATCAAAATAAGACGAGCAACTACTGTAAACAGCAATTAAATGAAGGCCACATTTTTAATTTCTTCTTAGGAGGTGCTGAAAAAACGCCCCTTTTTAACACACAAAGCTGGTCTTTGAAAATAAGGCATTTATGTGAGGAATACCAAGGCATCTAGTTATTTTACCAAGCGTTTAAAAGTTTTGAGTGTAAATGCCACTTTTAACACCAATGTATTTTTATGAAACACTTCCACCTCAAAGTTTGATGGCTTTATAAGAATGAGATTTTACTATAATACAGTCACTAGTTTTATTAGCCTTCCTGGCAGCAAGAGACTATGGCAGGCTGGACAGCTCTCGGGCTGCCTGGTCCAGGCTTCCCACCTCTTCGAGGGTAGGAGATGTGTGGCCAGAGCAGCTCCCTGTGGCATGGCCTAACATGTTGTGTTGGACTAAGCTATATGGGGCAGAGCAAAAGCTTCCGTCCATGTTACTGGTCAGTCTGTACTGTCACAGACGAGTTCTAAAATGATGGAATAGATGTCACTCCACAAGTGATGGAGCATGTTTAAACTATATTAGGCTATCACATTTGTACAGCCTGAGTGACCTAGGGCATATAGTTATTGGTCTGGGGATGGTGGAATGTAAGGAAGCAAAGCAAATGAGGCAAAAAGGTGACATGAGTCTTCAGAAACAAAACAAATGGCGCAGGTCTTGTGTTTAGTGACCGACAGTTATCAAAGATCATTTGAGGCCCACTGGTAATGGCATGTGGTAGAGGACAAAGATTTAACAGTGTAGCGAGAAGCTGTGTGAACTATGCACGCCTGCTACAGAGATTGGTGTGATCTACTCAGTGTTAATTATATATAGCTGTATTTATAATTATTTGTATGTAGTGCTGCAATAACGCATGTCTACTGCTAATAACTGATAATAGTCCTCTATTTGTGGTACTAAATATACTAACCATTGAAGGACAGAAGGGGGGAGTCTACCAGGCCGGGATTTGTGTCCATGACCTCCAGAACACTGCATGTGTTGGCGGCGAGTGTTCAGCTCACTGAGCCATCCTCTCAACTTAATTGTCACAACCATGCACTTTTTATGTAGATCTTCTGTGGAGAAGGTGTTTGGTGGCTTGAAATGGAGCTGACCGTCCTACTGACAGTTGTACTGGTGTTTGCTGCTTATTTAAAGTGATACCTGTTCCGGGCGGATGGTGTAGGAGGCCGTGTGTCTGGTTTTTCAGGCCACACGCCTCTCTCCCTGTTGCTTCAGGGCACCAAGAGAAAGCTGTGCCTTAAACAGAGTCCAGAACCCCGCCCCCCCCCCCAATCACGCATCCTCCTTCCTTCTCCCCAGGCGGTGATGAGTAAGGGGCCTGTCACCAGCCTCCCATCTGAGCCTCTCTGGTTCTTCCTTGCCACACACAAGCGGTCATGTGTGATCCTCGGCCAGATAAGCCCGCTCCCGACATGATGCAGCAGCCTTAGGCCGCCCTGCGTTAGTCATTCGGACGATTGATTACTGCCAGGGCTCCGATTGGGACTCCATGTAATCAGTCACGCATTTACCTGGCAAACCCTGCTGGTTGGGTCAGTCAGTCAGTCCTCTGCACCGGACTCACTTCTTGTTGCGACTCACTTGACTTGGAAGTTGTGAATCTGACTCCTTCACTATCGGGTGCGCTTTAAGAAGGGCTGTTTCTTTCCATTACACCGGCAGTGTGTAAAACTGTGACACAGACTGCGATTGGCTTGGTTCCAGCCGCAAACATATGTAAAAACACAACTCGCACATTACAGTATACAGACCTAAGATTCACTTAAAAAGTGGGGGAAGGAGGGTCAAATATAAGTGGCGTTGGAAAGTGTATTAGTCATTTCAGTTTTGCAGGGGGTGTCATGTGCTAAATACATTAAGGAATAGAGACGCAATTCTACAATTTTCCTAACCCTACTCAGAGCATGAACGCAAATGTTCATTGTCTGCCCACGTGTATTACTTTATGACATGAATATGTATTCGTGAATCACAAGGGGATGAATGAGAACATCCAATAAAGTGTCGACCTCCGAAGGATAAGAGGCTGAGTGGACACGCCGGGATTGTAACCTGTGGCCGCAAAGCCAGACGCAGGTTTCTGGAGTGGATGTGTTAATTCACTGAACTATCAGAACAATCAGTATACGTCTCCCTCTGTAACTGGCCCCTGGGAGTGGAGTGCTCTCCCCTCGCCCACCGCCAGGGCATCAGGTGTCTGGCCCTTCCGGGCCAGCAGAAAAATAAACAAGCAAAAACGGGAGGAGGAGGATTGTATAAAGGACATGATTTACAGCCTTGGGTGCATGAGAACAACAAGGGGCGACATGTGCAGAGAAGCGCGTCCTCGTGATATTAGTTATCTGTACTCACTTATTCCCTTCTAGACTTGTGTTTTCAACGAGGCATGACTGTGTATTTCACCAAGGGGAGCGAAGGCACGAATGTGAGAAAGGAATCGGCAAACAGGAGCCAATGAGCTTAAAAACAAGAGAGGAGCGGGGGCAAGCGAGCGCGGCAGCCTGGGCTTCAGCTGACCAGACGCTCGTGCGTCATGGCCTTTTCCCCGCACGGCCGGCATGTTTCCAATTATCGCGCACGCGTCTGGGCACGATAATGGGAAACAGATGTTGGCCCTGCGCTCGTAACCGCAGGAAAAAGGCCATGACGCACGAGCGTCTGGTCAGCTTTCCAAACCCCCTTACTAAAAGTCTCGCAAGCAGCGCATGCGCTGCTCTAGGCTCGACCTAATAAAAAGCAGTGTTAATTTGGGTACTTACTGGGTTACTGGTAGCACTGCCTTTATTAGGCCTGCTGCTGCACACACACTGCTGCACAACACGCTGGCTGCTTGAAATACTTCAATACGTCCTGCTGAACTGGCGGTGACTTGTGCAGTGTGTGTGTGCAGGCGTTGGAATTTTTAAAAGGTTACACATAAGCACATGCACGCTGCTGCCGCCCCTATCCCACAGAACCAAATCCTGCCCAATCAGTGGCCCGCCCACCAGCAACACTGAACTGAAGGCTAATTCGCACTGATCCACCGATATGGATTTATTATCGGCTCAGCACAGTAGCACTCTTCACCGGGGACTCTGGAGACTGTGATAGAGTGTGAATTACACTGCAGTGAGTCAATTATATATACTGTGACATATCACGTGCAGTTGAGTCGTTCATGGAAGTTGGCAGTGGCCCTCAGGTGTAGACCCGGCCCTAAAAAATAAGTGCTGGTGCTAAGCACCAGAAACCACCGGCACAAATTAAGCACTGCGTCTCTCCCCATTCTTGGCACGCTTAGGAGGCACCGGCCAGTTACCAGCGCGGAGCTACCCCAATGGGAGGAAGCGGGTATTTTTACCCTGGGGGACTTCTATAGCGACGGACCGCTCCTGCCGTATGAAACCCTAGCGGAAGACACGGGCCTTCCTCGAGGTCAGTTTTTGTTGCATGTGGCGGTGGTACACGTGATGCGAGAGGCATGGGGGGAGGTTGCTCAGGAGCCGGCCACACATCTGGTGGTCCAATATCTACATGAGCTAGGTGCGGGCCGTCACTTGGTTAGATGGTTCGCGGAGTCCTTACGAATACACACAGCACCGCGGCTGGAATCCCTACGACCCCACTGGGACGCGGACTTGCAGCGACCCAGCACCGACCGTGAATGGGAAGATATTCTTAGAGGCCGTACCCGCATCCCTTGCAATGCCAGATTCCGGCTTATACAATACTACATAGTCCATAGGGCGTACTTGACCCCAGCCAAAATAAATAAATACTTCAATCGCACCGATGCCGGTTGTCCTCGCTGTGGTGAGCTAGGGGGGGACTTACTCCATGTGCTATGGTCCTGCACATCCATACAGTCATATTGGGAAGCGGTCACCAGAAATTTGGTGCAGTGCACAGAGCGCACGCTTAACTGGTCCTGGGAGGTGTGTATCCTGGGGTTGTACAACAAGGTCTAGTAAGCACAAAGTGACATCCTGCTACATTGACTTTGGCCTAATAGTAGCCAAGCGCCTACTCACAAGGTGGTGGAAATCCCCGGAGGCTCCCCCAGTGAAATCCTGGTACCAATCGCTAATATGTTGGGCGCAGGCTGAGAGTATAGCGCTGCGGCGAGAGGACGCGGTAGGCATCAGGAAGCAGCCGATGGCGGTGGAGTGGGACGCAATCCTGTCGGACTTCCGTGCCCTATGGCAAAGTGCCTCCGGGGACTCGGACGCTACGTCTGAATAGGTGACGGACTGGGGCCTGCAGTCTTGGACAAAGCACGCATAGCGAGCAAGCACACAAGATACAGGCATAGTCCCGTGCGCTGCGTAACAGTATTATAAGCCCCCCCTTCCGTTAACATATATCCAGGTTCAACAACATGTAGCATGTCCACTGCACGGCCGCGCAGATCGACAACAAGTAGTCAGTAAAGCGTAGTTCAGAACGATGCCCCCTAACCTATAGACCTTCAGTTCTTTACATGAGAGGAAAGAAATGTGTTATACACCCTGTTTGCAGTTATGTTCTGTTGCAAGCTGTTATCGAAAGAGAAAACGATTTTTGTTTTTATGGACGAATATTGATATGTACGACCGCTCGGACTGTCTATTGCTGTAAAGCACATGGGTACAATCGGAAGAGGGGCCAGAAAACCCCTGCACAGTTATGTAATACCTGAAAGGATGTGTACTATATATAAAATGTGAAAAGCAATAAACAAATTTAAACAAAAAACAGTTTAGTCCAAATTCCAAAAATCAAACTCAAAAGTTTTGTTCTAAGGCAATTTAGAGGATTTTTACAATCTTAATTCACTTTACTGAAAGGTCTACTTTTTAAACACAAGTCCTCATCCATACTGCTGAGCACCAAATGTTGGAAAGTGGATTATTAATAGGGGCAAATATATATGTGCCACTGGCAATAAGGCCACTAACACAGTATAGGGCTCAGAATAGGTCTTAGACAATTATTCCTATGCTCAACCCTTGGTAGCTTGGCTGCGAGCAGGCAGGCTTAACTTCAAAGACAGGTATGTAAAGCATTTAAAAAACACCAATTCAGTAAATAATTAAGACACAACACAAAATAAAAATCCAACACCAATTTATAAAAATAGGAAATATTTGTATCTTTTAAATGACACCAAAACGCAAAAAATCCACTGTAGGGAACCAGAGATATGAATTTTTAAAGATCAGTCACTTTCTAGTGCTCAGAAACCAACAGTGCCCCTTTTGGTCATTTCGTTGCCTCTGACATTTAGCAATTGTTCTGGAGGATCTCTCACCAGTCTTGTGCAGCCCCCTCCAGCAGGCTGGGTCCTGTTAGAACTCCTTCCTGAATTCTTCTTGTGGGTCCCAAAGTATCCAACACTCAATTCAAGGTTCTGGAATCTCCAAGAGGGTCCTTGAAAGTGTGAGACTTTAATTCCCACAATCCAAATGGACAAAACCCTTACAAATCCACTGGTAGTACTCCAGGCTGGAGATTCTTTGTGGTGATGGTCCAGGTGAGCTCTGTTAACCTGTAGCTTGCAGGGAGTCCACTCTTTAGTCTTTTTGAAGCAGGTTTGATCCACAGGGCTGTAGTTTCAGATGGTGTAAAAGGCGCAATCTTCAGAGTGCAGGCCTTTGGTAATGCACATCAAATTCTTCAGTGTGGGCCCTTCTGTTTCTCTTCGGTTTCAAAAGCAGCAGATCTGCGGGGCTCTGCCCTTCTCAGATACTTTTTCCAACTTCTCTACGTCAAGCAGGATGTCACTCCTGTCCAATGGGCTGCAGGGTTTCACCAAAAGGTCTGACCTCTACCTGCAGAGTGTGGCAAAATGCTAACCCAGAAACCACTATTCCTCCAAAATTCAATATGTCAGAATTTTCAGCAGGGAGAGAAGAGCTGGCTAAACACACCCCTAGGATGGCTAATCTCCATAGCCCCTCCCCCTTGCATCTGTTCATTCCTTCCTTAATCCTAGCATCTGGCTGGAGGTGAACAGGGTAAGGTTGTAAATGACACTGGGGTCCTCCCCTTCTCTTGAAGTCCATGGTTTACGACTCCTCCCCCTGCTCTGGCATTCCTGTGCAACAGGACCCTGCCCTCCCAGCAGAGCTGTTCAACCCCAGGGGCTCTTTATCACCTCTTCAAAGAAGACTGGCTAATCCCCTTAACTCTGACCAATCAGGACAGACACTGGAAGGCTGAATTGGGACTTACAAACAAGAAAGTCTTATAACCTTATAACATCTTGTATGTACATTTTAGGAGAAATTCAACAATATCATATTGTTGGATTTATTAATGCCATTCTGGGAAGTCTTTGAATGGTACATTTATCCTTCTCCTATCAAGAGCTATTAGTTAATAACTTTCTGACATGTTAACCTATGTGGCAAGAGATTTTCAATGGGAAAAATGACTTGGGCCATTTTTCCAGCACCAGGGCTGATAAAAACATATTTTATAAGTACTCTGCCTATATCTACCGAACCCCCACCCCTGGTATACCTAGGGGAGACTTTAGGGGTTCTGAATATGCAGAAATATTGCAGATCCTCCCTCCAAAGTGCTCCTACCACCAAAGTCGATTTTGGGCAGCACTTTATCACAATGTGGGGAGTGAAATGTGCAATTTCACTTTACCCAGGGCATATAAAACTCATTTTATAAGGGTCCACCTTATAGATACCTGACCCCCCCACCCCTGGGACACCTAGGGGAGACCCTGGGGGTACCTAATATGCCCAAACATTGTAGGTTAACCATTTTTAAGTGCCCCAAACGCAAAAGTCGAGTTTGGGCACAATTTACTTTTTAAAAGCAGTCCTGTAGCACAGAGCTACTTTTAAACTGACCTCAGGCTTCAGCAGTGCACACATGCAAGTGCAGAAAGGGCTGCTGGCCTCTAAACGGCCATGCCCTATTATATACTAGGGACTGATAGGTAGTTTCAATCCCCCTGCCCTATTATGTACTAGGGCCCTATGGGGTAGGTCATGCCAATCACAGGGGTACCCCAACCCTTAGTGGACCCTGGTGTATGTAGGTGTTTTCCCTGTATTCTAAGTGTTTTCAGCATAGCACTGGCCCTGGGCCTGGTTAGGCAGAGCCCAGGGTCAGTCAGAGTCAGTTATCACCAGTACCAGTCAGCAAAAAGTTGGGGTGTGCCCAGGGCACAGGATGACTTTGCAACAGGGTTGTGCTAAGAAAAAGTATTTTATATGTGCCTAGTTAGTGATGGTATTTCATGTAACCTTCACCACGATTAAGTGGTAAAACAGTGCAGGCTTTAATCCCAACCACTGCACACTAATGTAGGAGACCGGCTTAGTATGTCAGGAGTAATGCACCTTGCACAAATCCAGGCTACCCTTTTGGTGATTTTGGTGGTGTTTGTTAACCATAGAAAGCTCTCAAAGTGGTAGCTTTGTAGAGCAGCCTTCAGGCTAATCTTGAAGGAGCATAAAGCAGCTTGTTTTACCACATTTAATCCCCAGTGTAGATTAGAAAAAAAATGAATTACACAGTGTTTTATAAAAATAAGTCTATTCATTACTCAATACAATCACTAACACATTGGTATAGCTCCTACCCGGAGATATCAACAATACGGACAAGAATACTCCAGGGGGAGACCAAACCATATACTAAGAAAGTTGCATGTGAACTGCAAAGGAGAACAGGACTTGGACTAGCAGACTCAGAGGAGCTGGGGACGCAAGGAACCACCCAAGGTAAGTACCCAAGAACCCCACGGAGGGTGTATGCAGAGTGGAAACACAGCTGTGTGCCCAACGGAAGTCAATGGAGAAGTCAGGGTTGCAGTTTTAGAGATGAAGGACCCTTCCCGGAGGACCCTGAATAAACCCTTTGTAAGACAGAGGGTTGGAGAGCTAACCCACCCGTAGATGCCCCAGGAACCAGGTTACCTGCACCAGGTAAGCCGGGTGCATAGAGGTGAAGTGACGTCGGAACCTGCCACAGACAACAATGGGAGACTTCAAAGAAGATACCTCTAGAGAAGCCTGTGATGGAGTCCGGTGGAATCCAAGAGTGAATTCGTGAAAACCTGCAAGTAGAGTGGACAGTCTATGCCAGTTGGAGGTGACCAGGAGGCACGGAAGCACAATGTCCACTGATTTAGAGAGGTTCAGGAGTGGAGACGGTGACCTTGTCGCTGCAGCTGTGAGGACCAGGCGACGCTGAGGAAGACCAGGAGCCATGCACGAGCTGTCAGATGTCGCTGACTAGGTGGTCGGTGTCCGGTGGGAGCATCATCGAGCCTTGGTTGATGCAATTGGTATGGAAAGCGGAAAGATGCAAACGTTGAGACCAGCAAGGTCCAAGGGACTCACCAAGCGCAGGAGAGTCAGAGCAGGACCAGAGCAAGCAGGGGAGCCCACTGAAGCAAAAGAAGACCCCCTAGAGGACTCACAGGCCGACAGCACAGGAGTCGCAACCGGACCTCGGGCAGCTCACCAAAAATGGAGGCCCATGGTGCGGAGGATGCAGTGAGGACGCTCATCTTCAAGGGATGAGGTGCTGGAGGCTCGAGCTTCTTGTAGCCCGAAAATCTCTGGAGTGCAGAGTCAGCAAGCCTTGGCAATGGCAAGTCGACGCAGTGCACAGGGGTTTGGTCAGCGGTTCTGACAAGGGATACGAATTGCATAGAAGACAGGGCAGGCCTCTAGAGAGCTGCAGAACCATCACCTGTGTTGCTAGGCTTTGGGAAGTCCATAGGACGATAGGAGCAGCAGACCAGTCAGCTTTGTTGCGGTGCCTGCAGATGCAGGGGAGTGACTCCTTCACTCCAAGGGAGATTACTTCAGATGTCCTTGATGCCCACAGGCCTTCTGGAGAAACTGGATGAAGCACGGACACAGATGACACAGAAGACTTGAAGAACAGCGAGACCAGGAGCAGCAGGAGTCTTCCTTGATGCAGTCTTGGTTCCAGTCGAAGTCCAATGAAGTTTATGTGTCCAGATGGTCGAAGAGTGTCTTGGTTTCAGAGGGGAGTCTTGTTCCACAATGAATATAAGTACCCACCCACAGGGGAGCCCTTAAGTACGCTATGGAAAGGGTTGGAATGACTCGGGGGTCCCTTCCAGAGGAGGGGCTGGAAAGAGCAGGGGATACTCACCTATCCTTTGTCCAGTTTTGCGCCAGAGCGGGAACCAATGGTTCCTGAACTGGCTCAAACCGGACTATGCAATGAGGGCACCAAATGTGTCCTTCAAAGCAATCTGGTGGCGCTGGAAAGATCCCCCACCCCAGCCCAATACACTAAGTACTGTCTGGGGGGGTGGTCACACCTCCCTATGACAGGAAACCTATTGTTCTACCTTCCCCAGCTCATCTCAGCAGCAGGAGGGCAGAATCGTGTCTGTAGTCGTCAGTAGCACTAGCTTGCTGGCAGACCCTGAAAGGCTGTTACTGGGAGTACAGGGGGGTCCCCTAAGGAGCCCCCTAGTACATGGGATCATACTTCCAGCATTGGAATCGGTGTTGGAGTTTGGTTCCAACATGTTTGATACCAAACATGACCAGATTTGGTGCAGTCATTATATAGTTAGACATATCGTAATGACTGATGTCCACTATATGTATTAAAATGGCTGACCGAACTTGCAAATCCTGGAGAATCGACTTCGGGATTTGTAGGGGTGTCCTACTCATGCAAGGGCACCCCCACACTTGTAACCAAGCACCCTGCCCTCAGGACTGAAGGGCCTACCATAGGGGTGACTCATAGGTTTTAAGTGCAGTGACCTCAGATATAAGGAAACATGTATCTGTTGTGAGGGTTGTAAGCACCATCTCACACAGGCTATATTGGTAGGCTTGTAGTCAGAGTTTAAGTGGACTCCCATGGGTGGCACAATACATGCTGCAACCCATTGGAGACCCCTGGTGTACACATGCCCTGAATACCTCAGTGCCATATACTAGGGACTTATAAGGGTACACCAGTAACCAATTGTAAACGTACCAAAGTACTTACCAGAGCCAATTTAGGAGAGCGAGCACAGTTGCTGGGGTCCTGATTAGCAGGATCCCAGCAGACTACAGTCAAAACACACTGACACCAGGCAAAAAGTTGGGGTAACCATTAAGGCAGATCCTGCTTTCCTACACAGTCTGATCAAAATGACAGTGATGGTGAAGGACCGTCAGTGAGAAGGTCCAAAAGAGCTAGAATACCAAGTCAAAGATACGCTGCACCTGAATGGACTTACTTGGCATTAAATGATTGGGAGAGAGCATATCACGCCTTTTGCTACAACAATCCAAGCTTGCATGAGCCGCCTTGAGAAAATGCTATGTTCTCATTGATAAAGGAGCTTAAACGTTAAGAGATGTTAAAAGAGCTTGAGTCAATTTGTGTTGAGAGATTCAACAGCAAACAAGAACTGTGCTATTGCTGAGGAATTCATTTACAAGGCTATAAGGAACGTGAACTGTGCCTCAAGGAGACATCATTGAAATCCTTGCCAGAAAGCGTTTTGTACTTTGCTTATGCTGCAACACTCCTAAAAAAAACATCCACACCAAATTTTATCGTAAGTTGCGAGGTCTGATTTCAGAGAAGGGATGAATCCAAATGCGATATCATCGAAACGCAAATGTATATGTGCATGTATACTTGCTATTTTTTCCATAATGCTTATAATATTTCCTGTAGTTTTGAATTTACCACATCATCTGTACAAGACAAAAACTGAATTTGCTTCTGTGCCTAAAATTCCTTCATTGAATCAAGACAGTTAAGTGGTTCAGATAAGAAACTGTTACATGGAGATATGTCTACTGGTGATTTTTCAATGACTGTATTTACAAAACTGTTATATGAATACGTAGGGACTATGGATGCTCGTGATTGTTATGTGTGCATGCAACTGCCTACATCACTATCTGAAGGTGTGACCTATCACCACCATCCTGTGACATATGGAGTTTCCTGTAGTGTATTAACTAGTTTATTTTATGGCAAAGGTCAATTTCAGTATTATTACTCTAATTATGACCTAATCTTTTCTGAAGAACCCGTGAAAAAGCATTTAAATCCTGTGCCTGATACTAAAACAGCAGAAATGATGGAAGAATTGTTCAAGGTTATACAAAGCTTAGATATAGTCTATGTACATCGACATAACTTAACATGTATTTTACACAAAGTAGAAAAGGAATTTGTAGAATCAGTAGAAGATAGACTTAGAGAAATTATGAGCAAAGCTGTAAACCATTTTAAAATTCTATCTTGGGCGCTTAAAGAACCGGCATTTAAAACAATGGGAAACCAATCTGCTATAGCTTTAGACTAGCAACATAGAGGAAAGCTATGTATATTGTGACGTAGAACTGAAGCTAATGTTAACTTTGTTGGTACCAGCGAATGTGACCATACATTTCAAGTCTTGAGAAATAGGGATTTGTTCCTGGAGGTATAGATCCCGGATTCCCTGGAATTTATTACAATTGTGGGAAAAATACCTATTACAAGCTGCCCAAAAAAGGGCTTGGATCTTGTTATATGGGAATCGTTTTTCCTCAAATTTATCATGTGGGTCAATCTGATGAAACAAACGAAGTGATGCACTAAAGACTTAAGAGAAGTGCCAGTATTAGCCAAGTTGTGGGAGACTTTTTTGGAGCAATAATACCATCTGTTGGAGGGATACTTAATTCTCACAAGATTCGCAAGCTTTTTACAGTTGTAGACAAGTTATCTACTGACACTGCTGGTGGATTCCTGGCAATAGACACTGAAATGATTGCTAAGAGAGCTACGGTTCTTCAAAACTGTTTTGTTCTAGACGTCCTTCTTACAAGAGAAGGCTGAGTCTGTTGGATGTTAAAAGTGCAACATTGTTGCACTTATATTCCAGATAAAAGTAAAGACCTGAAATGATGCTTGGGAAACTATAGGGAAAGGATTTTCCTCATTAGGTGGATGGTTTGCAGATCTAGGAAACAGATTGTTGGGAAAACTCTTGAAGCTCATCTTGACAATTGCTATCTGTATAGTAATCTTGATTATCATCTTTAAGATCTATAGACGTATAAAAACAATGAAAGAAAGCGAGAGGAATATGAAGGAAAAGAGCTGAAATGGAACTTGAGGATAGACAAAGTGGATACTATGATGAAATGAAAAGTCTAGAAGAATCTAGATTAAAAATTATGAAGACTATAGAACTGTAATGTGGGACATCAAATAAGATAATGATGTGATGGCTTAATTCGCCATTAGAGGGGGGGGGGGTTGATACAGCTGATAAGCAGCTAGATCCCTTGATTTATATCTAAAAAGATTTTGAAACATTTTGGGTAACACACGAATGGACGTGCGCAAATCACATGTTAAAGAGTCATGAAATTTAATAAGTGAGAGAACTTAGTAACTGCATCAGAAAAGCATGCAGATAAAATTGTAGGATAGATGGTATCACATACATTAAATAATATAGGTTCATAGTTTTAACTAGTTTCCGTTGCTAATTCAATGTGCATTAAAAAGTTAATGTGATGTACTCATGCGTTGTAAGATTGCTAACTATTCTTATCTAAATAATGATGGGTGTGGATAATTAATGAAATCTAAAATGATTTAGAGATATTTATGTTTGATACTGAAAGGTTTCATTCTGAATTCCATCACTGCATATATGAAAATGTGCACCGAAAGTGACAAGAGAAAAAGTGGTGCTGCATAGTCATATTTAGTGCAACTGTTCTGTAACCTTCGGATTATGATCTTTATATATATACTATTGTAAGTGAAACAATATTAATATTTTATGATTTGAAATTATTTTACAAATACAGTGATGTAATATACTTACTTGTGATCCCTGCAATCTAACAAATAACAATAATCTGAGTGCCTATAAGCTGAAAGCGTTTTAGAATACTGATTTTCTTTTTATGAAATGTATATCTCTATTGTTTTATACTCTGCACATTTTAAATTGACTTTCTTTTAGGCCTGCTTTGTTCCCGATTCTGTGCTGTCTTACACTTGTGAGAAAGTTTCATAAACCTACAATGTGAAGCGAGATTGTCTTACTAGAGGAGTACCCACTCGCTTACAAGGACTATCAGCTACAATGTTGATACTTTGAGAACATTTGCTAGGGGAAACTGTCCTCTTGAACTTGTTCATGTGTCTACTGCTAAAGGATCATTGTTTGGAAGTTCACAAATGCCGGATGATCTGACAAAGTATGTGATTTGCACCACCTCTTTCCTCTATTAGGTGTCTTCTTTATGTGTTACGACAATCATCTTACATGGACTGACCAATGAACTAAGTAGTCTGACACTATGAGGTGACTGAGGAGGTGTCACCACCGGAACTAGAGGAATATATTATACATTGACCTGGAAAGTAGGCAGAACTTTTGGGAGCGGAAATAGAGCAGATGAGGCAGAGGACGATTTAAGGATTTGGCAGAACTTTCTTACTTTCCTAACTAGACACTGCCTTTGGGAACTTTGCAAACTTCACGTACCTTTCTGTCGGACTGATGCATACGCTGTGTGCGCCACTTGTGGACTCCCTTCCTTGGTGAGACACCGCCTATGAGCAGTTATGGCTCCTGTCCTTGCTGAACTTTCCAGAGATTTTTGTCACCCTATGGCAAACCTAAACTAATTAAATTGATTAGCACTAATTAGATCTTAAATGTTCATTAATGATGTCTTACTTTAAATACCTTTAATAAAATTTACTTTTAACTAATCATAGGCTCTGAGTTTGTCATGACTCACTTCTGTAAAGTTGATTATTCATTCCAAATTTATTGATTGATGACAGGTAAAAATCAATATAGCGATATCTCTAATCATCAGGCACTAATGTTATTGTTTTGTATTGCCTTAACCAAATTATTGGTTTGCATGATTTTAGTTCGGTTAAATTTCCTTAGAAGTTTTGAACTAGCAGTTATAATCCTTTATACAGTTTGGTATTGAGAGTCATATACATTAATCTAATTGTTAATTTGTGAGTCGGTTATCCAATTCCTGATCCTCGTTGGATAGCCGGATGTTAAATCTCTCATTTTCAACGCCTCAGTGGCATAATACAAGATCCATCGGAGGATCAAGTGAGTGTCGAATGAAATTAAATGCATGATGAGTGTAGAGGGAGAAATTGGGGCCCAAAACAAATTCCACTGCAACAAGAGTTTCTCCATTTCTAGACCTTTATCTCATAACATGGTGCTCGTTTGGTTCTGAAATGATCCCAATCTCATCCTTTTGAACCTTTGAACACAGTGGTTTTAAAATGTCTTTCTGTAAAAGTATTTTCCTTGTGGCTACCATTCCTGCATGATGCCTGGGTAAACTTTCGGCTTTTCTGTGTTGTTCCCTTTTTTGAGATTCTTTGATGACACAGTGGTCCTGAAAACAGATCCTTCTTTTCTACCCAAAGTCATTTCAAAGTGTCACTCTCTCTAAAGATTGTTGTTCAATGTTTCTTCCCTACTCCTACCTTGGAGGATGAGAAATTGTTACATTTACTGGATGTCAAACGTGCTTTGTCTATTTTCATTGACAGATCTAGTAAGTACAGAAAGTCTGACAGTCTATTTATTACTTTTGGTTTACCTACTTAAGGTAAGAAAGCTTCAAAACTGACTCTAACACAGAGGATAAAAGAGACAAGTAGTTTGCTAATGCAAGTCAGGATTTGCAATGCCCAAGTGATATTCAAGGACCGTCTGCCAGGGGAATGGTAGCATCATGGGCAGAATTCTAAGGTATCCACACGTTTTTAAAACATTAAAGAGTGCAAAACATTTGTCCTGAAGGGAAATGTTTGGTGCAGGAGTTTTGCAGTCTGCAAAGGAAAAATAATATGATGAGCTTTTGTGCATACAAAGGTTTCCCATTAAATCACGTGGTGTAGCATTATGTTGCATCAATTAATTAATTTGTTTTGAAACAGTATAAAGTTATGGTTATAAAGTCATAGTTTTTAAAACTGATGGATTAATTGTCAAAGGCCTCGTAGGCTTGGGTACACCTCAGAAGTGATCACTGAGACGAGGATGAGGGACGTAGAGGTAAAGGCCTGATTACTTATCAGTAATCTTCATTACTCTTAATCCTACTTGTCCTTGTCCCACTCATCACATACCCACCCGTCCCATCACTAGATCAGTCCTTTGATGTAGCTTGGTAATAAAGAAAGTGCTGAGGGAATGCTAGCCTATTATAACTCCCAGCTGAGGGTAGGTGGGATTAGCCAGAGCATTTCATGTTTTGTTTTCTCTCCTGAGGTGGGGTTTGACCTCAAAAGTGATGACTAGACAAGGATGATTAGACTAAAAGTACTTAAGATTACCGATAAGTAATAGGGCCATTGTATGGCATCACAATTTGATGTATAATTATTAGCTTTAGGGAGATGAAAATAGCGTTCAACAAATTGTTTACAGTTAGTCTATTAATTTTGCTAGGTTTGGAGTTGATACTCCAGAAGGATATACAGAATTTATTGCATGCAATAAAATATGATACTCCTGGGTTTTAAAGTTATCAGGTGTTATAAATTCCAACACTTATGAGTTTTGCACTAAAAATACACCTAAATCTGCAAGTCCAAATATTTTCAGGCATTTTTTACTTGTTAAATTCCGGTAGGGTTGACCCCCAAATTCTTAACAGGGGTTTGACCTTTAGCAGCCCTTGTAATTACAGTGTGCCATAAATATTACACAGCTTAAAATTGGGATTCTGCCACAAACCGGTGTTTGTACAAGGAACACAATTTCCCCTGGGCTCTCATAATCATGAAACTTTATAAATAAAAAGTAAATCTTTCAGCACAAAGTGCTAATCTTTATGTGTCAAAAAGGCGAGGTAAGTCTAATAAGTGCCCTTCGAGACTGCCTGAAAAAAAACAACTCCTCCCAGTAGCCACAGTGCCACCCTGTCCTGATGCACAAAATAATATGTATGAAAGGTGACAGGTGTCTCCTTAGAGATTGCCAGCTGGGAGAAAACACCCACAATGAGGGGAAATCTCCATTGGTAATCGGTATAGATCTTGACTGATGATGTAGATTGCTTTGGTGATAATCGGCGAGGCACCAAATTCTCCCCGACACCAAGGAGCACTAAAGGAACCGAGTAAGATACAGGTTCAGAATCAGAGAATCAACAAGGATGTTGATGCAAACTGCTCAGTGGAAAAGTACCAAAAATAGCAAAGATATACTAGACAACAGAAAAGAGAAGTTTTCACAAGGAATGAACCAAACCTGCTGGGAAATATCATGAATTAAAATGTACAGCAAGGGGGGATTGTTTCTCATCCAGCCTTTCCAAGTACTGCCTTTTATATGCCAAAATCTAACACTGACCTCACAGAGATAGACTGTGCAACATCTTGGATTGGGAAGTTCATGTGATTTCCAATGGTGTTTTCTTGGATATGACACTTTATATGGACAAGCTCGCCTTCCATCAGGAACTCATGGTGTCCATCATCCCACAAAGCCAAAAAAAGACCTTCCATAAGCAATGCAGTATCTGAGGGCCTGTAATTCGCACTCCTCACCATTCGCTACCCAGAAGGAACGTCTCCGGGCTCCTGTGGGCCGGAGACACCATCAAACAATCAATCAGGATTTGTATAGCGCGGCTGCTACACCTGTGAGGGTCTCGAGGCGCTGTGGGGTTCTGCTGTGGGATTCCGCTGCCCGTTCCTATTGGTTGGACATCCAGGTCTTGAGGTCCTTCCTGAACTGTTGAAGTGACAGAGATGCTCTGAGGTGTAGGGGGAGGGTGTTCCAGGTCTTAGCTGCCAGGAGGGAGAAGGAGCGGCTTCCGCTTGTCGGTCGACGGATGCGCTGGGAATCTGCTAGGAGAGGGATCTGGAAATGAGTACCCTGGTAGGTTGGTGGAAGTTCATTCATTTGTTAAGGTACGCCGATCCTTCGTTCTGTAGTGCCTTGCAAGTGTGGGTGAGCAACTTGAACTGGCATCTCTTCGTGAATGGTAGCCAATAGAGTTTCCTGAGGTGAGGGTTGATGTGCGTCTGTCTGGAGAGGGCGAGGATGAGTCTGGCTGCTGTGTTCTGGATGGTCTGGAGATTCCTCCAGAGTTGCGTGGTTATTCCTACGTAGAGGGAGTTGCCTTAGTCGAGTCTGCTAGTGACGAGAGCTTGCGTGACAATTTGCCTGGTGTTGGGAGGGAGCCATTTGAAGACCTTCCTGGTAGGGTGAGGAAGCAGGCGGAGGAGACGGCGTTGACCTGCTACTTCATGGATAGCTGGCTGTCGCGGATGATGCCGAGGTTGCGGGTGTGTTTGGTAGGTTTGGGGGTAGGGCCCAGCTCAGGTGACCATCATTTGTTGTTCTACGGGTGTCCTTGCCTTTCCCGAATATGAGAACTTCTGTCTTGTCTGTGTTGAGTTTGAGACAATTGTTGTTCATCCAGATGGCCACATCCTTCATGCGTTTTTGGAACCTGTCTTTGATGGTCGTTTTTCAGGGAGAGAATGAGTTGGGTGTCATTGGCATAGGAGATGATGTTGAGTCCGTAGCTCCTGAGGATGTTGGCCAGGGGTGTCATGTATATGTTGAAGAGGGTTTGGCTGCTTTGAATAACAGAAACCCCTGATGTGAACATGGCCTGGTGAAAATTGACAGCTGTGCAGGAGCGCGCCCCAGACTAATTATTCTTTGAAAGCTGCACAAACTTGAGTAAATTCTAATTCATTTACCTCTAGGCACAAATGTGACAAAACATCAGTATTCTCCTTGAGTTTGTGAGAGAGTATGAACATGCTTGACAGTATGAACGTAAAAGGTAGTATGGAGATTTTATAGACAGATGCAAAGAAATAAAGGCTAGGCCAATAAACGGCAAGCTGTTGAAGACTGCGTTTAAGGGAGACCATGAGAGTGATTATTGCCGGAGGCAAGATGGCGGCTGTGTGACTGCTGCGGGAGCCGCTCACCCCCGCTCAGTGGTAATAGTATGGATTAAGAAAACTCGGGGCATCGATCATATACACGAATGATTCCCCATCAAGGAATCGGAGCAATATGGACTTATAGTGCGAGACGAATGCAGCAAAGGATTTACAGAGCAAAGCAACTTACATACCTGCTGGCCCGCGCCGCATTGAAACTTCTTGGTGGCCGTGCAGGAGGCGAACGATCAACTCAGTGGATCAGGATGCCTCCTAAGCAAATCAAACCCCCCAGGGATCGTGCAGAGACTGTAGCAGCCGGAGGATCGCGTGGTATGCCACCAGCCCGGAAGACGCCGGCCAGACGGAAGACAGAGGACGCTACTCCACCTGCGGGTCGCAAGTAGGAGGAGGAGACAATCGGCAAAGCGAAATAAGGAGCAGCGTCCCAGCGAGGAAGTGGTGAGACCAAAGCAGCCGACAGTCCCTGGCATGTTCTCCGGACGGGAACCGGCGGGGAACAAGAAAGCGATCTGCACGGAGGTGACTGGTGAGAGGCTGCAGAGAGATAAAACTAGCGCTGGTGACAGCTTTCCACGGAATGGCGTAAGTACAGACTCCCTTGCAATGGTGCAAGCAGAGGGATCTAAGGGATCTGGTAGCGGTGTGAATACTCTAAGCTTGCCACAAGATAACTATGAGGAGGGGGGGGGGAGACACGATCCGGCTGGCTCAACAGATTCTGGCGCTACAAGGGGAGAGCTCAGATTTAGGGATCTCCATGGTGCTATCGGAATTGAGCAATACCCAGATACGCTCCAAAGCAGGGGGAACCCCGGAAGGGGAGAAATTCTTCTCCCTCACTGATGACTCGGAAATTTCCAGTGGAAGTGAAAACGGTGATACTGACTTGGATAATTCTGGGGGGGGGACAGACAGCTCCTTATCTAAACCAGCTACCCAAAAATGGGCATTCGCTCAGAAAAGGAGGAAAAACATTGGGGGAAAGAGGCTGGAGATGAGGGGGTCTGAATCGGATCTAAGCAGGACTAGCCAGATGAAATGGGACTATTCAGCCACTCATTTCGTGCTAGAGGACGGGGGGCCAGGAGGAGACGGAATACAGCAAGAAGTAGCTAAACTATTCCCAGAATCGGAGGCAGCTTCGGAATCTTCTTCCTCAATGGGATTAATCTACTCTACCTGAAAGCAGATGCAAAGGGAAGCACGACAAGAGCATAAGAGGGCTCATTTGGCAATGAAAAACTACAAGGGGCTATCCAAAAGGTTAGCAAGGCGTGTACCGATATTTCAGAACGCACAGCGGTACTGGAAGAACGGATTGTAGTACTGGAGGCCGGGGCCGAGGCCACGGGGCGGCAGGTCTCTGCAAATGAAACCAGAATGACGGATGTTATGTGGAAGCTGGAGGACTTCGAAAACCGCCAGCGGCGGAATAACCGGAGACTGCTGGGCATAGCAGAGAACGCCGAAGGTATGACATTCGGAGGTTCGTGCTACGTTTGCTGAAGAGGGCCTTCCCGGAACTGGCTCACTGGGACTGGGACTCAGAGGTGCAGAGAGTGTACCGATTCGCACTTATGTTAAAGAAGAGAAGGGGTCCGAGCGATCATAATGAGAAGCCTAGGGCCATTATGATTTTTTTCGGGAATTTTCTCCTGAGACAGGCAGTATTTGGCAAAGCAAGACCCGAGGCTAGGCGCTCTGCTGAAGGTCATACCTTCTTTGTAAGGCCAGACTTCTGTCATACAACTGTGGAGAGAAGGTGGAGGCTCCGACAATTGATTACGCCTTACCAGAAGCTGGGCTGCGAAGTGTTTTTAATGAGCCCTGCCCGTCTCAAGGTTGTTTATAAAGGGAATTCTAGGATGTTCTCCTCGGAAATTCAGGCTCAAGAGTGCCTACAGGAAATATCGGGTGGGGGGAAATAGAATGGAATGGGCATGGCTCACAGCAAATGGCCTCGTGGATAGGGTCGACAGGGTCAATAGGGTGGGTTGCTTCCTATTCTGATTCCCTTTTTTGGCTTAAATTGGTTGTGCACTTGAGTTTTCTATTTTTTGGTTTAGTACGGAGGGGGGGAGCGGCAGTGGGTGACAGCAGGATGCAGGAGGCATCGCAAGGGTCCTTAGACCTATTTTGCCTGGTAAGGGGAGGA
Organism: Calotriton arnoldi; assembly: GCA_963921515.1. Taxonomy (NCBI): domain Eukaryota; kingdom Metazoa; phylum Chordata; class Amphibia; order Caudata; family Salamandridae; genus Calotriton; species Calotriton arnoldi. The sequence continues at coordinate 5,814,088 of CAWUFW010000057.1, forward strand.
AAGTGGGGGGGAGCAGTGGAGGGCGGGACTGATCCAAAAAGGGCTTTTAGGGGGAGAAGGCAATGTTAATCATCGTGAATATGCATAAACTGGTATTGAGCACTTGGGTGAATGGGTAAGCTAAGGATCGCCCCCATTAATATTCGTGGTTTAAATAACCCCTTAAAAAAGAAGGGTCAACAAGGACATTCAACATTAGAAGGCAGACATTGTGTGCCTCCAGGAGACACACATTGAGGCAAGTAGACGGGAGGTGGCGGAGTTGGCAGGTTACCAACTGGTTTCTAGTACGTCGCAGGGGACACGAACACAGGGTTGCTATTATGGCACGCAAGGGAAGAGTCAGGTTCCTGCGCTCAAGTGCGGACAAAATGGGCAGATGGGTTATCACACAATGCTGTACCGATAATTCTTTCACACTGTGCTCAGTATACGGTTCAGTGCTGGATGACCCTGTTTTGTTTGAGTGGTTGAATATTGAGCTAGTGGGGTGGCCGCTACCCCTAATAATTTGTGGAGACTTTAATATAAATATCAACTCTGGAGGGGGCAAGCTAAGGGGAAGATTATACCAAGGCTGTAAACCCAAGATCTTTAAATCTTTAGTACACTTATGTACGATGCATGGGTTATCGGATGTATGGGCTATGCAAGAACCGCGGGACCCTGGCTACACCTTTTTCTCCACCCCGCACCAGGTACATGCAAGGCTTGACTATTTCTATGTGTCCCAGGAGATGGGGCAAACATGCCATATATATAAATATCCTAGAGTCATGTCCGACCACAATCCATTGGTTTTAGAAGTTTCCATACAGACTAACCTCTCCCCGATCTTGCGCTGGACTTTTGATAGGGCTCTGTTATTTGACGAGGAGTTCATTAAACATATGAAGATCTGGATTCCTAAGTTTATAGCGGAGAACAAAGTGCCAGGTTTGACGTGGTCTGGGACGTCCTCAAAGTGGGTATAAGGGGGGAGACATCTAGATACGGCTGGGTGTCTCAGAGGAAGGAGAAAAAACTCGTACAGGATCTTTATCGGGAACTATTAGAGGCAGAAAGGCAACTGTTGGGGACAATTGCAGGAGGGGGAGATATCTATAAGGCACAATCAAGAGTTGCTGTGGTGAAATCGGCGATAATCGATATCTCGGCAAAGAAAGCTGCAGGGAAATACATGGCCTGGCGAAGCAAAATGTACGAAAATAATGAAAGGGTGGGGCATTTACTAGCAATGCGTACAAAGGAGCGGATTGTTCAGGGGGGTATCTCTGAAATTAGGGATCCACTTCTTGGCCCAATCTCTGAACCAACAGCTATACGTTCATCATTTCAGAGGTTCTATCAGCAGCTGTACACAGAGGAAACCCATTATGAGGAAAAAGAAATAGATGAATATTTGATGGGCTTGCCAGGTGAAAGGCTATCTTTGGAGGAGAGGGAGCTACTGGAGGCCCCAATTAGGAAGAAGAAGTAAGGGGTGCAATTCAGTCATTTCCGATAGGGAAGGCGGTCGGAACCGATTCAATTCTGGGGTAACTCTATAAGAGGCTTGACCCCTGTTTACATGAATTTATGAGGGAGGTGTTCTTGAGTGCACAATCAGAGGGGAGGGGGGTGGCTCCAGATTCATGGAGGTCTGCTAATATAGTTGTGGTCCCCAAGAAGGGCAAACCGGCCAATGAGCTCGGGTCATATTGCCCAATTACGCTGGTAAATAGTGATGTTAAGATATATGCCAAAATCCTAGCTAGGCGACTGGCCAGGGTAATCAAGAAACGGGTCTCCCTGATTCAACATGGTTTTGTGCTGGGCTGCAGTACGATTGACTATATTCGGCGGACCATCGCATTATTTGATGCCTAAAAGATTGCCGGGGACCCTATGGCGTTAATTCTGCTGAACACAGAGAAAGCTTTTGATAGGGTCTCCTGGCCTTTTTTTTGGACTATATTGGACAAGAAAGGCTTGGGTAGGGGCTTTATCAACGCTATTCAGACGTTGTATCTGAACCCAGTCGCCAGATAATCGGCAATGGGAGGTATGTCCGACTTGGTCACGATCAGCCGGGGAACACGACAGGGATGCCCCTGCTCCCCCTTGTTGTTCGCTCTGTACATCGACCCTTTAATTAGGAAGATCGAAGGGAACAGCAGGATTCTATCTATGCACAATAAGGGGGGGGGGGACACAAAGATTTTAGCTTATGCCGACGACCTAGCGATTATTACTCCCAACCCGGTGGACGCCCTAGTGGAAATTGAAAGGGAAGCTGCCACTTTCGGGCATATTTCAGGTTATCAGCTCAATCAATCAAAACAAAACCCAAATTGTGATCAATAGCTCGGTACAGCTAAATGATAGCCGGGTAGCTCTGACCGCGGTGTACCTTGGGGTAGAAATTATGGCAGATGTGACAAAAATTATCGAAATAAATTTGGGTCCACTATTTCGGAAGTTTAAAACTGTTTTTAATCGAATGAATAATTTGAAACTCACACTGATTGGGAAAAGCAATGTGATTAAAATGGTATTTCTGCCCAAAATGTTGTACTTTTTTAGGGCCATCCCCTTGGAGGTAGAAAGCTGTTGGTTTAAGTCCCTAAATCAAATGGTTTCCAGATTTTTATGGGCCAATCTACGCCCCCGGAGAGCTTTAAAGTTTTTGACTCTCTCGAGGGACAGAGGTGGATGGGCCATTCCCAACTTCCAGTTGTATTATTGGGCATCGATATTACAGCAGGTGGCAGTCCAATTAACAGGGGAGGGCAGGTTTAGAGGGGGAGGCCCCTATTTCTATATATGAACTATTACTGGGAATAGAAACTAGAGGGTGCCTCCTGCGGCATATAGAGTTTGGCTACACATACTCCGTGTCTCGTTGAGCCGGCTCAACGAGACACGGAGTATCGAGGGAGAGAGCGGTGCCCCCTTCCTGAGCGGTAGCCAGGCTGAGGTGGGATTGTGTACCCAGCAGTTGCGGGTAAACTCTGACTTCTTGTAACAGATGTACTGAGGACAGAGTCTGTTTTTGTATGCTTTTATAGTTTTATCACTGATGCACTTTTTCGCAGCAGCACCAATATAGGTCCTGAAGAAAGCCCCGCCCACGATTGGGCTTCATGGCTGAAACATGTTGACCGTTATTTTTCACCTCACCGAAGCGGTTTAAATCCATAACGCTGGTGCACTGTTTTTAATCCTGGCAGGAGGTGGTTCTGAATAAATCATTGATTGGACACCCACTAGCTAGTCTTAATTACACTTTTTCACATTATTAATCTTTTGCGCTGAGCCTTCACTCCTACTTTTTGCTCATCAGTTGTGGATTTAGAATATCCTACTTGTCAGAAAACATCCCTGAGCTCCTCTCTCTGAGTGAGAGGGTTGTAGCCCTCAAAGGAACTAGGTTTTTCCTTTGAGAGGAGAATCCCTATGATGAAGCATGTCACCTATGGTGAGTGAGGGATTTTGTCCTAAAAAGGGAAATGCCCACTGATTATTTCGGTGGTGTGTAGCCTTTGATTCTGTGGAGTTAGTTGGAACAATTATTTAGTAGTGGTCCACCACACATTGAGACTATTTTGCAGTTTAGACCCTAGGATTTCACATATTGGCTGGACCAGGAGCCACCAACCAGGCATCAATGGATGGGTAGACTTTTGGCGGTATATCGATGGGAAACAGCAGTATATGCATTGAGAGGGCGCAGAGCGCGGAAAAGAGGTTCGGAAATTTGGGCACCACTGAGCAGGTGGATCAATGAGATAGAAGAGTAAGGGTTCAAAGAGGATGGGCGAAGCTAGTGCACTTCGGGCAGCCGGGTTAGCTGCGGGATAGGGGGAGAGGAGGGATGCGTGGCCCCAAGGGTTCACTAGAAAGGGTTCCTAGCAAAACCGAAAGCAGTATTGCACAGGGGGATCTAATCTGATATTGAAATGTATAGGTTGGAGACGTTATGAATATGAACTAGGGGGCCAATTAGGCACTGGACTTAATGGAAACATGGTATCGGTATAGATATATGCTTACTTTCTTTTTGTGTTTTTTTTGTGCTTCCCTAAAAATGATGAATTCTGTCTTAGTTTTGTTGGTCTAGATCAAGGGGGGGATGCGGGTGGCTGGGCGATTGTCTCTCTTTATGGTTTATTCTTTCTGTATCGCGTTATGTATTGAAGAAAATGTGCAATAATTAAAAAAAAAAAAGGAGACCATGAGGATTAGACACACATAACGTGAAGGAAAGATAATGTTTCAGTGCTTAAAAAACATAAGTAAGCTAAATGTATTTTCTACCAAGTAGTTCCCATTTTTGATAAAGGACTTTGACATTACTGATATCATCTAACAAATATTTATTTTGTACTGACCTTAGAGCGTTTGAAATAATTAAATATATTTCTCTAAGAACATGACTCGAGTGGTTATTTCCTGGTTTAAAATGACCAATAAGATGCATTGACCAAATGTTAAAATGCATTATAGTAAGCTGTGCACCGGTGTAGGGGTGGGAAAGGTGGAGCATAGGACTGGCTGAAAAGTACGATAGGTCCAGGTCATGGAATTCTTGTTGCAATGTCTGTGATTTTGCCCCCAAGTTTCTAATGTAAAGCAGAAGTAACGATATTATGCTTAGTGCGTGTCTGTACTAGTTTCAGAAGTAGATGCCTTTGAATTTGCTAGAACTTTAGTTGGTGTTTAAATATGTAATTGTATGTTGCACCACCTCCCAAATTTTGAAATGAGCTATTAGGGAAAACAACGACGAGTCCGATACATGCCAACAGACCCGATTCAGGAGAAAGACTCTCAATTTTTTAAGCAAACAGTTGTATTATTTTGGCTGTCTCCCGTCTGTAATTGCCTCTGCTTCAGTAGAGGTCATTGGTTGGGGGAAGGGGGATACATTCTCACGATTATCCTTTTTTAATTTCCCACTTCCCTTTTCTAAAATGTTTGCATATATTGAACCTCTACCCACATTAGGTGACATGGCATATTTTCAGTTTTTTATTCGGGTCAGTCCTCATAAAAGCTGGACTGCTTCAGGATTGGTAGCCTGTATTTATTTATCGTGACACGCCAGCCGTGAGAAATAACGCGTTGGCAAGCACAATCATCAGCACCTTTGGCTTTTCTATGCCCGCTTACGGTGGAGATTACTGCACGACTCTAAAATATCAGTGCAATACAGCTTGGTAGAAAGTTCCAACACGAGTAGTATTGGAATGTCATAAGACCTCCACAGTCCAACCTCCTCCCCAATTGAAACTTTTGGCAAATTAAATATGTGTTTGCACGCTGCGTTTCGCAAATTGAAAAAGTCAACCCATTTTCCAAAATAAAATAAAATCAGCATTTTGTACACTTTTACTTTTCATATTAAAACGTCTTTCCAAAGCAAGGGTAACGACGAGAACCTGGCCCTCATATGCACACTCTTTAACTTGCAGCTTTCTAACGAAGAGGATGAGTTTAAGGACTCGGACTATGAATAGGCGATGGGCCTACTGTGTAGTGGGGCTTCTACCACGGTCCGACAACAACAGACCTAATACCAGCCCTATTGTGATGCGCTAGCCGAAGCACCGTCGCGCTCGAAAGCGAGGCCTATCAGAGTTCTCCACCGGCGACGCCCGCCATCATAAACCCCTTCACCGGTTTGACTCCTTAGGTCCCCCCTCCTCTCCTGTGTAAGCACCTCCCTCCCAGTCTGGGCCGCCCCCTGACTGAGCGGGGGGAAACGCCGCACATGAGTGTCGTTGTGACAGGTAGCAGTGCGCATGCGCCGCACGGTCGCCATTTTGGCGGCTGAAGAGTAGTCGGGGCGGATAATAGAGCGGCGGAATCAGGCCCCGCACACTGCACCGGGCGCAACAGCGGCAACCGTGCCATAGCGAGCAGGAGGAGGGGCGAGAGGAGGAGCAGCGCCCGGCTCCAGACATGGCCAACATCGCCGTGCAGAGGATCAAGCGCGAGTTTAAGGAAGTGCTCAAGAGCGAGGAGGTGAGTGCTGACAGCTCGCGACCCCACTGGGAAACAACTTGCGTTCCCCCCGCGGTGACACCTTACTTGGTTCCTCGGCTAGACCCTCTGGGAGACATTCTCCATGTAACGATACCTTACTTCTCTGGCACCCTGCTTCCACTTCCATGGGAGAGACCTTGCTGTGGAGGAGACACTTGCCGCCCCCCTCCCCCTCCCTTTTAGGTAAACCTTCTAACCTCACCCCGCAGAGATGTTATTTTGTACCATATCAGGTGTGCGTACTTTGTAAGTCGTGGGTTCTCCTTTGCATTTTGGTTCTTGACATCTCACTTTAGGCTTGATAAAGCCCCTTCTCCCAGTAGTGCCTTGTTAAAAAAAGATGAGTAGAGTGTCTCTACCGACATCTGGCAGCCTGAGATCTCTAGCCCCGTGTTGAGTCCCCCACGCACGTGGAGTTACTCTGGTCCCTTTGCCCCATGGTTCCCCGAACTCACGTGCCTTCAGGCTGACCCTAGTGTGTTGGATAGGCGTTGTGCTAATCGGAGGCTAGGCTTTGACAGGAGGCTTTTGACACGTGTGTGCAGAGCCCCCATACTGCCAGTCTCAGCCGCCACAGAGATCTTCGAAGTTGCTTGCAGCACGGGTAGGTTTGGAGCAGGCTTTGAGAAGGGCTGAACCGGCGTAGGTGTTGGGAATATAGAGCTGTGGACTGAAAATGGCTGATTGTTTTCCGCGGCGAGCAATAGGTGCATGGATTCGTTATGTGGAAGGGCAGGCCGAACTGGCTTTTTGTAAAGGATAGTAGCATGGACGTGACCAGTATTAGGGATACAGCTGGAAAGGTTACGTTATATTAATTTGTATAGGGAACTAATCACCCGAGAGGGTATCCTGGCTCTTGGGCTGAGTTGTAGGTGTGAGGTCCCCAAGGTGCTTATATGAAGAGCCAGGCCTCAATTTCTTGCTGAACTTGAGAAGTGAGGAGGAGGCTCTGATGGGTTGAGTGAGGTCGTTCCATATAGGAGAATGAGCAGCCTCCAGGTTTGCTTTTGCGGCTGTTCAGGTATTCTGGTCCTGTGTTTCTGGTGCGGGCTGTCCATTCAGTCAGGTGACCATCTTGGTTGGTTGTGGGTAGGTTAGCAACAAGTTCTCTGGGGTTGGGGTGTGAAGTTGCTGTAGATGTTTACGATTTTGCTATGGAAGAAGTTGGATAGGTTGACACTGAGTTGTTGGTATGCAGCGATGATGACAGTGGCTAATGGCAAGGTGAAATTCTTAACGCTTGAGAAAATCTTCTCACAGCTATTGGAGCCTCCTTCGATGTGGTTAAAAAATGAGCATAGATGAAGAGTTTATTACTGTGCTTTGCAAATTGAGTAGCAGTATTAGAACCTTTAGTGCAGTATAACTAACCAGCTCTATGGTCAATTGATGAAAGTGGTAAGCTTTTAAAATGAATTTTTCTGAGCACATATTTCATCTCACCCTGCCGGTATGTTGTCTGCTTGGTCCCAAGAGGAGTTGTAAAAACAGGGTTAATTTTGTTATTTCTACAGGAGTGGAGTTTGAACGCTAGGTGTACAAGCTTTACATCTCCTTCCTGATGTAGGCTATTTGTTAAATAAAGTGTTCCATGGGTACAGGTATGTAAAGTCTTCCTCTCCACCCCTTACTTAATGCCCAGAAGGAGATGCAGTGGGTACCAAAGATGAAATACCTAATTCAGACGAACAAATTAATGTGCTTGCTTTAAACACAATAAGAGGATGTAGATGAATAGGAAACTTGGTCGTTAAAAGATTAATAAAAATGTAGTTGAATGTATAGAGCACAGTTTAGTTAGGGCCTTACAGAATGTCATACGTCAGTGTTTCAGTAGCTCTAATGTGGTAGACTTTTTTCCGTTTAGGACATGGGCCACTGAGAATGTTCTGTCTGCAAGCATCCTGAACTTTTTTAATAACAACGCTTGTCACTGTAACAAGATGACTGACTATTCGACCACTTGAAGACGTTGAATTTTCTGTTTACCCTTCTTTGTTCTCTCTGCTTTTTTGTTACAAACTTCATATTAATTTGAACTGTGGAAGGAGTAACTACATAAATTTACATACAGTGGTCATAATGGTTTGGATTGCAGTGTATGGCCTTCAAGTGATTTACGATTTCAAGTGTTGTTAAAGCCAGATTCTTTCCTTTGGTATCAGTCTACAACTTACACTTGACTTTACTCTTTCACCTATATTATTCAGTCTCTCTCTACTCTAAAAAAGAATCATGCTTCTAGTTTGCCTCCATTACCATTGGTATGAATAAAGCATAAGCACCTTGTCATCTTATTTTTATCTCATTATGTTCTCTGAATATATCCACGTTTTCCTTCTTCCTGTCAACGCAACACTCCATTTCTCATTTAAATGTTTCTATTCTGCCTTTGATTGCTTCAAAAGCCTCAACTTTCTCCCTTTTTAACTCCAGCAATCGAGGATTGAGTCTTGCCGAAATCTCATGTTCTTAGGTCATTGCCCATTCTGCTAGCCAATGCCTTTGAACTAATTATTTAGTTTTTATTCAACTTGACCTTCTTGACACCACAACTCTATGACGACCCCATTTCCAGCTACTCTTGCTACAGTGCAGCCACTTTGTGTTATTATTCTGCCACACAATGTGACTCTCTACTCAGCTTCGTCACAGTTCTTTCTTGTTGCACAGGGCCCTACTGGGTTGCGTCATATCCTTGCAGCCTGTACCTGAGTTAGTGTAGAGTCTCTTTAGTACATATGAGCTCACATGGACCTTCATGCACAAATCTGATCTTTTGTGAAACGATAAGCAGATCATGCTTCTCTTTTACATGCCATGCAAGTTAGGCCATAGCTGGCTCGCCCTGATCTAACGACTATGTTGTGATCCATTACAAGTACACAGAATACTTGTCTGACACAATTCAAACCTAATGCAACTGTGTGCCCACTAAATCAGTTGCTGAACAATTGAAAATGCCCTTTACTGCCAACAGGCATTGGTGCGGTGAAGCCCCCAAAGCTGTGAACTGTGTGGTAAGTTCTCTTCAGATATTGGCTTGAAAATTTAGCTACAAATAGTAATGGCGGCAGCAGATTAGGTGCTGCATTACACAAGAAAGGAAACTACCCCATTGCCTGATGGTTCCTAATTGAGTCAAAGTCCCTTCTCCCACTCCAAAGATGAAATCTTGTACATTCCACACATTAGTATATTGCAATAAATCAAGCCAGTATGTCGTCATTCATCAGTACAGAGGGAACTTTATGATGCACGTGGTGCTTCACAAATATAGCAGAAGAGCTCTGACAGTTTAAAGTTGGGGAAATTGGGTGGCTGTCCTGTAGTTTGGTAAGCTGTTGTTGTTAGTTGCTATTTTATTGTATGTTGATGGAAAACTCTGGTGTTGAGCTCTATCTAAATTCGGACGTAAATAAAATCAAAGCGAATTGAATAAGCATGATGAGGGCAGTGGGTCTTTATGATACCTACAACACATGGTACGTTTTGAAGAGCGCATTGAGTGAAGCATAGCAGGTAGAATGATAACCACAGCCATACCCCTTGACTTCTGCCTTTGAGAAACACATTGACCACTTTCATACTTCTCCACGATGAGCCACCGTTAAATCGTTATCTTTGGGGTTTTCAGGGCTCGAAAAATCCACTCTCCCACTTGCATTTTGAGCAAGATTTATTCAGGACGAGCTATTTTTAGGGACTACTCGCCCTTTCTGGCAAGTTGAAAATTCTCTTAACTTCAGTCACAGAATAAAAAGTAAATGTAGGAAGAGAACTGGCTTTTGACCTCTGTCTCTGAAAGCAGAGCAAATGTGACAAGATAACAAGATTTAAAGGCATCTTTATTGCTCACAAAGTGAAAGAGCAATGGCTTTCAGAAACCGAGGTCAAAAGTCAGTTTGTCCTCTTCATTTAGTTTTCTTTTTGTGACTAAAGTTAGAGGATTTTATAAAGTGAACTGTGCGACAACTGAACTGTGCAAAGCATGTTAAATGAAAGGCTGTAGGATGTCAGGCTTTTTTCTAACACAACACTGATATAGCTAAGTGAACTGTATACAACCAAGTCCTGGGCACACATAAAATAATTTTACGAATCTTCACGGCAGTCTGCTTCGTCCACACTCTGAACAGAAGCAGACTGCCGTGAAGATTCGTAGCGCACTCGCTATAGATCCAGATTCCGGTCACGATCTACCCTTCGTGTTCGGAAGTCCCACGGCAGAACATTACCGTCGGATCACCATTATAGTGGTGCATCTTGACTTTCAATCGATCCATTATTGTAGGACTCAGACATTGGCCAGCCGGGTCGGAATTATCACCGGCGGAGCGACTGTCAACGTCACTTTCTCCATTATTCAGCCCTGAGGAAGTCGCGGAATTAATTTCCGAATGTGACGAAACAGGTGTTGGCTGGTTTCTTTTTGCTTAAAGAATATTGAATAAAGACAAAATCTTTTTACCTAACCGGAACATTGGATCTTTACTGATGAACTCACTTGAACTGTGTTAACACAACTTCCACTGCGAAAATTATTTTATGTGTGCCCAGGACTTGGTTGTATATGTAACAGTGTATGGTCTCCCTACACGAATTCTAGGGGTTTAAGGGATTTTCCCCTGACCTGGTTGCACCATACGAAACAGAGATCATTGATATTTGCGTTTGCAGAGCGCCACACTTCCTGACTCACTAAAAACCCTTTAGCACTGATAGCTAAGTGAACTGTTCAAGCATTTCAAATATATTTCACTAGTTAATATTTTTATAGGATCAAAACAAATTAGAACACTTTAGTTGATGTGCAAATTTTAAATATTTTTTCTGAAACCCAATTTCCAAACATTATTTATGCACTATTTTCAGTAAAACTACACGTTAGTGGGAACATTTTGTGGCCATTTCAATGGAAAATATGCTATCTGTAAATGATGGTGCACTACCACATCATGCTTTGGTAATATATTTATGAAAAGTGAGTTTTTAAACCTGAACTTGGGATTATTACTGCTCCTGCCCAAATGACAATGCTATTAGTGAACTAAGAGGCAAGCCAGGGATCAAGTGTACCCTATATATCGGCTTGATTCTAGTAATACATGGAGCATACATTGAGTCTAGTAAATAAAGAGTTTTTGTACAGCAGAAATGGTGAACTTGCATATTTGAAGGTGCTCTCGTGTGATAATAAAGAAAAAGGTGGCTCCATAAGACAAAATATTTGCCTAGGATCACACAATTTGAGACTAGTTCACGGGTCAAGTACATTACAGTTAGGTCGAGTAGATTATTAAAGTTACTAGACCGCAGGTGTAGTTACATTTTGATTTTTCGAGCCCTGGTTTTATAGTGGCGAGAGGCATCAGTCATCTGATGCTTCAACTTAATCCCTTTGCCTTAAGCGTGTATGATCTTTCACCATGGACCTCGTTATATGATGGTAAGATGTTATCTGGGAACCTAAAGTTGCCATAGTCTGTAAATAAGGACATAGAATAAATATAGGGTCTTAGCCAATTTATACATTTAAAAAAAAAAAAACTAATTCAACCACACATCTTGTAAAGATGCTGTTGAGATTGTCAAGTAGACCTTTATATAGCAGCAGTGCATACTGTCCTCAGAGAGACAACCTTGTGCACAAGTAAGGAATCAAACAATTAAATATAGTTGGCTGGTAGGAGTGCGGGCACAATCTGCAACCAGCAGTTGATGCTGATACATGATGAGGGTGAGCCCTGAAAAGAAACCAGCAGTTGATGCTGATACATGATAAGGGTGAACCCTGAAAAGTAGAGCAGGGTTGAAAAAGGGAGATCAGTTATAAAATTGGTACTTTGTGAAGTCCAAAAGTGAGCTAATGACTGAGGTCTAGAAGTACAACATAAATGGCTATTAAAAGCAATCGCTCTGTAGGATTGCATAAAGCTATTAAGTATAATAAAAGTTATTAACTGTTCTCTAGTAGGATATATTCCTGCGAGAGAATAAGTTATTAGCAATATCTGGTCTCGCTGGCCACTTAAAATCGTGTGTGTGTGTGTATGTGTATGTGTATGTATATAATATATATATATTTCAACAACAGTCCTCGGCGGGGGGCGCGCAGAACAGCTGGTGCTCACGGCGAGACAGGACTAGTCTCGCAAAATACTCGTCAACAAATGAAAGATACGTGGCACTCTCCTTGGGTTTTCAAACTTTTATTCACTCCATCACTCTCCTCCTCCTACGCGTTTCGACCATCGCGGTCTTGATCACGGTAGTAAACCAGTGATCAAGACCGCGATGGTCAACGCGTAGGAGGAGGAGAGTGATTGAGTGAATAAAAGTTTGAAAACCCAAGGAGAGTGCCACGTATCTTTAATTTGTTGACGAATATATATAATATAGCATCACAAGGTCTCCACACAAGAAACAGGGCTGCGCACTCGGGCTCGATTTTAAATCAATTCATTTATTCCAAATCCAGGAGAACGAAAAAGACTAACACACACACCCGTTCCGGCACCCTGGCCTTCGTCGACTTGTCATAGAAGATAGTGAAATTAGTACTGGACCTGAGCTAGAAGCACAGGACTTGGGCGACCAAAATGGAAGGAGCAATAGTAGCTTGAAGGATAATAGCTCCAATCTTGCCAAACTTGACCATCCAGTTAGGTCAGGTCCTTGTGTATTGACAATTCCCCTTGAAATATCCACAGTTTTGGATTCACCCGACTTGATTTCACCACCCGCGAAAAGGTGTAAGCAGCTGAGTGTCCAAGCACCGCCAAAGAACAGTCTCCAGAAAACAAAAAAAAAGAGGAAGACATCAAGACAGGACGAAAGGGACTTTGTGATAGGACCCGAAGATCCAGTACGAGATATGCAAGGCATTTAGACACTTTTTAAAAAACTGCATGGAAAAATAGACACCATCGAAAGGCGGGTTATGTCTGAGATAAAAATAGTGCAAAAAGACATCACCACCCTAATGGAACTGGTCACAGCCCTGCAGACATCAAATGTTAATAATACATGCCAGAAATCCATGTTCAGCAGGATTAGTAAGAACGATGACAAGAAATCACAACAAAATGTTCAAAGCCCTACATGTGAAGTAGTAAAGTCTTAACAGTCATCAACCGCCTGTATTGCAATCAAAGGAAGTACCAGGACCGTCTAGTTCACATTCTGTTGTAAACAGGTTAAATGGTAACCCACAAAATGGCACAAAACATAAGCAAGTGATTGATGGCTATCACCGATCTAAGACGCACCAGGGGGGATTTTTCAGTTTACCCCCACAAGCCACTCCCTATGTTATTGTCTTAAAAAAAGTTCCAAAACTTCGTGACAACTCCATTGAAAGATGGGACTCACTGAAGAACCAGGTTGTACACTGGTTCTCCAGTAACACCCATTGTAGCACTAGGCTTTTATCCCAAGAAATAATCATGCTAAGAAGAGTAAGTTGGGTGGGTAAAGGGGAATGGTTGTGTGAGGGGGACTGTGTTGTAGTAAATTTCTGCCATCCCGAAGTGGTAGGCTGCCTATTGGAAGAGGTATCAGTAAAATACACCAGGCCAAATGACGACCGTAATGACAGTATTATCGCAGTACCCCTTGGATATTTCTATAGATCTAGTCTTGAGCAGCCCCGTCAAACAGGTAGAGCCAATTGCACTCCTGCTAGTTTTAGGATACCACTTATGTCAAATAGCTTTGCCCCCCTATGAAGCTGTAGCGAGGTTGATTGACTGGGCTTAAAAACAACAGAACCTGATGATAGTATTTGCACTTTGAAGTTATTAGACACACCCATGGAAGAAGTATGTGTGACAATGGAGCAGATAAACTAAGGTAATTATAGTACTCCCTCAAAAGGTATAGAAGCAGATTCTGTGGAAGCGCCGCAACTAAATGCCGGTAGTGATCCCACCTTCCAGAACAACATGACTGGGGTAGCTTCATCAAGCTGTTCATCGGTCGGGTCACTACAAATTATGTCATGGAATGTTGCAGAGGTCAAAAATAAATTGCATAATCCAGTATGGCTTAAAAGTATCCAGCATTGCACCTTGATTCTCCTACAGGAAACATGGTCGACAGAAATTTTTTATATTAATGGTTTTAAAACTATTTTTTCTAAAGGAATGCCATCTAAGGCTAGGAGAGCAAGTGGAGGCCTGGCAGTACTAATTTCAGTGTCCGCACCCTTCACCCTAAAGAGAACTTATACAAATTCACGGTACTTCCAGTTCTTAGTTTTTACAGTCAAAGGAAAGCAGAATATTGTACTTATTAATTTTTATAACTATTTTTGACAACACTAGACGAGATAATTATAAAACTGGAGGTAGAGTTGGACACATTTCTGAGTGATTTGGGGGGTGAAAACATATTAATCTGGGCAGGGGATTTCAATAGTGAATTATGTGAATATACTATAGGGGACCAATGTGGTTATGAGGACGTACTTGGTGACCATATCCCCCATTTCCCTCACAATCTTTATGGTGAAACAATTAATCATGTTATGTATAAACATAACTTAGAAATCATGGAGCCAGGCCCTTATGAGGGAGTTCATGTTAATCATACATATGAGGGGGTTAGGTCGTCTTCATGTATTGACCATTTTTTAATATCTAGGAATTGTAGGTCCCTAGTTGATAAATGTTTTATACAACCTAGTCTGCTTAGTGACCATCATCCCCTTTTGCTAACATTAAACTCTAAATTATACTATAGAGCAAAGACAACTGCCCTTGCAACTAACATCAAAACGAAAGGTGAAAATGGGATATCGATAAAGTGGACAGGCGTTGACCCCACAGCTTTTGTGGATAATGTAATCCAAAACAAATAATCATCACATTAAAAACTTGCCTGGATAACCTATCTAGTAACACTGAAATTGTTTCGGCCTTCCAAAATATCTCTGAAATTTCTAGGGACTTGAAAGGCAAAAATAAGAAAAACAGCGATGACTGTCCACGTTGGTTTAACCATCACTGCTCTAGTTTAAATGGGGATCTGAAGGAAGAACTAAAAAGTAAACCTAGGAATAGAGAAAAAATCTGTAGTCTCCGGAAGAGCTATAAGCAAGCTTTAAAGCTGAGGAAAATTGAAATTAGGGAGAATGCTTGGGATAATCTGATTCAAGCAGCCGAGACTAAGAACTCTATCCTCTTCTGGAAAACTATAGACCAACCTCTGTTTAAAGATGTTTCATCTGCAAAGGTTGACACATTAGTTATGCGAGAAGAATGGTTAACCTATTTTGAGAATATTTTTAACCCCTCAAAAGAGTCTATGGAAACGAACGAAAATCGCTACTTCATTTTAATAAATACCCCAAAGATGGAAATAATTACTATAGAAGAGATAAAAACAGGCTTAAAAAATAGTGCAAGTGGAAAGGCTGCAGGACCGGATGGGGTCCCCATTGATGTTTTTAAGCATAATGTAGATCTCTGGTGCCCTATTTTAGTTAACCTGTTTAATGCTATTATAAATGGGGTGTTACCAGCAACCTGGGCTGAAAGTGTGATTGTCCCTATTTTTAAAAAAGGCGACCGAGGTAGCACAAAATGCTACCGACCAATATCCCTTCTCGACTCCACCTCTAAACTAATGGGCAGAGTCTTATTAGCCAGGTTGGAACTCTGGTCAAAAGATCAAAACATCTTAACCGATGCCCAGTATGGATTTAGAAGGGGCATTAGAACGGTTGAGCAGTGCGTCAACCTCGAGCTGCTTATAGGGAAATACACACTTGCAAAAGAGGGCCAACTCCATCTATGTTTTGTCGACCTCTCCAGTGCGTTCGACCTGGTAAACCATTCCAAGTTATGGCAAACATTAGCAGAGATGGGCGCCCCAT